>JARHVA010000048.1:7537500-7802500 GCA_037957365.1 Torreya grandis
TGGCGACCACTAGCCCATGCTGCTGTTGTCTCTCCTTAAATGCGTCTGTGAAAGCCATGTTGTAGATGATTAAGTCGTTGCCCTTGCTGTCCAGGCCTGCAAGAGCATGGGTATTTCTCTTAGCAACCGACAAGGCCATCCCTCCTTATGTTGACTGGGCCATGCTCTCTTGAATGCTCGCGCAACTGCTAGTCATTAATGTCAAAACAAAGAAACACAGGCCGCTCCCTTCAATGTTCGCAACCAACCTTTTTTAATGGTTTTTTTGGTGAAGACTATTCCATCTGCAAAAGCATAGATTACTTCTCTTAGCAACCGACAAGGCCATCCCTCCTTATGTTGACTGGGCCATGCTCTCTTGAATGCTCGCACAACTAGTTACTCATTAATGTCAAAACAAAGAAACACAGTGTTGTCCCCGAAAAATGTCACTCATTTTTGGGACAACCTACGGACTATTTTGGCCCAACACAGACCAAAATCTCTCTTCCCTTCTCAAAACTTGTTCTGAGCTTTCAAATTCCTCATTTTTCAAGCTTTTTCAGTAAAGGGATTAGCAAGTTCAACAAGTTCAAAGGCTTCTGCAGGCGAGTCCAATCAAAAGAACCAATTTCCAACACTAAGTCATTTTCAAGATTGGTTCAGCTCCTTGGTTCAATCAAAAGTGTCCATCAGCAAGCATCTAAGCAAGGATTGAACCATTGAACCATCGAACCATTGAACCGTTGAACCTCGAACCATTTTGGTTCAACGGGTTCAATGGGTTCAAAGGTTCAACGTCATCAACAAGAGCTAAGCGCTTTGGCAAAGGTTCAAAGTTCAACCGTTTCAAAGGTTCCACTGCTCCGAGCACTTAACGAGTTTCAAAGGCTTGAACCGTTGAACCATTGAACCTTGAACCATTTTTGGTTCATCGGTTCAACAAGTTCAACATCCAAACAGTTCAACACGCTTGGTTCAAAAGATATCAAAATGACTCAGCCAAATCAAAAGAATGAACCGATTGAACCGTTGAACCTTGAACCGCTTCAAAGTTCAATGGTTCACAGGTTCAAAGGTTCAAAGGCAGCCTCAGTCAAAGAAAGAAGCAGCGAAACAGATGGTTCAACAGAAGCGCGCGCAAAAGAAAAGGACGAGTAGAAGCTGCCAAGTGTCATCTGCTGAGACACACTATACCTTGTTTCTAAAAGCGACGGATAGTGCCACGTGTCCCTTTTGAAGCTTTTCAGAAGCCTCCAAGTGTCAAAATCCGCAGCCCCTTCCTTTTTTTCCACTGCTTTGAGCAAGGATCGTGGTGGGTCTCGAGCAAGTGACTAAAACAAATGGGATGCGACAAGTGTCATCGTCCGAGAGAACCCGAATGAGCCCCAAGCGTTTCTACGATGTTACAAAATCCCAAGAGCAGAAAGCGCCACGTGTCAATGGCAGGGGTTTCAGTATGATGCGGCAGAAAATGCCACGTGTCTCTAGTTAAAAGCGGCGGAAGGCGCCACGTGTCAAAGACGGAGCACTCTCAAATGCAGAAACACAGAACCAAGGAAAGGTCTCCTTCGGACAAATTGTCTGAAGGAATTCCTTCGGACATTTTGGCCGAAGGAAATACAGAGACGAAAGGTCCTCCGAAAGAATTAAAGCCCAAAGGCCACCCGGATGATCCCGAAGGGTAGGTATCCTTGCAGGGGGACACTCGACACTCAAAAACGGGCCTATTTCAATCCTCCTTCGGGGAGGGTCAAGCCTCAAGCGCAGCGGAAGCTGCCAAGTGTCGCATGCCGAGACAACAGTCCCTAACAAGTTTCAAAGCTGTGGATGCCGCCACGTGTCCTCACCCACGTCATAGCGAAAAGCAGCCATAGCAAGCGTGAAAGACACAAAGGAGTTGCTAAGGAGAATGACAGGCCCGCAAACATCAAATTTAAGACGACTGGCCAGCCGTTAACCTTCAAAAGAGGAAAGACCCACGAACGTCAAATTTGCTGCAATGAAGTCTCTGTTGATCTTTGCTAGCTTAGAAGACAAACCCGAATGCATTCAAAGACCTTAAGGCTAGGGCCAAAAGGAAGAAGAGACAAAGAGGGAAACTCAGCAGGAGTTATTTCCAGTAGGTGGAATAGTCCACCAGGTAGGTATTTGGGGGCCTGCCAACATTGAAAGCGCAGCCTGTTTGTCCCCTTTGGCGTAAAAGGCCACATGGACAGCTGCACGGGTGGTAAATGATGGAATGAGTAATTCAGGCTCGAGAGAAGACAATGGAGATGAATCAACACGCCACAGTTAAGGCAGCAGCCCTACTCCAGCATGACTCTCCCTGACAGAACCCAAAAATGCATCCAAGGCATTAATGCGCCGCATGGGTCGCTCCGTGGGACTAAGTGACAAGCCTCCCTTGGCCTCTATATAATGTCATTTCTTGTATCATTTTAAGGGAGATCTTCCCCTTATCAGAAGTGAAACTCTGCCCAAATTGAAAGGCATTACTGAGACTTTGAGCTCAGATTGTAGTTCATATTTCTTTGATTGAATGAGAAAGCAAGTTACTTGCAGACTTTGTGTTGTTATAACTTGTGCTACTTTAGGAGATTGTTCTTATGTCTGTCTTCTGAAAGCATTCTTATTTATTTGATTTAACAAGCAGAGCTAGTGGAAGCGATAAGGAAGGTGTCCTGAAGCCAGCTACTTTCAGACTTTGTGCTGTCATAGCTGTCTTCAGTAAGTGTTTATTTTTTGTTTCTCTGTAAAGGACCTTGGGACGACATTGTGCCCCCATTGTTCTTCGTATTTCACTTTTGGGCAGTCGAGGTGGAGACTTTGCGGTACATTTCAAGCTGCTGGTTACTCTGTTACCAGTCACTTGTTACTAGAAAGATTCCTGTTGTTTGCAAGAACAAGCACTTCTGAAAGAAGAGAAGCACCTTCTATCATTTCACCAGGATTTCTACTACCCGAGAAGGGATCTGGCTCTTGGTTGAATGTTACTTCTGAAAGAAGAGAAGTACCTTCACCAATCACCCATGATTTCTCTTTTGATTTGTGAGCATCATCTCTGAAAAAAAAGAGATGGATGGTTTATCCTACCCCCGAGTATTATTTTCTGCTTATTTATATAGTATATAGCCTCCGTATATTTAATAGGTAGCCTCCCTTTGATGAGAGGAGAGATTTGTCCCTTGTTGATGTAGTAAAACTGCACACCCGGACGACCAATCTCCCTATGCTATGGTGATAGGAACTATTTTGCTCACCAGTTAGCTGGTCGACAAAATATTCACCCAACACACAGGCCACTCCTTTCAATGTTCGCAACCAACCTTTTTTAATGGTTTTTTGGTGAAGACTATTCCACTTGAAAGCATTTACTTCTCCCGTTGATGACTCATGTGCCACCTGCTTTGGTCTGGTTCGTCCCTACGCTTGACTTGCTATGCCACCTGGAGCGCTTTGAGCTTTTGTCTTATATGCATGTGGCCATGTCCTGGGTTACCCGTTTGCTTTTCTCTTTCCTTGCTATTTCTTGTCCTTTTCCTAGCAATTTGGGCTCTCGGGGCTTACAAATTTTCTTCCAGGCTCCTTTCTTTAGCGGGTCGCTGAGTCTTCCCTCGGGCTCTTGAATTCCTTCAAACAAGACATTCCTTCGGACATTTTGTCCGAAGGTCTTCTTTGGGGCTTGTCACCTTTTGACCCTCTTTTAACGAGCCTTCGGGCTTCTGCTTCTGAGTTCCTTCGGACAAAAAGTCTGAAGGAATTCTCTTTTTGATCTTTTACAATGGCTAACTCACCACCTTAAATTTGACGTTCGCAGGCCTGTCACCCCCTTTTGAATTCCAACGGCTAGCTTATCACCTTGAAATTGATGTTCACAGCCTGTCACCCCCTTTGGCAATTCCTTCGGCTTTTTTGAAAACGAGCTTTTCTAAAGGGAAAATGACCCTTCGAAAAAGTTGAAAAGGTCCTGCTTGCCGCCTAAGTGCCCTCCGCAAGGGTACCTACCCTTCGGGCTTTTTGTCTTATGAATTCTTTCGAACTTTCTTCAACTGTCGAATTTCCTCAGACATTTTGTTTGAAAGAATTCACTCTTTGGGTTTTCCTCTTTGGATTTCCTTCGGACAAAATGTCCGAAGGAATTCTCCTTTGGCCTATCAACCTTTCCAAAGGGCAAGTCCTCTTCAGGGTTTCTGCCTTGACCCTTTGCTTCGACCATCTGCTCTCTGCAACGACACCTTGAGCCCAAAGTTGCCCTTCGGGTTTTTGTAAAGGTCCACTTTGTTGATTCCCTGCCTCCTGCAAGGGCTTCTTGGCCTTTAAGTCGCTTTTCAAAAGAATTGCAAAGGCCCTGTTTGGCACCTAAGTGGCCTCTGCAAGGGTACCTACCCTTTGGACTTTTTGTAAACGACCCCTGGCCCTTTGAACTTGGTCCGTTTTGCCGATAAAAAGACCTCCAAAGTAACCCGCTTGCCCTGTTAAGTATCCAAGATCAAAATGAGTTTCGAATCGATTCATGCTTGCCAGACCCAAAGCACTTGGCAACCAAAAGAAGAAAACACTTGGTTTTTTCATGGAAAAAGGCCTGACAGAGAAGGAAAAAAAACACACAAGGCAGCTGCAAAATGAACCTGCCAAAACCTGGATCAAAGGCCCTTGCAAGGAAAATGAAAGGGTGCCCAATTTTGGCCTATAGGACCAAAATTGGTCAACACATTTGGTGATTCATAGGGGAAGCATGCCTGCAATGCTTGGGAAGACTAGTAGCTTAAAGGTCCATTGGGCATGGAGTCAGGATGCAGCTTGAAAAGCTGGCAACAGCTTTGTAAAAACCTAAGGACCAATAAAGATTTACCCCAAACGATAAAGAAAACACACACAAGACTAAAAAAAAACTACAGACGTGCATAAAAGCACTTAGGGAAAACAAAGAAAAGACAAGGAAACTATGTACATGGCAAAAAAAAGCTAGTGACAATGTTTAAGATATATCCCATTGACTGGGGGATGTAGTTCTTCACCATCCAACTTGGAGAGTTGGAAAGCATTATGTTGCTTGCATTGGGTGATGACATATGGGCCACTCCACAAGGCATCAAACTTCGTGTGCCTTCCAGGTTTGGCTCGGTCTTCATCCCACTTCAAGACAATATCACCTTCTGAGAACCCTTTTGGCGTAGATCTCTTGTCAAAATGCTTCTTTGTTTGTTGTTGGCGGCTGGTCATTACATCCATGGCTTGGTCTCTTGCCTCTTGAAGCTCCATTAGTTCACAGTCCCTGACCTCCAGGCTATCGCTCTCCACCAATTGCAGTTGATGGGCAAGATCCAAGGCTGGTAACTCAAGTGAAATACGCAGTCTAGCTTCCCTTTCATACACAAGTGTGTATGGTGAATTCCCAATCGCCCTCTTTGTAGTGATCCTGTTTGGCCAAAGAGTTGTCTTCAACTTGGCATGCCAAGTCCTTTGATTTTTCTCAGTTGTCCTTTTAATGATCCTAATCACGTTCTTATTTGTGGACTCAGCCAGCCCATTCCCTTGTGGGTAGTAGTTGGAAGAAGTGCTGAAATAGATGCCACATCTTAATGCCCACTTGTCTTTGCTCCCAAGAAAGCCAATGCATTGTCTAAAATGATTGTGGCTGGGACCCCAAATCTCGTCACTATGCCTTCATAGAAGTCTAGGACTGCGCTCTCATTAGCTTCCTTCAAAGCGACAGCGTTTACCCATCTTGTGAAATAATCTGTAGCAGTTAAGACTCACTTGTGACCAGCACTAGGAGGGTTGATCATCCCTATGAAGTCCATACCCCATTGCATGAACGGTTGTTCCACTTGAATAGGATGTAGAGGCATTGCACCCAGCTGTTGCTTCCCATTGAAGAAAGTGCATTTTTGACATTTTCTCACCCAAGCATGAGTGTCTCTAAACAAAGTGGGTCAAAAGTAGCCAGCCCTCATAATCCTTGTAGCTGTGGCCTTGGGAGCAAAGTGGCCACCAGCTGGTCCATCATGGAACTCGGATAGTACCCTGTCGACTTGGTCTGAGTCAATGCATCTCAAGAGTACCCCTGAAAGGTCCTTTCTGAAAAACACTCCATCAACCAGGACATAAGGAAGAGATTGGAGCCTGAAATACCTTCTCTTGGTCCTATCAAGACTTTGTGGACACTCACCAGTTTGGAGGAAATGAACCGCGTCTTGTGCTCAGCTCTTCATGATTGTAGGTATTTCTGTTGCAGCTTGATATGGAGTACCCAAATGTCCTCCTTCAGTTCTTTGTAGTCTGTAGCGAGGTGTTCACACAACCCTCTTCCCCTTACCAGCTTGGTGGTTTTGATCTCTACATCATACTCCACTACTTTGGTGATCCACCCTGCGCTTTTCTCATTCAAGTCTCAGCTCAGCGAGAAATCTTTTACACTAGGATGTGGCACCATGATGTGAATCTTGCTGTTAGACAACATATGTCTGAATTTCTTCAGCCTTTATATGACTGCAAGCATTTGCTTCTCAACATACGTGTACCTAATCTCATAGCCCTCTAAGCCCTGGCTAAAAATGTGAGGCTGTTATAAATTCTCACCATTTGTTTGAGTGAGCATAGCCGAAATTACCTCTTTATTTCCAAAGGTGTATAAATTGAAGTCCTTGGAGAAATCTGGACTTGTCAGGGTAGGAGCTTGGGCGATAGCTTGCTTAATGCCTTCGAAGCTTTCTCTTCTCTTTGTTGTCCATGTGAACGTCTCGTCCTTCTTCAGCATGGTTAGTGGCTTGACCAGTTCAGCAAAATTAGGGATGAATCTCCTAATAAAGTTTATTTTGCCCAAGATGCTTTGCAGGCCCTTGTGTTTAGGCAAGGACAATGCTAAGATGACGTGCACCCTTTCCGAGTCAATGGTCAAGCCCCTTTTTGAAATGACATGGCCCAAAAGTTTGCCTTCGTGGACAGCAAACACGCATTTCTTTGAATTGAGAGAGATGTTGAACTCTCTACACCTCTCAAAGATTTGTCTCAAGTGTTTCAGATGCTGACTTGCTTCCTTGGAGAAGACTGTCACATCATCAAGATAAACCAGCACAATGTCATCTATCAAACCTTGGAAAGTCATATCCATAGCTCGTTGGAAGGTAACTCCAGCATTTGACAGTTCGAATGGCATCTTCCTGTAGGCAAAAGTTCCCCACTTGGTGGTGAAGCTTGTCTTGTACTGGTCGCAATTTTGCACTAAAATTTGATTGTATCCGGAGTAGCCATCCAGGAGGGAGAATCTTTCACTGTCTGTCATCATCCGGAGAATCTGCTCCATACTTGGGAGGGAATAGTGATCTCTTAATGAGACTCTGTTTAGGTCTCTGAAATCTACACATAATCTGATCTCCCCATTATTCTTCCTAACGGGGACCAAATTGGCCAGCCAAGAAGAGTGTTTGATAGGAAAGATGATCCTGGACTCAATCAGCTTGGTGAGTTCCTTCCTCATGAGAGGCTCAATCTTTGGATTGATTGGCCTTTGTTTTTGCTTGATGTGTTTGGCACCTTCTTCCAGGTCAATGGTGTGTTGACCCTGTTGTCCCCGAAAACAGACTTCTCATTTTTGGGACATGTGAACTATTTTGGTTCAACAGACCAAAATAATCTCTTCCCTTCTTGAAATTTGTTATGAGCATTCAAATTCCTCATTTATCAAGCTTTTCAGAAATCTACGGACTCTGCAGGCTTGAATCTACGGACTCTGCAGGAAGAAAATCTACAGACTCTGCAAGCTTGAATCTACGGACTCTGCAGGAAGAAAATCTACGAACTTCACAGGTTGATTTCTACGGACTCTGCAGGAAAGAAGCAAGCTCTCAACACTTAGGCGATTTCAAAGTTGGTTCAACGACAAGGTTCAACCAAAAGAGATCATCGGCAAGCTTCTAAGCAAGGATTGAACCATTGAACCGTTGAACCTTGAACCATTTTGGTTCAATGGGTTCAAAGGTGCAACGTCAGCAGCAAGAGTTAAGCGCATTTGTCAAGGTTCAAAGTTCAACCGCTTCAAGGTTCAATGGCTTCAAAACACTTATCAGAGAGAAGGCTTGAACCATTGAACCATTGAACCACTTTGGTTCAAAGGTTCAACGGGTTCAATGGATCAATAGGTTCAACAACCAAAAGGTTCAATGAGTTCACAGGGTCAAAGGATCAACCAGTGCGATGAAGATCAAAGAGCTTAGAAAGAACAAGTGACGGACAAAGAATGAACCAATGAACCGATTGAACCTTGAACCGAAAGAGTTCAAAGTTCAATGGCTCATGGGTTCAAAGGTTCAAAAGCGGCCTCAGTCAAGGAAAGAAGCAGCAAAAAGTTGGTTCGATCGGTTGGTTCAATCGGTACGTTCAAGGGGCTGCCCCAAAGCCAAAGGAACAAGTGCCCTTGCGGAGGGCGGTGAACCAAAGCCAAGAACCCTTGCGGAGGGCAGCAAGCAAAAACAGACAAAGTGAACTCCTTCGGAAAAATGAACAAGGCAAAAGGCAAAGTAGAGTCCTTCGGACAAATTGTCCAAAAGAATTCCTTCGGACATTTTGTCCGAAGGAATTCACCTAGGAAGAGAGCCCGAAGAAAGCAAAGGAAAAGCCCGACTGAAGAGAAAAGCCCGCAGAAAATCGCCCGATGGAAAAAGACAAAGTGCAGCGGAAGCCGCCACATGTCCATTATAAAGCAGAGCAGAAGCCGCCACGTGTCATTTTCCGCAGGACTCTCAAAAGGTTTCTAAAGCTTCTATAAGTTAAGCAGAATACGTCACGTGTCCTGTTATGACTCAACAGAACGTGACAAGTGTTTGCATCCGCGTTCCCCTTTTGAAGTTGCTCGGGCAAGACATGTCATGGATCCCATTTTCCGCAAGTTTCTAATGAGTTTCATAGCAGCGGAACTTGCCACTTGTCAAAGACGTAGAAAGGACCCCCCAAAGACTTAGACAAGAAGGGCTATAAAGGACAAAGAAGCAACATGGACGATTCCAAAGGCAAGTTCAATTAAAGCGATGGTTCAACCAGAGAGCAAAGAAGCGCTTAAGCAGTGAAGAGAGGAGCGAGACCAAAGGACCAAAAATATCTTCAAAAGAGTTATTTCTAGTAGGTGAAACAGTGGATCAAGTAGACTTCTGAGCGCACCAAATCAAGGACACAAACCTGTTTTTCTTCCATGAAGTAATGGCGAATTGGACAGCTGCGCAGACATCAGGAAAAAGACCAGACAGTCCATACTAGGAAGAGACATATTAGAGGAATGGACACGCCATAGTTATGGCAATGCATTGTTCCCAGCATGGTCCCTCCGGACAGAATTGAAGGCACATTGAAGGCATTCAATTCAGTATGGGCCTTTTTCATGAAAACAAGTGCCCAAGTCTTTCTTGGAGCGCTATATATTGTAATCTCTCATTTGTTACAAGAGAGATCTTTTTGACCATAGAAGCAAAACTCTATCCAAATTGAAAGGCGAACACTGAGACTTTGAGCTCAGATTGTATTTCATATTATTTTATCTAAATGAAAAAGCAAGTGATTCGCAGACTTTGTGCTGTATAACTTGTATCATTTTAGGAGATTGTTTTTATGTCTGTCTTCTTAATGTATTCTTGTTTATTTAATTTAACAAGCAAAGCTAGTGGAAGTGATAAGGAAGGTGTCTTGAAACCAGTTACTTTCAGACTTTGTGCTGACATAATTGTTTTCAGTGTGTGTTTTTATTTTCTGTTTCTATGTAAAGGACCTTGGGACGACTTTGTGCCCCCATTGTTCTTTGTATCTCACTCTTGGGCAGTCAAGGTGGAGACTTTGTGCTACATCTTAGATTGTTGGTTGCTACGCCCTTGGCACCCTGTTACTTATCCTACCAGAAAGATCCCTGTGTTTGCAAGAACAAGCACTTCTGAAAGAAGAGAAGTGTCTTCTGTTGCTTCACCAAGATTTATACTATCCAGGAAGGGATCCGGCTCTTGGTTGAATGTTACTTCTGAAAGAAAAGAAACACTTTCACCAATCACCCAGGATTTCTCCTCTGTTTGTTAACATCATCTTTGAAAAAAAAGAGATGGATGGCTTATCCCACCTCTGTCTTACTTTCTGCTTATATATATAGTATATAGCCTCCGTATATTTAATAGGAAACCTCCCCTTGATGAGAGGAGAGATTTGTCCCCTCTTGATGTAGTAAAATTGCACACCTAGACGACCAATCTCACTATGTTGTGGTGATAGGAACTATTTTGATCATTAGTTAGCTGGTCGACAAAATATTCACCCAACAGTTTTTGGCGACTCCGCTAGGGATGAACATGTAGTCTGAATCCTCAAGTTTTAGATTGATGCAGTTCCTTCCCTTATCCATTATATAGACTCTGGCGACTCCATACGGTGTCTTGCCCATTATTCATTATAGCCTTACCATCTTCCTCCACCTTCGTTATTTTATCTGGTCTGTAAACCCAGAGCTACTAGGAAAGAGTGCGCAGTTTGAAGCCTCAAGCCTCAAGCCTCAAGCTGAAGCTGAGCCAGTCTTTTTCCATTTTTGTTCTGCAATCTGGCCACTCCATCCAGATTTGTTATCTCTGTTTTTCTTAATTAAATCATGGCAGTTCAAGGCCCCTGGGGTAACTCTTTTGACCCACTCAACTTGACTCCACCTCTGCATGAACTTCCACGCAGCTCAAGAAAGAACTCCAAATTCTTTGGAGATGGGAGAGTTCACCCTGATGAACACATTGCAGCCTTTAGCATACCCTGTGGTGTGATAAGGGTGGAATTTGAAGATGTGGCAGTCAAGCTTTTTGTGGAGACACTACAAGGTGCTGCTGCAAACTGGTTCTATCACCTGCAGGCTGGATCAGTGACCGACTGGAATACCCTAAAAGCCAAGTTCGAAGCAAGGTTCAAGCCTGAAGAAGATGCACATGCCTTGCTAGCCCAGCTCACACAGATGAAAGAGCCCCATGAACCTATGAGCGACTTCATTGCCAAGTTCGATAAGCTGAGGCACAGGATTCCCATGGTCACCCAGCCGACACCTCAAAACCTCAAATGCTTCTTCATCAACTCATAGCTACCTGAAGTGAGTTTTTTGCTGAGACGGGCTAGACACATAGACCTTGTTGCTGCTCAGGACTTGGCTACTGAGCTAGAAGATGACCTTAGCTTGGCAGGAAAGATAAGGAGAGATCCTAACAGAGGTAAATCCTCTTCATCTTCTGAGTATCCACCTTCAGCCACCACTGATCAAATGGTGCAAAAGCTGGCAAATGAACTACTAGCCTTGAAAAGACAAATGGCACAAGGTATGTCTTCTGCTCCTTCATACAGAGATGTGCCCAGGAGGACATTCCCCAATCAGCCATATCAAGGCAACGCTGCCAGAAGTCAAGGGCAACCAAATTGTCTTCCTCCCCCACAAAAGAACCTTGCCCTTGAAGCACCTCCAACCAATTCAGCAATTGGATATTTGGAAACAGAACATGCTTTCTCTTTTCAACCTGAGTTTGAGCAAGAAAATAACGTTGATCTCTTCATGGAGGATCAAGAAGAATTAGCTAGCGACTCCCACATTGGTTTCCTGAATTACCAGGATGAACCCAGAAGTGAAGGTGAAGCAGTCAAAGGATCATATGCAGTATTCACCTGGTCCGAGAATTAGTCAGCCCAGCAGGCCGACAAAGAAAAGATAGAGGAGCGACCCCAACCAGCAATTTCAATTGCTAAGCAGAGAACCCCTCTTCCTTTCCAGTCAAAGGACCCGGTGATTGCCAAAAAAGTAAGTACAACGAACATTCCTACGCCTTCTACTTCAAATTCGCAGATCAGTCATCCCCCTCCCAAAAACCAAAAGGATGAACTCACATCCTCTCTTCCAAGTCCATCTTAGTCATTTGCCATGATTGATCATGTCAAGAAATCCAAAATTCAAATGACTGGGTTTGAAAACCTGCAAGCCAATCCTGAGCAATTAAACATTGGTGGAGAACCAAGTGCAGACCTGTCTGAGGCAAAGATTGTGGTTACCCAAACGTCAGCCCCTGCTGCTCAAATTATGTTTAAGCCTTCAGGCAGGGGTAATTACTTCTTGACCACAGAAGACATTCATGTCCCAGCTGATGAAAGCCCTAGAGCTGGCAATCCAAGATTTGATCCAAACAAGACATCAGAAGAATTGGTAGGGCGCAGTACAAATCAAGAAGGATCTTCCATCTTCGATGAAGAGAAATCTAATAGAAGATCAGCGTCTGATGATGCTTGGATCCTGGAATCCGATGGCAGCAATTCTTCCACTCATACTAGATGCAGATCTCTGTTGCTCAGATTGAAGACTGCTCAGGATGAAGAGATCGAACTCCTTCACACCAAAAGATATGTTAAGTTGATGGTTTGTCAGGGGTCTAATGCTGACAATCAAAATATGTGCTGGACTGAACCAGCAAAATAGCAAGCTATGATGGTGGACCATCCCGCTGTACTCCAAAATCAGCAAAAGGAGCCCTTCGCTAAGAGAGCAAGGAGTTATGGTTTTCAAATTGAAGACCACGTCCTGCCATGGGGCAAGAAGAAAGAGCCAAAAGGAAGACGCAGAAAATTGGTTTCCTAGTGGAGAGTTCCATTCGCCCGTCACCGTTTCTGGGGACAAAATGGTTTCCTGCTGGTTTATCAAGATGGCACACCATTTTCACTGTCTCACAGTGGGCGGCATCTGAAGCGCTTCAAATCTTGAGGCATCAGATAAGATCATTTGTACATATGTATATTTGTAGTCTTTAGTTCCGTTTTGTGCTTTTCATTTTCGTTTCATTTTTTGGAGCCTTTCTTTTTGGGTAGCATGACTCCGTAGCCCAATGGCACACTTCAAGGCATTGGAGATTCTGGTTTTTACTCCCCTCAGTTGTTCCAAGTTCTCATCTGAAGGAAGTTCCCCAACTAGAGCCAGTTGTTGTCTCCAAAAACAGACTTCTCATTTTTGGAACATGTGAACTATTTAGGTTCAACAGACCAAAATAATCTCTTCCCTTCTCGAAATTTGTTATAAGCATTCAAATTCTTCATTTTTCAAGCTTTTCAGAAATCTACGGACTCTCTAGGCTTGAATTTACGGACTCTGCAGGAAGAAAATCTACGGACTCTACAGGCTTGAATCTACGGACTCTACAGGCTTGAATCTACGGACTCTGCAGGAAGAAAATCTACGAACGTCACAGATTGATTTCTATGGATTCTGCAGGAAAGAAGCAAGCTCTTAACACTTAGGCGATTTCAAAGTTGGTTCAACGACAAGGTTCAACGTCAGCAGCAAGAGTTAAGCGCATTTGTCAAGGTTCAAAGTTCAACCGCTTCAAGGTTCAACGGCTTCAAAACACTTATCAGAGAGAAGGCTTGAACCATTGAACCACTTTGGTTCAAAGGTACAACGGGTTCAATGGATCAACAGGTTCAACGACCAAAAGGTTCAACGAGTTCACAGGTTCAAAGGTTCAACCAGTGCGATGAAGATCAAAGAGCTTAGAAAGAACAAGTGACGGACAAAGCATGAACCAATGAACCGATTGAACCTTGAACCGAAAGAGTTCAAAGTTCAATAGTTCATGGGTTCAAAGGTTCAAAGGCGGCCTCAGTCAAGGAAAGAAGCAGTAAAAAGTTGGTTGATCGATTGGTTCAATCGGTAGGTTCAAGGGGCTGCCCCAAAGCCAAACAAACAAGTGCCCTTGCGGAGGGCGGTGAACCAAGGCCAAGAACCCTTGAGGAGGGCAGCGAGCAAAAACAGACAAAGTGAACTCCTTCGGAAAAATGAACAAGGCAAAAGGCAAAGTAGAGTCCTTCGAACAAATTGTCTGAAGGAATTCCTTCGGACATTTTGTCCGAAGGAATTCACCTTGAAAGAGAGCTCGAAGAAAGCAAAGGAAAAGCCCAACTGAAGAGAAAAGCCCGCGGAAAAGCGCCCGATGAAAAAAGACAAAGTGCATCGGAAGCTGCCACGTGTCCATTATAAAGCAGAGCGGAAGCCGCCACGTGTCATCTTCCCCAGGACTCTCAAAAGGTTTCTAAAGCTTCTATAAGTGATGCAGGAGCATCTAGCAAGGACTAGTTGAATAAGCCTGCGATAGGCATTAGCCTAAGCAATTATATAAGTTTCCCTCCAAGATATATTTTCAAATATTCATACTTGTCATGTGGAGGAGAAATAAGGCCTAAATATATTTTGTATGGATTTAATAGTTGTCAAAGGATTTCAAATAATCCTATTATTGTTGTAATCATCCATGGATGGCGTGGAGTCAAGCATAGTTGAAGAATTCCCTTATTAGATGAGTAGTTGAGCCTTTATAGGATAATGCAAGATTCAAGGAGATTGAAAAGGATTTGATTTCTTTTTTGATGAAATATGTCGGACCAGCCATAAAACAAATTAACTGCAAGTTAGCTGGCGTAAGAGGAGAGAGTCGAGATCAAGAGAATGGAGTCTACCAGAGAGAAATTGAACGAGGTTACAAGTAGAAGGAGGGGCTTCTTCGCCATTGGTATGGCTTTTGGTCACGAAGGATGAAAATCGGTGACCTCAATGGAGAGAAGGTTTATGCCATCTGTGTATGGCTCTCGGCCATAAGAGCGGCAGACTGAATTAAAGCCATGAGTAGACATATGTTTGCAGGGCCATGAGGACATATATGTATATGTCTATTTGTGAACAAGGGTATAACTATTAAAAGTGGATTCGGCCCAGATTGGAGATTGTGGGGGAAGGACTCGATCCTTATTTTGCCAGAACCGTTGTATTACGTGCAAAGGGGATATACAAGTGTTTGATTTGCTAAACAGATAGAGAACTGTTGGTTTTGGATATCTAGTCCCGATTGGCGTAAGAGCTTCGTCAATTTTTGGAAACCCTGTGAGTAATAGCAAAGGGGTTCGGCCCTGCAATGGGGACGTTGACTTCATTAGGCAACCTTGAGCCAAATCGAAGGAGGCTCTGTTTGAAGGCTTGCATACCCGAATGAGGAGCCAAGACATCTCTATCATTCACCTTTGGCAATAGATGTGGACAAAATTCCAGATGAATGCAGAATTTGTCGTTGGGTTGAATCTGGACAAAAACAAAGCCATTATGGTCATCACGAGTGAGAAGATTTCCATTGTCAGGGCTTATGAAGTCATGGCATAGAAGTGAATATGCAGAGTCGAGCCGTGTTAGTGATCCAACATCAATTTGGAGAAAATCATCATCTAGGAGGTGTGAATATATATATACAGAATCGAGCCTGCAGGGCATCTATTTTTAAGTATTTGTACTTTGGCATATGACTGTATGTAGGCATACGCAAAACTGAGTCAGAAGATTGAACAAGAATCGAGCTTGGGGATGCCTATTTAGAAGACTGTTGGACCAAGAGCAAAGTTCATGTTGTACAAACCCGAGTTTGTAATTTTGATCCATGCATTTGTTTTGTCAGGCCCTTGGCGTGACACATAATTATTTAAATTGTAGACACGGAGCCCACATGATAGTTACTTTGCAGACCGAATCACAATGAAGGTACGTTTTTATTTTCAGGGATAATCTTTGTCAATTGAAAAGATATAACTTGTAGGTATTATACATATAGCCTACAATTTATATAATATAGACACTTTGTTTGAGCATGATACAACTATTCTGTAAATTTGCTGGTCGAATCAGATAGCTGTGCATTTGTAATCTCCAGAGCAATCGTTAACAAAATTTTGAAATTAACATTCAATTTCAGAGGGGTCAATATCGTTGTTTGCAGTCTGATGACAGCGCATCAATAAGTTAAGCAGAATACGTCACGTGTCCTGTTATGACTCAACGGAACATGACAAGTGTTTGCATCCATGTTCCCCTTTTGAAGTTGCTCGGGCAAGACGTGTCATGGATCCCATTTTCCGTAAGTTTCTAATGAGTTTCATAACAGCGGAACTTGCCACTTGTCAAAGACGCAGAAAGGACCCCCCAAAGACTTAGACAAGAAGGGCTATAAAGGACAAAGAAGCAACATGGACGATTCCAAAGGCAAGTTCAATTAAAGCGATGGTTCAACCAGAGAGCAAAGAAGCGCTTAAGCAGTGAAGAGAGGAGCGAGACCAAAGGACAAGAAATATCTTCAAAAGAGTTATTTCTAGTAGGTGAAACAGTGGATCAAGTAGACTTCTGAGCGCCTCAAATCAAGGATGCAAGCCTGTTTTTCTTCCATGAAGTAATGGCGAATTGGACAGCTGCGCAGACATCAGGAAAAGGACCAGACAGTCCATACTAGGAAGAGACATATTAGAGGAATGGACACGTCATAGTTATGGCAATGCATTGTTCCCAGCATGGTCCCTCCGGACAGAACTGCAGGCACATTGAAGGCATTCAATTCAGCATGGGCCTTTTTCATGAAAACAAGTGCCCAAGTCTTTCTTGGAGCGCTATATATTGTAATCTCTCATTTGTTACAAGAGAGATCTTTTTGACCACAGAAGCAAAACTCTGCCCAAATTGAAAGGCGAATACTGAGACTTTGAGCTCAGATTGTATTTCATATTATTTTATCTGAATGAGAAAGCAAGTGATTCGCAGACTTTGTGCTGTATAACTTGTATCATTTTAGGAGATTGTTCTTATGTCTGTCTTCTGAATGTGTTCTTGTTTATTTAATTTAACAAGCTGAGCTAGTGGAAGTGATAAGGAAGGTGTCCTGAAACCAGTTACTTTCAGACTTTGTGCTGACATAATTGTTTTCAGTGTGTGTTTTTATTTTCTGTTTCTGTGTAAAGGACTTTGGGACGACTTTGTGCCCCCATTGTTCTTCGTATTTCACTCTTGGGCAGTCAAGGTGGAGACTTTGTGCTACATCTTAGATTGCTGGTTGCTACGCCCTTGGCACCCTGTTACTTATCCTACCAGAACGATTCTTGTTGTTTGTAAGAACAAGCACTTCTGAACGAAGAGAAGTGTCTTCTATCGCTTCACCAAGATTTCTACTATCCAGGAAGGGATCTGGCTCTTGGTTGAATGTTACTTCTGAAAAAAGAGAAGCACCTTCACCAATCACCCAGGATTTCTCCTCTATTTGTTAACATCATCTCTGAAAAAAGAGAGATTGATGGCTTATCCCACCCCTATGTCTTACTTTCTGCTTATATATATAGTATATAGCCTCCGTATATTTAATAGGGAACCTCCCCTTGATGAGAGGAGAGATTTGTCTCCTGTTGATGTAGTAAAACTGCACACCTGGATGACCAATCTCTCTAGGCTATGGTGATAGGAACTATTTTGCTCACCAGTTAGCTGGTCGACAAAATATTCACCCAGCAGGGCCAGGCTTGGGTCAAACCCCTTCAAATCGCCATACTCCCAAGCAAAGACATCGGCAAACTCTTGGCATTACATGATGAAAGCATGTTTTTCTTCATTGGTACATACCGTTCCAAGTGTGAGCAGCTTATCCTTGTAGATCTCTAACCTTTTGTAATTTTTTTCTTGGTTGACATGCTTGCTTTGTCCTTCTTGATTTGGTCATCCTCATTGAAGATGCTCTCAAGAGTTACTAAACCATTGAGAAGTCTGTTGGTCTTTAGCTGAACAATCTGCCCATCATATTGTTGTTGTAGCTTGGACTAATTTTTAGAAGCAAACTCATCTTCCTCCTGTAAGAAAAGTGCTATTTGCTGGTCACTTTCGAACACTTGCCAATTGGTGACATTGTCTAATATGGAGGGCCTCACTATCACCTTCAAGTGGTGTTGATTCTTGTCTTGTCTCACCCCCTTTGGAATATCAAACTAAGCACCAACTACTGCTAGTTTGTCTGCATACTTGTTCTCCTCTCTTGGAATGGAAGTGATGTTGAAAACAGTGAAACTCTCCATTAGGTCCCACACCCTGTGCTTGTAAGACTTGAATAGGGAGTTCTTGGTCAAGTTTTGACCCCTCACCTGGTTCACAATCAACTTGTTATCTCCAAACACTTGCAATTCCTTGATTCCTCTTTTCCTTGCCCACTCTAGACCATGAACAAGAACTTCATACTTTGCTACGTTGCAAGTGCAGGAGAACTAGAACCTGAAAGCCGAGAAGTATTTCTCCTTTGAAGGTGAAACCAACATTGCTCCGCCACCAGCTCCCAACTTGCTTCTAGATCCGTCAAAGAAACGCTGCCACAAACCACAGTTCTCTTGGTTTGCCTTCACTAAATTTGGCATGAAAGCATCTTTCTCATGCATGCAGTAAACTCCAAGACCTGCCTCTTTGATGAACTTGTAAGGATCATGCTCAAAATTGTCATTTCCCCATTCATCTAGGAGCAGGTCAACAACTCCTACAAGGGAAGATGATGGAGATTGGTCTACCTGGAGTTCTTCTTCATCAATGATGGCGTAGCTGACATTCGTTGCTTTGGGAGAGTATGGCTCCAGGTGATCTTTGTGGATGGGCCCCGACTCAATCTTCACCTTAGTTCCATACTTCGTCCTAAAAACCATGTAAGACCAATTTGCTACCAAGTACCCACCTATCTTAGACATGAAATCCCTGATAAGCAAAGAGTGAAGTAAGGGAGAACATCTGCCACTACCACGTCATGGGGAATTGAGAAGGTCAGGCAGGCATGGAGATTTAGATTCAAGCCTCTTACCACTCCCAAGGTCTTGGCTGGTGATCCATCCAACTGCAGAACTCCTTTGGTCATTTGCTCATATTTGAGTCCTAGCTTATCAGCTATGCATTTGGGTATAACTGAGGTGCTTGCTTCACTATCAATAATGCAATTGTGGACCAAGAAATCACCAATAATCAAGGATAGATAAAAGGGAGAGACCTTTTCATCCTTCTTTGCTTGACCTCCCATGGGAGGAGCCCCATTCACTATCAACACATTATCATCCTTCGTTGGGATAGCTCGCTCACCTAGCCCGTGCAATTCCTTTTGGAGTATATCCTTTTGCCCTGGCAGTGCTAAGAAATCTCACAATGAGATGTTCATGTGCAACTTCTTCATTTGGTCCACTACATTGATCGAAGGATTGCCCCCTTTGGAAGTCTCCTTGGGGACATTTGTAACTTGTGGTGCAATCCAAGGAGTTGAAGCTGCAACTGACGGTCTGTAATTGGGAAACTTTTGATTGCTTGTGATGAAAAAGATGTTGCAGGGGCTTGAGTAGTTGCTTGAGCTTCATCCATAACTCTCTTCTTGGACCTAGTGTTGGATGCAACACAATCACCATGATTATTTGTGCTCCCCACATAGTTGACTACATAGAACTCCCCTTCCAGGTGGTTCATAAGAGTGGAATCAAATTGAGCCTGCTTGTTGTCCATCCCAGGTTGTGCTGACACCTCAAAACTTGAGAATTGGGTTGCTTGATCACCTTGTGTGGTCATACTTTGATTTGGTAGCTCATTTGCATAAGCAACCTGTTCTTGACCATGCCCCAAGGGTGGATAATTAGGCTGCTCATGCACCAAATTATTTTGAGTGGGGACAAGAGCCTTGGAAGATGATGGGACATTCGGATTATAGCTCTGATAAGCCCTGACGTGCATAATCTAACCCTACCCTTTATTATAATCCTGGAAGGGAGGCCTATTTGTCTACTCAAACTGCTAGTAGCCTTGATTTGACCTATAACTCTGAGCTTGCTACCTCTTGAGGGCAACTAGTTCGTTGGTAACACTCTGCAGCAGGGTCTTAACTTCATGGAGATCATTTGCAGGGGTAGCAACTGGCCTCTCTACACTAGGCAGAAGAGCTAAAGTGGGCACAGCAGGCTAAACTGAGGGCTACAAATTAGGAAGAGTGGCATATGAGGTCTAAGAGCTATCTTTCCTGCTTGAACCGAGCAATTTTCAGCAACTATGGCTATTTCATAAGCAACGGGTAGAACATGTCCACCCATGGACTATATCATGATAGCAATGTCACTATTCAAAACCTTCAAGTAGTAAAGGAAAGCATAGCTTGAGGTTGGCGTCACTAGAATTGGGATTCTGTCCCAAGTCTTTTAGAACCTAGTGTTAAAATCTTGCATAAATTCATGTGGGGCTCTCTTCATAGTGGTCAATTGCTCAGCTAGAGACAAATGGTCACCTTTCTCCCCAAATCTATTTGTCAAGAGGGTCCCTAATTCATTCCATGAGCCAACTGAATTCATAGGCAAGGTCCCATATCAGTCCAAAACTTTTCCTTTAAAGGACAAGGCCAACAATCTGATGGCTACATTTTCCTCAGTGATATTAGATGTTGCAGAGGTTGGCTATGTTTCTGATATGCTCAATAGCAGTGATTGGGCCCTCTCCATTAAAGAGAGGAACACTCTTGAGAGCTGTCCTTGGAAGTGGGTCATACTGCAGAAGGTTCTAGGGACTCTAACCATTAAAGGCCACAAAAGAGAAAGCCATGGCTGTGAAAGGATTCAACCGGGGTCTCCTTGTGTAGGTGTATTTTATGGCAGGTCTGGGAAAATGGCTTGCTGAGTAAGGATGAGTAGTTGCAAACCTTAGCCTCTTTGATGAGTCAGAGGCAGCTCAACAAATTCGAAAGGGACACCCTTAGAAGATCTTGTGGTGACCTTAGGCATGGGATGCCAGGCTGATCACTAACCAGAGACTGAATTGCTGAAATGGAGTTGCCAGATGCTAGATTATAGCTTTCTTTTGGATTTTTAATACTAACAGGACCAGCACCAATCCTGAAACTCACAGGACGCAAATTTTGTCCCACTAGGTGTGCCAAAAATTGTTGACGATGTGGATTGCACCCTCTAAAAGGATACTCAGCTCCCTTCCTCCACGCGGCACAATGGAGACATTCCTCTTGCTGTGGGTGGCAAATTTGAGGAATGAATCTCTAGATTAGGGGCTAGCTCCCCTTGATGCACCTTGAGGCCCTAAATTTTTTACTGCTAACAATGGGGGGTGAAAAGAGAGAGAGATAGTATAAGGAAAAACAGAACCTAACTAAAGTGGTGATGCATCAAAACTGATTGGTCTACTCAGCTTTCACCTATACTTTTCACCAAAAGAAGCAAAGAGACACTTCATTCGAATGAGAAACTGACTGCATCAATGTTTCAACTGGGGTTCTATGGAGGTATAAGGAGGAAGAAACTACCAGAGGTGTTCTAAAAACACACTGTTGGACAGTTCCTCACTTGTGCCTATACTTCAATCTGGACACTTCTTGTTGACCTGCAGAAAAGAATTTACAATATACTAGATACGCTGGTATAAACTTATGAAAGCATTAAAAGAAATGACTGAACATAAGACACGACCATAGGCATATGCAAAAGTGCAAGCTCAAATGGAGGTAAAACACTTCTTTTGATTAAAGGTTAATTTATTCAGGGCTTCGCCATACAATGCTGAGAGATCCCCTCTTCAAATGAGAAGTTACAATTATATAGAGGTCTAGAAAAATAGGTCATTGACCAGTCAAGGGAAAGAAACCCATGTTGCATTAATCAATCTTGCGACGACCACCAGCGCATGTTGTTGTTGTGTCTCCTTAAATGCGTCTGTGAAAGCCATGTTGTAGATGATTAAGTCGTTGCCCTTGCTGTCCAGGCCTGCAAGAGCATGGGTATTTCTCTTAACAACCGACACTCGCACAACTACTAGTCATTAATGTCAAAACAAAGAAACACAGGCCTCTCCCTTCAATGTTCGCAACCAACCTTTTTTAATGGTTTTTTGGTGAAGACTATTCCACCTGAAAGCATTTACTTCTCCCACTGACGACTCCTATGCCACCTACCCTGGTCTGGTTCGTCTCTGCGCTTGACTTGCTATGCCACCTAGAGCGCTTTGAGCTTTTGTCTTATATGCGCATGGCCATGTCTTGGGTTACCTGCTTTGCTTTTCTCTTTCCTTGCTATTTCTTGTCCTTTTCCTGGCAATTTGGGCTCTCGGGGCTTACAAATTTTCTTCTGGGCTCCTTTCTTTGGCGGGTCACTGAGTCTTCCCTCGGGCTCTTGAATTCCTTCGGACAAAATGTCTGAAGGAATTCCTTCAAACATTTTGTCTAACGGAAATCTTCTTTTGGGCTTGTCACCTTTTGACCCTCCTTTGACGAGCCTTCGGGCTTCCACTTCTGAGTTCCTTCGGACAAAAAGTCCGAAGGAATTCTCTTTTTTATCTTTTACAACGACTAAATCACCGCCTTAAATTTGACGTTCGCAGGCCTGTCACCCCCTTTTGAATTCCAACGGCTAGCTTATCACCTTGAAATTGACGTTCGCGGGCCTATCACCCCCTTTGGCAATTCCTTTGATTTTTTTGAAAACGAGCTTTTTCGAAGGGAAAATGACCCTTCAAAAAAGTTGAAAAGGTCCTGCTTGCTGCCTAAGTGCCCTCCGCAAGGGTACCTACCCTTCGGGCTTTTTGTCTTCCAAATTCTTTCGGACTTTCTTCAACTGTTGAATTTCCTCAGACAAAATGTTCGAAGGAATTCTTTCGGACATTTTGTCTGAGGAAATTCAACAGTTGAAGAAAGTCCGAAAGAATTTGGAAGACAAAAAGCCCGAAGGGTAGGTACCCTTGCGAAGGGCACTTAGGCAGCAAGCAGGACCTTTTCAACTTTTTTGAAGGGTCATTTTCCCTTCGAAAAAGCTCGTTTTCAAAAAAATCAAAGGAATTGCCAAAGGGGGTGATAGGCCCGCGAACGTCAATTTCAAGGTGATAAGCTAGCCGTTGGAATTCAAAAGGGGGTGACAGGCCTGCGAACGTCAAATTTAAGGCGGTGATTTAGTCGTTGTAAAAGATCAAAAAGAGAATTCCTTCGGACTTTTTGTCCGAAGGAACTCAGAAGTGGAAGCACTAATTCTTTAAGAAATTTTGTCTGAAACAATTCACTCTTTGGATTTCCTTCGAACAAAATGTCCAAAGGAATTCTCCTTTGGCCTATCAACCTTTCCGAAAGGCAAGTCCTCTTTGGGCTTTCTGCCTTGACCGTTTGCTTCGACCATCTGCTCTTCGCAAGGACACCTTGAGCCCAAAGTTGCCCTTCAGGGTTTTGTAAAGGTCCACTTTGTTGATTCCCTGCCCCCCGCAAGGGCCTCTTGGCCTCTAAGTCGCCTTTCAAAAGAATTGCAAAGGTCCTATTTGGCACCTAAGTGGCCTGCGCAAGGGTACCTACCCTTCGAACTTTTTGTAAACGACCCCTGACCCTTTGAACTTGGTCCGTTTTGCCGATAAAAAGCCCTCCGAAGTAACCTACTTGCCCTGTGAAGTATCCAAGATCAAAATGAGTTTCGAATCGACTCATGCTTGCCAGACCCAAAGCACTTGGCAACCAGAAGAAGAAAACACTTGGTTTTTTCATGGAAAAAGGCCTGACAAAGAAGGAAAAAAAACACACACACAAGGCAGCTGCGGGATGAACCTGCCAGAATCTGGATCAAAAGACCCTTGCAAGGAAAAGGAAAGAGGGGTGCCCAATTTTGGCCTGCAGGACCAAAATTGGTCAACAATATGATAGAAACAATTATTTCTTACTTTCTAACTCCCATTTATTTTTTTCTATACCTCTTTATACCTCTTGGAAAGGGTGTGATTTCTCCCAAGGGATGTGATCTCTCCAAAGGTAGTCAGCCATCATTAATACATATCTAACTGCAAATTAAAAACATTTTATTGTTGGTCGGCCTTGTTAATTGTTGTCCATCACACAGGGCGAGTTCGTAGCTGTTGACTAGGCAAGTCCAAAGCTACTGGGCAAGTCCAAAGCTCTGGGCGAGTTCGAAGCTACTAAGCAAGTTTGAAGCTCTGGGTGAGTTCGAAGCTATTGAGCTAGTCCAAAGCTCTGGGCAAGTCCGAAGCTACTGAGCTAGTTTGAAGCTCTGAGTGAGTCCGAAGCTACTGAGCTGGTCTGGAGCTCTGAGCGAGTCCGTAGCTTGCCCTTGATTTTGCCTTTGACATCAATGACAATATTCCAACAATCTCCCCCTTTGTTATTGATGGCAATCCTGTAGAAAAAAAGTAAATGAACTCCCCCTCTCTATAGTTCTCCTCCTTTGCTCCCTCTTTCTTTAATTGTCGCCCTTTGACATCATTGGCAAAGAGACATACAACATAATCACAATGTATATCACCAAAATATCCATGGAGCTAAATAATACTATGATTAGCTCATCCTTAATCCATGCTTTTCTTGATGGATTTAATGACTAGATAAAGAATGGATCACTCGCAATTTCTACCTTAAAAACTCACAAGTTTCTTTTGGGAGGGGCTTCGTGAAGATATTTGTTATCTGTTCCTTTGTGGCAATGTACTCCATCTTTAGTTGCCGATCTGCAACCTATTCTCTTAGAAAATGATACTTGATGGAAATATGCTTAGTTCTTGATTGCATAACTGGATTCTTGGAGATGTTTATTGCACTTGTATTGTCACATAAGATAGAAATTGGATTGACATACTCAATTCCAAAATCACTTAAGGTTTGTTTCATCCAAAGGACCTATGTACAACATGATGTTGCTACTATGTATTCAACTTCAGTTGTGGACAAGGACACTGAAGGTTGTTTCTTACTCTACCATGACACAAGACTCTTTTTAAAAAAGAATGCACCTCCACTTGTGCTCTTTCTGTCATCAATGTTGCATGTCCAATCTGCATCAGTATAAGCTATCAAAGTGACGTCCTTTCCTCTTGGGCACCATAAACCAAGATCCATAGTGCCTTTGAGATACCTGAATATCTTTTTGATTGCCTGCAAGTGTGTTTCTTTTGGTGTTGCCTAAAATCTGGCCACTAGACCTACTGTCTGCATGATATCTAGTCTTGATGCAGTAGTATACAATAGGCTTTCAATCATTTGATCTATAAAAAGTCTGATTGACTTCTGTTGACTCATCATCTTTGCTTGACTTACACCCTGTTACCATTGGAGTACTTACTGATTTACAATCATCCATATTGAATTTCTTCAACATTTCTTTAATGTATTTGATTTGAGAGATGAAGATTCTTTTACTTGACTGAGTAATTTGCAACCCAAGAAAAAATGATAACTCTCCTAACATAGACATTTCAAATTCTTGTTGCATTACACCTAAAAATTCTTGAGACATCTTCTCATTGTCTCCACCAAAAATAATGTCATCAACATACGCAACCACAAATAATTGGCTCTCACCTTCAGTCTTGATGTATAGGTTACTGTTAGCCACTCCTCTCTTGAAACCTTGATCAAGCATTTGTCAAACCTAGCATACCAAGCTTTAGGGGCTTGCTTTAGTCCATACAATGCTTTCTTTAGCCTACACACATAGTCCTTATTCCCTGATAGAGAGAAACCTTCAAGTTGCTCTATGTAAACCTCTTCTTCAAGATTCCCATTGAGAAATGCAAACTTCACATCCATATGATAGATCTTGAAATTCTTGAATTCAGCATATGCTAAGAATAGTCTTATGGCTTCTAATCTTGCCATAGGTGCAAAAGTCTCCTTAAAGTCAACACCTTCTGTTTGAGCATAGCCTTTACAGACTAGTCTTGCCATTTCTTGCACAGTTCAATTATTTCTCTCTACAACTCCAATTTGTTGTGGAGTCCTACCGGTTTAGAAATGTTTCTTTATTCCTTGCTCTTCACAGAATTCATTGAATTCATTTGAAAGGAACTCACCCCCTCGATCTGACCTTAGGCATTTGATTTTTAGATCCATTTCATTTTCAACCAAAGCTTTAAAAGCTTTAAATTTTTCGAACGCCTCGGATTTCTCTTTTAGAAAGACAACCCATGTCATTCTAGAATAATCATCAATAAACAACGTAAAATAACTCTCACCTTGTATGCTTTGCATTCTTGTGGGTCCACACAGATCTATATGGATCAATTCCAATGGCTTGGTTGTCGAGTATTCTTTTGATCTAAAACTCGCTTGTGTCTACTTTCCATGCTAACATTGCTTACAAATAGTGTTTGAAGGTTTTGTGATTTTTGGCATGTCTCTTATGGCATTCTTAATGCTGATTTTCATTAAATTGTCAAAATTCATAAGGCCCATTCTTTTATGCCATAGCCATCTTTCATCAACTTGACTCATGTAGCATTCCTCTCCTTTTACTTCACTGAGTATGTACAAATTATTTGATGTTTTGTTTGCGTCTGCAACTAATTTTCTTGTGTCTGCTCTCCTAATCTCGCAGCTTGAGCATAAAATGGGAGCATGTGTCCTTGATTACACATTTCGCTGACACTCAATAGGTTATGCTTCAACCCTTCAACATACAAAACATTTTCAGTTTTTGTCTTTCCATTATCAAGGTTGAGGGTACCTTTTCCGTCAATCCTAGTCATAACATTATCCCCAAACTTTACTGTACCTTCGTTCATTTTATTCAAAGTGAAAAATTTGTTTTTATCACTTGTCATGTGGCTTGAACACCCACTATCAATATACCACTACTGCCCTTTGTCTTGTGCATGAAATGTTGTTTGAACAAGCATAGATTTTTCCCCTTTTTGATTAACTTCCTCTTGCTTCTTTCTCCATATTTTTGTAGATTCTTTTTATTTATAACTGGGGTATTCACCTTCTTGTTCTGTTTAGGGGTTTCTATGAAAACACTCCTACATAAACGTGCTATATGTCCATAGGTACAATTATAACATATAGTATTATTCTCATTGTAATTCAATAGTGGGGCAAATGAGTTATAGTTTCTATTGGAAACTCCGTAAGTGCCTTTTCCATAGTTCCATGCATATTCATTTCTTGCATGTGCATTACATTCTATTGCTCTATGCCCAAATTGATTGCAAGAATAACAATAACCATAGAAGTAGCTTGTGTACCTTATCACATTGCTCTGCCTTGACGAAAATGATCTTCTGAGATCTCTAACAGAGATGTTCTTACCTGTGTTTTCTCTATGAGGAGAATTGACATGCTCTGTCTTCTTTTCGCTTTCTATATTCACAGACCTAATAAGTGCATCCACATAGTTCTTTGGCTTCTCCATATTTACTTTCTTTGATGAGTCTATAGCCTTTGAACTTTGCCCTTTTTCAGTGTTCTTTTGGTTCTCATCATAGCCAATGCCATACTTAATGAATGGCGACCTTTGACTATTTAGTATGTTACTCAACACTCCAGTACTCTTCTCAAATTTTGATATGTACTTTAACTCATTTGTTGTCTTCTCCAATTCTAATTTCAAGGCAATTATTTCAGATTCTTGCATTTTGCATTCATCCTCCTTTGTTTTCAATTTGGCTCTTATTTCCTCGATTCTTTTCATTTCCTCTAATTGAGTTTTTAAGCCACTGATAACCTTGTCTGATTCTTCAACATTCTATGTCATCTTTGTTTTCAATGCAATATCTTCCTCTGCATATTTTTGAATTTGCACTCTTTGTTTCAAATTCTTTTTCTTCAGCATTTTTATCTCCCAAGGCACAAATCAGCTCTTCTTCAAGATCTACCACTCCATTTTCAACATCATCCTCTTCTTCCAAGGTGTCTATACTTACAAAGGCTTCGGTTTTTGTTTCTATTGCAATGAACAGGGTTTCCTCCCTGTCACTGTCTGATATTTCTTCATCGTTCTCCTCGACTGAGCTACTATCCTTTTTGGAATAGAGGCTTTTCTTGTACTTATTGGAATTTTTCTTATACCCACTTTGTTTGAAGTTTTTCTTGAAGTCATGCTTGCTTTCCTTTTTTTTCCTTTCATCATTATTATTTTCTTCATCTTCACTATCATCCTTATGAGGACACTTGGCAGCAAAATGTCTTATCTTATCACAATTAAAGCATTTGAAGGGTAACTTACCTTTGTATTTTCCGAACCCCTTTTTAAGCTTTCTGACAAACGGAGCCTCCTTTGCATCTAGTTCATCACTGGTTTCATCATTTGATTCAATTTCCTTGTTTTTCGCCCTTTTTAAAGCTTTGAACGCTGCCTGCCTTTTAGATGGTTTTTATTTTTCAATCCTAATCTTATATGCCGTGAGAATTTCATGTAACTCATCCATTGTTAATTTGTTTAGATCCTTTATTTCTTCGATCGCATAAATTTTTGCATTGAATCTTAAAGGTAGAGACCTTAATACCTTTTGGATGATTACAGATTCTTCGACTTTTTCACCAAGCCCTCTGATAATGTTGAAAATTTCATCTACAAGAAGTAGATAGGCCGCAATGTTTTCATCCTCTCATCTTCAAACTTTCAAATTGTCTCCTGTGAGTTTGAAGCTTGGCCATTTTACTTTGTTATCTGCCTCATAGATGATCTTAAGTTTATCCCAAATCTCCTTAGCCGAGTTGCACTTCATTACTTTTACAAACTCAAATTCTGACAAACCACCATTCATGGCTTTTGTGTTATTTTCACTAGCCTTCTTTCCTATTGTATTTGTTGGACTCTATGGCACTGTGTATCCATCCACAACTGCTCGCCAAATGTCAAAACGAAGAGCCATTAGATATGTCCTCATCCTTATACTCTAGAATGCATAATTTGTCCCCTTGAACAATGGAGCCTTGTTGGTGAAGAAACTTTACTGAACCAGATGACTGGCCATGTGTGCTTCCGGGATCTGCCTTCCAGTGATTAAACTGATCCTGAAGGAACCTTGATCTGATACCAATTATTGAGCACACACCACACTGAGAGGAGATGAATCATTGTGTAATAATAATTTACTTTATTTCTAATTAGCTTTCATAAAGAAACCATTCACATAAGAACAAGTAAATGCACAACGCAGAATTTATGTGAAAAACCCTTAGTGGAGAAAAACCACACTTGAAAGGTTGCTTGCATCTACTATCTAAATCCAGCCATGAGATTAATAATTCTTTTTATAGAAGTTTTGTAGGCACCAACCTACTTGGAAACACCAATCCCCAATGCCAAGCACCAACTTAGCTCTAGACACCGATCTCTTTAAATTGAAGCACCAACTTCACTGCCAAGCACTGACTTAGTGAAAGACACTGATCTCTTTGAATTGAAGCACCAACTTCACTACCAAGCACTAACTTAGCGAAAGGCACCGATCTTTCTGTTCTGAGACACTGATCTCACTTAAACAATTTCCACCTCACTTTTGCTTTGTCAACAAATGATGGCACAATCAAGTTTCACTCTTCTCCTTCTTATCTCTCTTCTTCCTCTTCTTCTCCTTGTATATGATAGAAACAATTATTTCTTACTTTCTAACTCCCTTTCATTTCTCTTTTATACCTCTTTATGCCTCTTGGAAAGGGTGTGATTTCTCCCATGGGATACGATCTCTCCAAAGGTGGTCGGCCATCATTAATACATATATGACTACAAATTAAAAACATTTTATTACTGGTCGGCTTTGTTAATTGTTGTCCGTCACACTGGGCGAATTTGTAGCTACTGACTAGGCAAGTCCAGAGCTCTGGGTGAGTTTGAAGTTTTGGGCGAGTTTGAAGCTACTGAGCAAGTCTGAAGCTATGGGCGAGTCTGAAGCTACTGAGCAAGTCCGAAGCTCTAGGCGAGTCTGAAGCTACTGAGCTAGTCCAAGGCTATGGGCGAGTCCGAAGCTACTGATCTAGTCTGAAGCTCTGGGTGGGTCCGGAGCTCTGAGCAAGTCCGTAGCTTGCCCTTCATTTTGCCTTTGACATCAATGACAATATTCCAACACTTCAATAGGTCCCATATTGTTACTGTGGGCTGAAAACAAACTCAGTTGCCCTTGCTTCTGCTTGTCACATGTCACGATCATTGTACTTTCCTTGGACATATGCAAACTATGCACTCTTTGACTCTTAAGAGTCTCTTTATCAACATTCATATGGGTTGTTCATAAACCTGCACATAGAACAAACATGTCAATGAAATCAAGAACTCTCCACACCACTTCAACCATTTCACCATGTCTCGTAGGCATGTTGTTCAACTCTCCTCCCATGCTTGCATCTTCTTCATAGTTTCCATTCGTGTGATGGACTTCCAAAGGTCCATTCTTTCTGTCCCAGACATGATTGTCGCTGTACCGTTGCATTTTCTAGCTCATAATTAGCATTGTGGTGGCTGGAAACTCTTCCATAACAACTGCAAACAATCCCTCATTGATAGTAGGGGGAACATCCTTCCACCTTGTGACTGAAAATACTCTTGTGGCTGTCATAAATTGTTAAGGGGTTGAGTCTGTTGCACACAGCAGCAAAAAGAATAGGACAACTGTCATATTTTAATTTCTTCACAAAATTCAGAAATGGCAATGATATAAGGACTGGTATCAACCATATAGTGACTGAAAATGCCTTCTTGTATCTCCAAAGGTCACTTGGATCTCAAACTTTCATGTACAAGCAATTTGGAACTTGTATGAAAGGACCTATGTGCCCTTTGCCACTCAAAAGTGTTCATCATTCTATCATTATTTTCACTATGTTGTCCATGATAACAATAAATTTGAAATTGTCCAATATGAAACAACAAACCTGAAATATGACTTTTTGTTTCATACCTTGGGCTGGAATTCAATTGTTCACTTCTTTTTTCAGGTTTAGAAGTAGGAGTTTTTAAGGGACTTACCTTGGTGCAACCATCCTTGTGTTTATCAAGAACCATACATGTTTCTACTGAAGGTTCTCCACTTTCCACTTGCATGGTGGATTCCTTTATGGATTGCTCACTAACTTCTTTCAGATTTGAATTCTCTTGTTCCTTGATTTCCTCCCTAGAATTCTCATGAGGGTTTGACTTTCCATCATTTTCCTTCAAAACTACTTGCAGCTCAAATTTTTCTTCATTCTCCCTTATTACAATTTGGAAAAAAAAAATTCTCTTCCTTTCTCAAGGCATGTTGAAGATCCCTTGGATTGTTCCTTGGTTTATGATCAGGCCTAGAACCATACTTGCCTTTCTTCAATGCCACGAAATTTGCAAGGCTCATTTCTTCTCTGATTCCCAGTGGAAAAGTCATATTCCTCATAGTTTGCAGACACATCATTTTGTATAGAAGGCTGCTCCTCCCTTTCTAGAATGACTTCCTATGAAGAAATTTGGGTTGATTAGGCCTTCGAGTAGATCCAACTGTCACCCTAGGTGGAGGGGGAGGGTTGTATGTACTTGAAGTGTTGCCTTCACCATTGTGTGGCTTGAGTCCATTCATATTCTTCATGTTTTGAATGAATTCAGCCATCATTTCCGTCAAACGCTCTTGATTTTGGGTGAATCTTTCAAAACTAACCCTATCCAGGTCATCCATGTTACTCTGTCTTGGCTGTTCCAAATTTCTCTTTCGTAGTACCTCACTGCCTTATCCATGTTTGGCATGAAGCCAACTCAAACCCCCACAAGTAACCAAGAATTTGGCTATGATACCACTATAATGTCCCTTTTAGGGCAGAATTAGAACCAAAGAGGTTTCCAACAAACCTAACAAAAATGTAATTTTGTGATTTGTTTTAAATCAAACCCTAAGCAAATGCAAATTTCAGAATTCTAGAAGTGTCAATTAGGGCACAAAATTAATGTTTTATTTACCAAATAATTATCATATGTATCCGTTGTGGGCTTAGCGTACAGGTCTATCATTTATGATCTGCATTCTTTCAAGAGTATTATTAATCTCACGCAGAGCTCCTTTGTAAGACGGATCTTGTTTCTTACGTTTATCCATATATTTGAAACCTCCTGCACTCCAATTTTCTCTGACATACATCATCTGAACTCGGACAATTTATTATGAGGTCCTCTCATTCATCAAAGCAATGCTGGTGGAAACTACTCTCTATAGCAATCTTTTTTCTATTGATCACTCCCTAAAGGGCACATTTTTCTGGGGCCTCATCCTAAAAAATAACTAAGATAGGATTTGGCATGGGATTAGGAATGAACAACAGTGTTCAAATATAAAATCCCCCAACCTTGTTTTAAATACAATAAAATACTCCTTTCCTATACCACCAAAATATTCATTAACTAAAGCAAGTTGTCTCATGAATTCTAATCACGAAGTCCTAAATGGGACATGCAATGGGAGTTCAATTGGCTCACACTTCGTACCATACACTATGACAAAAGTACAGTCCAGGGATAACCACCGATCAACATAGTAGTGAAGTTGTTTACTTTTAGGAGCATACTCCATAGGTCTAAGCAACTTCATAGATGAAATGCTCAAGGCCTATATTTCCCATAAAATATCTTGTACAAAGGAGTGATGAAATAGTTCTCAATATTGAGTACCCAGCATATATGCAATGTTTGTCCAAGTGAGGTGTCCATGCTTGCATAGGCTTTATGAGATTTTTCCCAATCATGTAGTTTCTGCCCCACATTCTAACTTGCAACTTTTTAGGTCGTATCTTGTGATGAGTGGCAAGTACATGTAGCACAAGTGAGAGTAACACCTAAATTTCTATGTATCCCCACATGTAACAAGTTGATCATGGATTAAATTGGAAAGTAAGACGGGCATAATCATGAAGAATGTGACGATGGCAAGGACATCACATAGGACAACAAAATAAGGCTTGTCTACATATTTGCCAATATCTTCCCTAAGAACTGACATAGGATAGACATGGAACATCATAAGTAATCAAAAAACATGGTAGCATTGAATGGTTCCTTGATATTATTGTCCATGTACCTATCCCTATAGAGTTTGTTTTGAGGGTCATCAATATGCATCTACAATTCTACATTTTTGTAAGTCCATTCCTCTTCTCCACAATGCTCCTAAGGTCAATATTTTCCTTTCTTAATTTGAGAGCTTCTTTAGTTGATTTTCTGCAAGGATCCTTTAGGGTATTTAACATTTTCATAGTTACCCAAGCATAATCATGGATAACCTTGGAGGACTCATCTACTTCGGAGCTTCCATATACCCTATCCGTAGGATGGTCAAATTACCCCTTAAAGGCTTTTGGAGTCTATTGATTCATGAGTTTGTTGTGAAGTGGGGCCACATTTCATGTAGCCAAGTTCTTCTCTATATTGAACTCAATATTATGAATGTATCTAATTTTCTTGAGAGAATCCAAACTCCGTCCAAACAATGCTTGTCTCATATTGTTGCATCATCTACTGCAACATTGTGGCTTGTGTAATGTCCCAGTCGGGTAGCAATAGGTATCCACTATTTTTAACAAGTTCCCTAGATTTTTGAAGAGTAATTTCTTCATAGCCAGCAGATTCGCTTGTGCCAACAACATGGGATTTGAATTTAGATATATTAATATCCTACCTTCATCATCATCACTCCCTCCTTCAAAAAGTGGGAGCTTTCCCTTGTCTCCTTGTGAACAGTGTGCAGAAAGAAATGTTTGAAATTCTTTGCACTTTATGAACCCTTCCTCATCAAGGAGCAACATTTCATTCACTATTCTTTGATATTGGATGTTTGCCTTATCTGGGAAACTTGATGATTTCAACTCCGTTCTTTGTTGGACTTTCTCCCTATTCCTCAACATTAAAATGGCATTATTCATTTGCTTATCATCAACATGATGAGATGTTGGCATTTCTTCAATAGGATGAAAGCATGAGCCATTTCTTTGTTACCACTGTGATGGGAAGTTGCAATTTTATCAACATTGGCTTTCATGAGTGTATTCATTTGAGGCTCATGAGGTGCCTTACTAGCATGTAGGGGTGTATCAACAATAGGGGGCACTGGATCCTCTAGTTCATCATCATGTAGGGCAACTTGTCTCTTCCCGTCCTTGGTGGGCACAATGTATAGGTCTATATCATTTATGATCTGCATTCTTTTAATAAGATTGTCAATGTCAGACAGAACAACTTTGTAAGATGGATATTGTTTCTTCTTGTTATCCTCATATATTTGAAACTTCCTCCACTCCTATTTTCTATTGCATACTTCATTTGAACTCAAACAATTTCTTACAAGGTCCTCTCACTTATCAAAGCAGTTTTGATAGCCACTACTACTCTTTGTAGCAATCCTTTTTCTATCAGTCACAACCTCAAGGTCTTATTTTTTGTGGGGGCTCATCCAGAAACAAAATTGAGATAGGATATAGCCTGGGATTGGCAAGGGACGACAGTGTTCAAATACGAAATCCCCCAACCTCGCTTTGAATAAATTGAAGACCGTTTTTCTACACCACCAAAATCTTCAGCAGCTGAAGCAACTTGTCTTATGAATTCTAATGGTGATGCCCTGAATGGAACATGTAATGTGGGTTCAAATGGCTCTCAATTGGCACCATACACTCTAATAAAATTACAGTCGAGGAGTAACCAGCAATCGGCATAATTGTGAGGTTTATTTTCATGAGCATACTCCCTAGGTCGAAGTTACTTCATAAATGCAATGCTCAAATGAAACCTATCTTCCCCATAAAACATTTTGTAGAAAGGAGTGATGAATACTCCTCAAATATTGATTACTCAACATATGTGTCATGTTTGTCTAAGCAAGGTGTCCATGCCTACACATGCTTTATGAGATTTTTCAGTGTCATTGTAAATTATGCCCCGTATTTTGACTTGCAACTTTTTAGGCCATATCTTGAGATGAGTGGCCAAATACATGTAACACAAGTGAGAGTAAAACATGAATTTCTTTGTATCCCCATATGTAACAAATTGATCGTGGATTAAATTGGAAAGTACACTAGCATAACCATAAAGAACATGATATGGTAATGTAGGGCATCATAGAGGACAACACAATAAGGCTTTTCTACATATTTGTCATTATTTTCCCCTAAGACCTAACATTAAATAGACAAGGAACATATGAAGTAATCAGAAAAACAATGTAACGTCCCCTTCTCAAGATTAGGGCGGTCGAAGACCCTTAACCTATTTTCTTGTTTCCCATAGGCTAAGGGAAGGAAGAATCAAGGGAAACATTGGTTCTCTATTCAAGTTGTTTTATGTTCCGTGCCTCAAAAAGGCACTAGGGTAGCACATCACTCTTTCAATTGATTTACCGCCACTAGATGATGGGGGCAAGCTAATTTTAGTCCCGGATTCTATTATAGAGGTTCAAGAAAGGAAGCTAATGAACCGAAGCATCATGGAATATTTGGTTCGTTGGAAAGACTTGCCCCTTGAGGATGCTACTTGGGAAGGGGCAGCTATTTTGCAGCATCCAAACTTGCAATTGCTTGAGGACAAGCAATTTCGAGAAGGGAGGACTACAATGCCCTCTTCTCAAGATTAGAGCGGTTGATGACCCTTAGCCTATTTTCTTGTTGTTTCACATAGGCTAAGGGAAGGAAGAATCAAGGGAAACATTGGCTCTCTATTCAAGTTGTCAAAAGTGCTTTATTGGCAACCTTTTTCTAATTTTGACTTAAGAAGGGGACCTTTTGGTCATGGGCAAGTGATGTAGGAGCATCATGCATATGAACTAGAATGGGATAGTACTTGTGTCTTAATAGGTGTCTTGAAGTCTTAAAGAGTCATTTTAGTCCTTATCAATCATTCGGAGTGCTTAGGAGATGATGAGTTAGCTTAGAGAGCTCAATTGGTGGTTTCCCGCCAATTTCAAATTTGAATTTTCAAATTGCTTAAGTTGTAAAATCATAGATAAAGGACATGTTTCTAGAAATTATTTCAAGTGTCATTGGTTCTAGAAGTTAGTCCACGTGGTATGGGGTCAGGTTACAATATAGAAGGTCAAAAATCATCTCTAACTACTATGTGTACTTAAATAAGTTTGTTTGTTTTGTGAATCTTCTCATTTTAGACAGGTGAAAGAGCAAATTTTGGACTTCAATTGCACATTCCTTCATGGGAACAGCGAATCACTAGAGGATAAGCAAGAGACCAGACTTCTAGGAGATCCCCAAGGAAGGACAAAGCCTTAAACATTTCGAAATTGTTCATATTCTGGTTACACAGTATAGAGAAGGTTCATGCATGACAGTCTGTGAGTGTAAAAAGTCTGTATTTTGCATACTTTATGAAAAGAGGGGTATTTTCTGAGTTAAGAAAGTGTATTTGATGTTGGAGACCCTTCTTAGCTTGTAAAAGCGCTCATTAAATGAAATAAAGAGTTTTTAAGGTCTCACAGACCTCTTTTCTTCTACACAGACCCTGTTTTGTGATAAAAACCCTATTTTCAGTCCTCTGTTTGTCAATAAAACTTACGCATGGTCTCAATCTGAGTGTTGGAGAAGTTGGAGAGGGTAGATAAGAGGCTCATTCAAGCATTTTTTTGAAGAAATAGTCCTTAATCGCCATGAACTACCATTAGATAGGTCTCGGGTTCTGCAAGTTCAGAAAAAACCTAGTTACAGGGTTGAGGTTACAAAAAGGATCAAAAAATTAGTTTTAACCCTTGAAAAATTCTCAAACTTTGTAGAAAGCTTGCCAAGAGAGTTGATCAAGTGATTCAAGTGGTTTGAGGTTTGTCGGAGGTGTACGGACGCTGTAATAGATGACTGTGTGCACCTAAAACTCAGAATTCTGAGTTTTCTTGACAGCAAAGAGAGAAAATTGTCCAATTTCTTCAATTTTGGGTCTTAGAAAGCCAAGTGAAGGTTGAATCATGTTTGAAATGTTTGCACAGACCTGTTAGAAGTGTCATTTGTAATTGGAAAGCTACGTTACTGATACGGGTACGGGTATGGATACAGGTACAAGAATCGGATACGGAGATATGGTGATTTTTTTGGGGGGGCTTTGGATACAGCTGGATACAGCCGTACAAAAATATAAATAAATAAATAAAAAATATAAAAATATAGACATATAAGCAAAATTAACCACATAATATGCATAAAAGAAACATAATAAGTTAAATAACCACAAAACATACTAATAATTCAATGCCAAATATCATAATATTCAATTGTCGAACTTAGATTAGTCTTATTTATTATTACAAGTACATAATGCAAATGTTACAACTTACCAGTATGGACAAAAATAAAGACAAAAGAAATTTCACTCTACAGTTTGGTGAAGATTACAATGAGATGACCTGGTGTTAAATCAGCTTAAGACTATGCCATGTTCTCTTCTTTGAGCTTATTCACGAGTTGAGCTTTTGTATTATACCGGTGCAAATGATCTTACCGTATGTACTGCACAGAAAGAGTCCTGGAAAACCATATTTTGGGGACATAAAGCATAAGCAAAAAAAGACATAATTGATTTCAACCTCTCCCTCATCTTGATCATGTTACAGACATTTATTCCTTTATATTGGCAAGGCTGAAACGCGATCCAATAACTGGAAGACTTGTTGACTTGCTCTGGCAACCTTCACAGCTGTTGTATACAGCCCTAATAAAGAAGATACAGATGAATCGACTGAGGCTCACGTTTTGAAAACAATCAAACACAGCCAGCCATTGAAACTGCAGAGAGGTTTTCATGCTTTGTTTTGTTTTTTGAAGTCCATGTTTGACTTTTTGTTAAGCAAAATTGAAAAAAAAATTACAGGAAACACCAGGATACGCCCAGTTACATCACCCAGACGTATCCGGGCATATCCACAGCCCAGGGACGCTCCTTGGGCGTATCCCCGCGCTCCTGTATCCGGGGAGCATTTCCCCGTGCTCCTAGGGCCTTGGGGGGAATATCTGGTAATGTAGTTGGAAAGCCATGATATGAGATTTGACCTACTTGAGTACCAATTAGATCTCTAGGTCTAAACAGGATATTAGACTGTTTTGTAAATTGTCTTGTAAAACCAATATCTAGATTGGTTTTAGTATTTGAAGAGGTTATTTTTGATGTTTGAGACCTTTCTAAACCCTCTGGTCTTATCTTAATTCAGTCTTATGTCTTTATAATCCATGGTATACGACTGTCATAGAGGCCTGTTTTGAGACAAAAGAGTTAACATGAGCAAGTAAGTTGAGTGTCTTAGAGAATACCAAGAGAGTGTATCATCAAGTTAGCCCTTAAGTGAAATTATAAGGAAATTGCTTTTTGAATATTTAAATTTCCTCTTCAAGTGGAGCCACCCCTTTTGGGAAGGTCTTTTGGAAGGAAAGGATATAAAAAGAAAAAAAGAGGTTCATTTTGAAACCCATGTCATTTTATCCACTAAAATTCAAAGTTTGAGCAGCTTGCTTATGCTTTCAGCCTTAGAGGATGAAAACCCTCTTTGGTATTCGGATATTGAGGACGAAACCCTTCAATATTCAGTCGGTGAGAGGTCATACTTGAGCGGGAATTGGCAGATTTCAGGTTGAAGGCATCTTTCCAAGTGGAGCACAGCAGTTGGACAGCTTGTTGAGGTGGTGAACAGCTATAATCAGCCCTTGCAAGGGCAGCAACTCAGTTGGGAGCTCTCTCCTAGGGCAGCAACTCCTTTGAGGGTTTGAGATTGCAGTTTTTGGGGCAATTTGAGGTTGATTTTAGTGTTTGATTAGACACTCCTTCAGCGGGTATTTTTATAATATTTTCCAGCTATATATTTGGTTCAAAAATTCAGATCTTGAGGTATTTTGTATGGCTGTACTTCTCTTAATTTTTTCAAGGGTTTGTGGCAATTAAATATTAAATTTTGATCTAAAATAAATGTTTCCAAAATTTTAAAATTTTATGTGGTTAGGGTTTGATAAAAAAATCAGCATTTATATTTTCATTTTAAGGGTTTATCACAAATTCCAGAATTGTATAAATCTGTCCTAAAAGGGACAATAAAAATAGTAACATCAAATGGTTGTTTGATATCATTCCCCATGAACATGTCCTTATAGGGTTTGTTTTGACAGTCATCACTATGTCTCTACAATTTGACATTTCCATAAATAGCATGATCTTTATTATACCTCATTTCACACAATTTCTTTTTTAGTTGCGTGAGATATTTAAAATGGAGGTCAAACATGTTATTTATAGCCTCAGGGTTGATATCCAAAACCAATTCTCCTTGTAATTCTTGACCACCCTCTTCTTTGCAGAGTAATTCTTCACAGTCCATGTAATCACATTGTAATATACAAACCAATTTGGAACAACTATCTTTCCTAAATTATATTTACATTTATCCTTCAAAGGTTTATTTCATGTGCTACAATTTCAGCCATAATAGAATAATTCACGGCCATAATATCTTCAAATCAGGTCACTTTCATTTTCCCTACTATCAAAGAAGTAATCCCAAGTGTCTTTAAATTTTCTCTTTGGTAGAGACTTTCTTAAGGTGAACTTGTTGCGTGAGGGACATCTCAAGTTCACCTAATCATACAAATTGTTCCAAGTTCTTTTTCCTATTTACCCTAGCGTTTGAAGGAGAAGCCATAACAAAAATGAAACCTTTTCCTTTAGGAGAGGGGATAAGCACTTATCATTTAATCTGATTATTAATTGTAATATTCCAAATCGGAATATTTTACATTAATTTGGTTTTCTCAGAATTCCTTTGTAAAATAATATTTTAAATAATAATTTAGGCAAATTGGATTAATTGTTTATTTTTGAATATGGATTTCAAATATTACAAAAATTACACCACAAGGGGTTTCGTCCTTGGGTTCGATAACAAGGGTTTTCATCCTTGAGATCACATTTGCAATTAAGGGGTTACGTCCTTAAGAGCCTTGTTGATACTTGTACAAAATTACATGTTTGAATGAATATGATTGGATGCCTTTCCTTCTCACCAAATGCTGAATACAAATACCTTCATAGTGTTCCACCAAATGACATGTCTTCTCCAAGGATTGTGACCTTTCGTCAAATGAATGCTAATTACTAATTAATTAATTAAATAATAATTAATGTTGTTATTAATTAATGAAATATACTAATGCTCCCTTAATGACAATGATTTCCTCCCTTGAGTGTGGCGCTCCTCTTTGAGTGCAACGATTTAATGGAAGCAATTTAATAGCAACGATTGAGCATATTGCAGTGATTTAGTAAAAGGGATATTACATTAAATTTGTGAGTCGTTCACTACAACTTTCTCATCGTTCAAAAATTCTTTGCATGGCCTATCAAACACACCTGTAGTCACAATTCTTCCCAATTCTTTTCTCAATTTGGTGAGGAATGAAATTCACGTCTCTCAAAACTCTATATACGTTATATATCATTAAAATGGTGAAATTCAGCTTTAAAGATCTTAATTCTAGACCATAGATTTTGATGATCAATAGTGGTCACCTCTACTTTTAGCAATTCATTCAAAAACAGCAACTAAACAACAATAATAAAAATGTGCCATAATCAAAGCTTAATCTCTCGTGCATGTTTGTGCAATATCAACAGTAGTCGTCGATTCGGAGATTGCTCAGTCATGGAAGCATGTGCATAGCAAACCAGTGATATAGCCCTTGTAAACATTCTTTCTCATATTCATGAATCAAAGTCTAACTACCATGTGGCACCCCTCTGATTGGTCCATGTCATCATACATGTGTCCTCTTTATCATAATCCAATGGTCATCGTTGTTTGGCTTCAACATCAAAGGGTGTTGTAGATTCAACGTTGAGTGAGCAAACCCCACATATGAAATTGTGAATGGTTCAATAGAAGACAATACTCTTCCTTTTCTAGCAATCAATTGTTGAATTGTGGGCCCCACATCTCAACTGTTGAGTAAGTGAACAAATCGATTTTAATTTTGGATAAAATATAGCATAACCTTATTCATGGGTTTGGAGATCAACGAATAGGTCCCTCTTGTGGAATGATGAACAACTGAAAATAAACAACAATGGTTGATGAATTTCTGTCATCCGATCAACGATGGTCATTGAATTGAGAATCATTAAAGAGGATCCCCCTCCCTTAATCGCAATCAAGGGAATAAAATAAATCCTTTGGAAATCATGTATCCTAAGTTTATTTGTGGATTCGGAGATTTGTGAGCAGGGCCCACTTGTGGGATGGAGATTAGTCAAATAAAGACAAGATTTTTTCCTTTTCAATGATAATCAGAGATTTGGAGTTCCCAGGGTGGACCCCACAAACAATTGGCCAAAAATGAAATCAACAGTTCATGAGCCATCGTTAACAAATTAACAATAATCGTTGAATTGATGGTTTGAGGACAGGGCCCACAAAAGGAATGGCAATCCATTGAATAAAAAGAAATCAATGGTCAATTCAATCCATGTCAATCGATCAACTAAGCTCATTGAATTGGCGATGAGTGAGTCCCACATCCACAAGGGTGATGTTGTGAATATAAGAAAATTCCATTTTTTAAGTCATAGTCAGGGATTCGCCATTAAGCAGCACAATTTAAAAGTCACAAGTGAAATCTTGAAAAAATGGAAAAACATGTGTCTATTAGTGGATTTGAAGATTAGGGTTCCAACTTGATTAGTCAATCAAAGAATTGATGATTTAGTTGAGGAACTCATATAAATCATTCTTTTTAGTGTTTCAATGTATTATGACAAATAAGGGGGTGTTATAATCACCATGGGTACCATGCTCATGTTGTTATAAAACAAACTAAGTCCACCTATCGTAATAACATTCAAATCCATGATAAAAAAGTTATACCAAAGGAAGTATCCATCTTAATGGAACCTCTCCAAATAGAAAGGATATTTTATCTAGGCAGAGTTGCATACCTTATTGATGCAAGAGCATCCTAAGCATAAGAGAAAATTTTGCATCACCCAAAAACAAAGTCAATCGGGTTCCAATTTTGCTTTTGTCTTGGAGCCATCTTTGAGCTTTTATAGAAGTTTTGGTAGAGTTTGGAGGGTCGTGAACGAAGTTTTGCATTTGGAGTTGTAGTTTTAATGGTAGACACAAGGTTGGGAACAAGCTTAGGTGTTTATCCCACATTTATCTCGCTAAGTTATATTGGGGCATTTATTAACAAATCCACTTGCTAAGTTAAGTGGAAGCAATGAGGAGGCTATGCTTGGTTGCATGAGCCGCTTATTTTTTTATGTGAAGTAGCATGCAGTGGACAAGTGGCTACCCAACAAAGTTTCAAGTTAAAGCATGAGATCTTGCAGGTCAATGACAAGTCGACACCAACTGCCAATTTGCAGGGATTCAATCTCAACTGACAAGTGGCATTGTAGAGATAAGGTGCATAAATTGTGAGTTAAGTTGCGAAACAACGATAACCGTTGGTCCTGTTGTCCCCTAAAAATATCACTCATTTTTGAGACAACATTTGAACTATTTTGATCCTACAGACCAAAATCCTCTCTTCCCCTTTCAAAAATTGTTCTAAGCATTCAGGGTCTTCATTTTTCAAAGCTTTCTCAGAAATCTACGGACTCTGCAGAAAGAAATCTACAGACTCTGCAGGCTTGAATCTATGGACTTTGCAGAGAGAAATCTACAGACTCCCCCAGTTCTACGGACTCTGCAGGTCGAACTACGAACTTCACAGATGGTTTCTACGGACTCCGCAAGCTAGATTTCTACGGACTCTTTCAAAGTTAGAGAAAACTACGGACTTGGCTTCTACGGACTCTGCAGGCAAGCTCAAATCTACGGACTCTCAAGGCCTCAAAACTACGGACTCTGCAGGCCGGTTTCTCACATCTACGGACTCCCTCAGATCTACGAACTCGTTTCTACGGGCTCTGCAGGTTGGCTTCTACGGACTCTGCAGGAAAGAAACAGGTTCAACACTTAGCCTTTTTTTCAATCGAGAAGTTCAAAGGGGTCTTCCAAGAGCCCGAAGGACAAGTGCCCTTGCGGAGGGCATGTAGGAGCCAAGATGGACCCTTGCAACTTTTCCGAATGGCAACCTTGGAGATCAAATAAGGTGGACCGTTTCAAAGACCGAGCAACCAAAGGAATTCCTTCAGAAGGAAATCCCGCGGCAAAGTTGCTAAGGAACATTTCCTTTGGACAAAAAGTCCGAAGTAATTCCTTCGGACTTTTGTCCGAAGGAAATAAGCCCGACCGAAGACAAAAACCAGCCAAGGAGAAAGAAGCCCAAAGGCCATCCGAAGACCGCCCGAAGGGTATGTGCCCTTGCGGGGGGCTCTCGCCGAGAAAAAGGGACCTTTTTCAAGGCCTCAAAGGGCAAGTCCCCTCCAGGGAAGATCAAACGACAAAGCCAAAGGAATTGCCAAGGAAAGTGACAGGCCCGCAAACGTCAAAGTTGGACGTCGCGAACTAGCCGTTGAGATCCAAAAGTCCGGCGACGTCCCCGCAGCCGTCAATTTCAAGGTGACAAACTAGCCGTTGGTTTCCTAACGATGACGGCCCGAAGACGTCAAATTCACGGAAATGAAATAGCCGTTGATCTTTGAAAGCTTGAACGCAAACCCGAATGCAAAAGGCCAAAACGCCAAAGGGAAGAACCGTTGATGGAAGAGCGTAAGGAATTAGCAAGACCTAGGATATAGTCCTGAGAGCTCAAATGCCAGGAAAAAACAAAACCGAAAAGGCGAAAAGATAGCCCAGGAGCTCAAATCGCAGCAAGAAGAGACAAAGAGGAAAATATCTACGTAAAAGTAATTTCAGTAGGTGGAACAATCCACTAAGCAGATATTTTGGCTTGCAAACATTGAAGGCGCCACCTATTTGTCTCACTTGGGAGTAAAGACAAAATGGACAGCTGCGCAAACGTCAGAGGGGACAAACCAGATGATCCAGACTCAGGAGAAGACATATGGAATGAAATGACACGCCATAGTTAAGACAGCCGCCCTGTTTTCAACGCAGCCCCCCTGACAGAATTGAAAATGCATTCAAGGCATTAAATGCACAGCATGGGCCAATCCATGAAACAAAGCGCCAAGTCTTTCTTGGTTGCTGTATATTATAATCTCTTTTATTGTTTTAAGGAGATCTTTCGGTTAATAGAAGCAAAACTCTGCCCAAATTGAAAGGCATTACTGAGACTTTGAGCTCAGATTGTTCATCATATTTCTTTGTTTGAATCAAAAAGCAAGTTACTTTCAGACTTTGTGCAGTTATAGCTTGTATCGTTGTAGGAGATTGTTCTTATGTCTATTTCTTAAATGTATTCTTGTTTATGCAATTTAACAAGCAGAGCTAGTGGAAGTGATAAGGAAGGTGTCATGAAACCAGTTACTTTCAGACTTTGCGCTATCATAATTGTTTTCGGTGTGTTTTTAGTTTCTTTCTGTGTAAAAGACCTTGGGACGACATTGTGCCCCCATTGTTCTTCGTATTTCACTCTTGGGCAGTCAAGGTGGAGACTTTGAGCTACATCTTAGATTGTTGGTTACTACGTCCTTGTTACTGGTTACTTATCCTACCTGAAAGAACTCATGTTGTTTCCTGCAAGACCACTTCTGAAAAAAGAGAAGTGCCTTCAGTGTTTTCACCAAGATTTTCTCCTCTATTTGTGTACATCATCTCTGAAAAAAGAGAGATGGATGGCTTATCCTACCCCTGAGTGTTATTTTCTACATATATATATAGTATATAGCTCCTGCATATCCATAGGGAACCTCCCCTTGATGAAAGGAGAGATTTGTCCCCTGCTGATGTATAGTAAACCTGCACATTTGGCCGACCAATCTCCCCATGTTGTGGTTGAAGAGACCTATTTTGCTCACTAGTTAGCTAGTTGACAAAATATTCACCCAACAGTTTTTGGCGACTCCGCTGGGGATAAACGTACAATCTGAAGCCTCAAGTTTCAGATTGAAACAGTCCCTACCCTTATCCATTATAGACTCTGGCAACTCCGTTCTGTGTCTTACCCATTATCATTATAGCCTTACTATCTTCCTTCACCTCCACACCAATTGGGGAAGAACGCGCAGTTTGAAGCCTCAAGCTCCAAGCTGAAGCAGGGTCAGTTCTTTTCTATTTTTGTTTTACAATCTGGCAACTCCACGCTATACCAGAAGCCAGAGAGCCCAAGGTGTTGATTGACCTTGGCTTTGAGTTAGTGCAGCAGGGTAATTTCGACTTGTTCTCTCCCCAACTTCAAATTCAAAGATCCAGGAGTGTTCCTCTTACCCATACTAGGACAGCAACACAACACAGAGCTGCTTTTTTTGTTGTTAGCAGAGCTTTGCCTATCCATACGCCGCCCAGATTTGTTATCCCCCTTTTCCATAATCCCATCATGGCAGTTCAAGGCCTGGGGTAACTCATTTGGCCCACTCAATTTGACTCCACCCCTGCATGAACTTCCACGCAGCTCAAGAAAGAACTTCTCCAAAATCTTTGGAGATGGGAGAGTTCACCCTGATGAACACATTGCAGCCTTCAGCATAGCCTGTGGTGTGATAGGGGTGGAATTTGAAGACGTGGCAGTCAGGCTTTTCGTGGAAACACTACAAGGTGCTGCTGCAGACTGGTTCTACCATCTGCAAGCTCGGTCAGTGACTGATTGGAACACTCTTAAAGCTAAATTTGAAGTCAGGTTCAAGCCTGCAGAAGATGCACATGCCTTGCTGGCCCAGCTCACACAGATGAAGGAGCCCCATGAACCTATGAGGGACTTCATTGCCAAGTTCGACAAGCTGAGGAACAGGGTTCCCATGATCGCCCAGCCGACACTTGAGAATCTCAAGTGTTTCTTCATCAACTCACAGCTGCCTAAAGTGAGTTTTTTGCTGAGACGGGCTAGACACATAGACCTTGTTGCTGCTCAAGACTTGGCTACTGAGATGGAAGATAATCTCATCTTGGCAGGGAAGATAAGAAGAGATCCTAACAGAGGCAAATCTTCATCTTCTGAGAATTCATCTACAAGCACCACTGATCAAATAGTGCAAAAGCTGGCAAATGAACTGCTAGCCTTAAAGAGACAAGTGGCCCAAAGTATGTCTGCTCCTTATCAGGATATGCCAAGGAGGACATTTCAGAATCAGGTATACCAAGGCAATGCTGTCAGGAATCAAGGGCAGCCAAATTGTCTTCCTCTCCCACAAAGGAACCTTGCCCTTGAAACGCCTCCAACCAACTCAGCAGTTGGATATCTAAAAACAGAACATGATTTCTCTTTTCGACCTGAGTTTGAGCAAGAAAATAGCGCTGATCTCTTCACAGAGGATCAAGAAGAGTCAGCTGGCGACTCCCATATTGGTTTCCTGAATTACCAGGATGAACCCAGAAGTGAAGGCCATGCAGCTGAGGGATCATATGCTGTGCTCACTCGGTCCAAGAACCAGTCAACCCAGCAGGCTGACAAAGAGAAGACAGAGGAGCAACCCCAACCAGCAATTTCAATTGCTAAGCGTGGAACCACTCTGCTTTCCAGCCAAAGGACCTGGTGATTGCCAGAAAGGTAAGTGCCTCAAATATCTCTACGCCTTCTACTTCAAATTCGCAAGCCAGTCCTCCCCCTCCCAAAAACCAAAAGGATGAACTCCTATCCTCTCTTCCTAGTCCATTTCAGTCATTTGACATAATCGACCATGTCAAGAAAACCAAAATTCAAATGACTGAATTTGAATTCCTGCAAGCCAACCCTGAGCAGTTGGACAAGTTGGTAGAGTGTGTGAAGAATAAAGTCGTCCCTGCAGGACAAGAGATTAGAAAGATAACTCATGATCCCCCAAAGAACATGCCCATCCCAAACAATCTTGTCATTACTCCTCCTGCTGCCCCTGCGAAAATAGAGCCTTTTTATATTTCCCTATTGATAAACAGTCACAAGCTGAGCAACTGCATCATTGATTCTGGAGCTTTAGACAATGTCATGCCCGCCAAGGTGATAGAATCCCTTGGTCTCACATTGACCAAGACATTCAATAGATGTTTCTCCATGGAGAACAAACAAGTGCCACTATTGGGACAGATCAAGGACGCCCAATTTGCATTTGCGGCATTCCCAGAAAAGAGAATCAAGATGACAGTCCTGGTGGCCGACGTCCTAGCCTCATACGCCATTCTGCTAGGACAAAATTTCTACAAAGATGTGGGCGGCGAGTTGAGCATGGACCTATTTGAGGCAAGGATTCCTGTCAAAGGTGTTATGAAGGGGCTGCTCCCTGAAAAGGTAGCAAAATATGTTGTCACTCAGACGTCGGCCCCTGTAGCTCAAATTTTGTTTGAGTCTTCAAGCAGGGGTAATTACTTCTTGATCACAGAGGATGTTCATGCTTCTGCAGATGAAAGTCCTGTAAGTGGCAATCTGAAAATTGATTCAAACAAGACATCAGAAGAATTGGTAGGGCGCAGTACAGATGAAAAAACATCTTCCACTTCCAATGAAGAGAAATCTAATAGAACAGTTTTTGATGATGTTTGGATCCTGAAATTCGATGGCAGCAATTCTTCTACCAATGCTAGAGCCGGGACTGTGTTGATATCTCCTCAAGGATATATTTTTCCTTCATGTAAGTTGCAGTTCAGCAACACCAACAACACAGCTGAATGTGAATCTTTGTTGCTCGGATTGAAGACTGCTCAAGACCAAGATGTCAAACTCCTTCACACCAAAGGAGATGCTGCGCTAATGGTTTCTTAGGAGTTTGATGCTGACAATCAAAACATGTGCTAGACTAAACCAGCAGAACAACAAGCTATGGTAGTGGACCACACTGCTGAATGCCAAAGTCAAGAAGAGGAACTCTTTGCTAAGAGAGCAAGGATTTATGGTTTTCAGATTGGAGACCACGTCTTGCCATGGCGCAAGAGAGAACCAAAAGGAGTGCACAGAAAGTATGATTCCTGGTGGAGAGTTTCATTTGCCCGTCACCGATTCTGGAGACAAAATGGTTTCCTTGGTTTATCAGGATGGAACGCCATCTTCATTGTCTCACAATGGACAGCGTCTGAATCACTTCAATTCTTGAAGTATCAGAGAAGTTCCCCTGTACATATGTACATTTGTATAGTCTTTAATTCAGTTTTGTGCTTTTCATTTTCGTTTTTTGGAGCCTTTCTTTTTGGGTAGCATGACTCCATAGCCCAATGGCACACTTCAAGGCACTAGAGATTTTAGTTTCTACTCCCCTCAGTTGTTCCAAGTTTTCAACTGAAGAAAGTTCCCCAACTGGAGCCAGTTGTTGTCCCCCAAAAATATCACTCATTTTTGGGACAACATTTGAACTATTTTGGTCCTACAGACCAAAATCCTCTCTTCCCCTTCCAAAAATTGTTCTGAGCATTCAGATTCTTCATTTTTCAAAGCTTTCTCAGAAATCTACGGACTCTGCAAGCTTGAATCTACGGACTCTGCAGGAAGAAATCTACGGACTCCCCCAGTTCTACGGACTCTGCAGGTCGAACTACGAACTTCACAGATGGTTTCTACGGACTCCGCAAGCTAGATTTCTACGAACTCTTTCAAAGTTAGAGAAAACTACGAACTTGGCTTCTACGGACTTTGCAGGCAAGCTCAAATCTACGGACTCTCAAGGCCTCAAAACTACGGACTCTGCAGGCCGGTTTCTCACATCTACGGACTCCCCCAGATCTACGAACTCGTTTTTACAGACTCTACAGGTTGGCTTCTACAGACTCTGCAGGAAAGAAACAGGTTCAACACTTAGCCATTTTTTCAATCGGGAAGTTCAAAGGGGTCTTCCAAGAGCCCGAAGGACAAGTGCCCTTGCGGAGGGCACGTAGGAGCCAAAATGGACCCTTGCAACTTTTCTAAAAGGCAACCTTGGAGGTCAGATAAGGTGGACCGTTTCAAAGAACAAGCGACCAAAGGAATTCCTTCGGAAGGAAATCCCGCAGCAAAGTTGCGAAGGAACATTTCCTTCGGACTTTTGTCCGAAAGGAAATAAGTCCGACCGAAGACAAAAACCCACCGAGGAGAAAGAAGCCCGAAGGCCATCCGAAGACTGCCCGAAGGGTATGTGCCCTTGCGGGGGGCTCTCGCCGAGAAAAAGGGACCTTTCTCAAGGCCTCGAAGGGCAGGTCCCCTCCGGGGAAGATCAAACGACAAAGCCGAAGGAATTGCCAAGGAAAGTGACGGGCCCACAGACATCAAAGTTGGACGTCGCGAACTAGCCGTTGAGATCCAAAAGTCCGACGACGTCCCCGCAGCCATCAATTTCATGGTGACAAACTAGCCGTTGGTTTCCTAACGATGACGGGCCCAAAGACATCAAATTCACGGAAATGAAATAGCCATTGATCTTTGAAAGCTTGAACGCAGACCCGAATGCAAAAGGCCAAAACGCCAAAGGGAAGAACCGCTGATGGAAGAGCGTAAGGAATCAGCAGGACCTAGGATATAGCCCTGAGAGCTCAAATCCCAGGAAAAGACAATCGGAAAGGGGAAAAGATAGCCCGGGAGCTCAAATTGCAGCAAGAAGAGACAAAGAGGAAAATATCTACACAAAAGTAATTTCAGTAGGTGGAACAGTCCACTAACCAGATATTTTGGCTTGCAAACATTGAAGGCGCCGCCTGTTTGTCTCACTTGGAGTAAAGACAAAATGGACAGCTGTGCAGACGTCAGAGGGGACAGACCAGATGATCCAGACTCAGGAGAAGACATATGGAATGAAATGACACGCCATAGTTAAGACAGCCGCCCTATTTTCAACGCAGCCCCCCTGACATAACTGAAAATGCATTCAAGGCATTGAATGCACAGCATGGGCCAATCCATGAAACAAAGCGCCAAGTCTTTCTTGGCTGCTATATATTGTAATCTCTTTTATTGTTTTAAGGAGATCTTCCGGTTAACAGAAGCAAAACTCTGCCCAAATTGAAAGGCATTGCTGAGACTTTGAGCTCAAATTGTTCGTCATATTTCTTTGTTTGAATCAAAAAGCAAGTTACTTTCAGACTTTGTGCTGTTATAGCTTGTATCGTTCTAGAAGATTGTTCTTATGTCTATTTCCTAAATGTATTCTTGTTTATGTAATTTAACAAGCAGAGCTAGTAGAAGTGATAAGGAATGTGTCCTGAAACCAGTTACTTTCAGACTTTGTGCTGTCATAATTGTTTTCAGTGTGTGTTTTTAGTTTCTTTCTGTGTAAAGGACCTTGGAACGACTTTGTACCCCCATTGTTCTTCGTATTTCACTCTTGGGCAGTCAAGGTGGAGACTTTGAGCTACATCTTAGATTGTTGGTTACTACATCTCTGTTACCGGTTACTTATCCTACCTAAAATAACTCTTGTTGTTTCCTGCAAGACCACTTCTGAAAAAAGAGAAGTGCTTTCAGTGTTTTCACCAGAATTTTCTCCTCTGTTTGTGTACATCTCTAAAAAAAAAGAGATGGATGGCTTATCCTACCCCTGAGTGTTATTTTCTGCATATATATATAGTATATAGCTCCTACATATTCATAGGGAACCTCCCCTTGATGAGAGGAGAGATTTTTCCCCTATTGATGTAGTAAACCTGCACATCTGGCCGACCAATCTCTCTATGTTGTGGTTGAAGAGACCTATGTTGCTCACCAGTTAGCTGGTTGACAAAATATTCACTCAATAGGTCCAACATGGAACAATCATGCCGAGTGATTGGAAATTTGGAGGCCAAGGCTTGGGATTTGCAAAGCATGATGATTCAACATGGACCACGAAATCTACAAGAGAAGATTTGGACCATTGATCGCCACATCAGGGATATGAGCAAAAAGTAAAGGAAACGTGTCACCTCCGACTATTGCTCTACCAAGATCCAGTCGGGGTTGTCCATTGCGACATCAGAGATCTTGAGCTTCAAAGGGTATAGAGCTTTAAGTCAATGCTAGTCGATGATTTTGGGAGATCAAATCATGATCATTGATAGGAGAAGCGGAGCTAGAAGGCAAGGATGTAGTGTATAATGCCAACTCAACACTAATCGTTGATTAGGCAAAAGATGATGCAAATTGTTGATTGCCACATCGGGAGTCCTAAACGCATAAGCAAGAAAGTTCACAATTCAACGTAGACCGTTGATGACATGAAAGAAGATCATGTCCATCCGTCAACCATTCAAAGATAATTATTTTGGTTAAGGATATAGCAGCAATTCAACAACAGTTATCAATTTGGCAAGGGTTGATTTAATAAATTTTAACGTTGTGTGTTTGAATTTTGTGTTTGGGAGACTTGTGTGTGTGTGTGTTGTGCTAAGAGTGCATAAGGAGTAAGTGTTGAGTCTCCAGCTGCAAGCTTTGGCATTCGTTTGTTGAGACTCCCATACCCAACTCGTATCACTTATAAATCACAAAGGTCCCATCACCCTAATCATATTAGAGCCACATTTTACATCAAAGGAGAACTTACAATCTTGTAGGCAACTAAACATTTCTAGGACAACGTATTTGTTTTTGTCATTAAAAAAATGCCCTGGGGACAATTTGAGCGCCAATATGGAGCACAAACATATTCTCCCAAAGTAGCTTCTATCATTTGGAACACATATTGGCTCAAATATTCCTAAGGTGGACTGTAAATTCTTACCCAAACTAGAACCTTGGTGAGGGTTTCCATTTTGACGTCAAAGCCCTCAGTAATGGAAAATATAAATTCAAACAGATAATATTCTTTGTTTTTTGTACCCAAAATCATGATGCAGTCATAAGCACCTTGTAATGAAGTAAAAATGATAATATTATGATATTCAAATAAGATTATGATGTTGCAAGCATGGATTCCAAGAGGGTTCTTTTGTCCTATTTGTCAGCAAACTTCCTTTCACAAATTGAAGCTAAGCATAGGCCTAAGCAATTTCATAACCAGGTTCCTTGTGACTAGTATTTGGGATTTTACCAAGTTCAACAAAAGGTTCTGATAAAGACTTAAAGTATGCAACCAGGGAGTCTTGTACAATAACATGTATAGAGCAACTAGATTAGTTAGTATATATAGAAAGGATGTGAACAACTGTTAATGCAATGAACCTTCATGTAGGGACGTCCTTCATGGTTAAAGTGAGACAAACAGAACTACACAGGAATGCCATCTATTGTGTGGTGATTATATCATGACTGATGTGTTATGTTCAATCATGCATCTGTGTCTCTATCAACCACACTGGATGATAAGAACTGAAGAAAATGATAACATTGAGGACCAAGAAAGTAGCAGCATTGTTCAGTCCAAGAGACCAGATTAACTTGTTATCTCAATTAAAATGAATCATGAAGTGTACTGCAAATGGAAATAGAAAATTCACAATCTTGTGATTATGTTTTCTAGCATGACAGGAGTCACGGATCTTATTTACTATACAAATAAGAAAACACAATTAAGTGGAGTCCATGGACGTCTATAGAAAATTAGAAAACAAGTATTCAGTTAAGTCTATGCAAACCTCACTATTTACCATCACTGCAGTGCATTAAACTACATTATACAATGATTGAAATTAGTATTTGAAGCATTCTGATAGAAATGTGTTTTAATGGTTAAACCATGCATGTTAATTGTAGATTAATCGTGAGGCAAATAATCCAAAAATATAAGGGATAAGGATTTACCCGGAGTAGATACATGCATGCAACATGAACTGCATCAGAAGACCATGAGTGCCCAAGTAAACTTTTAATAATACCTCTATGAAACCAGATAGGAGACAGACCCACTAAACCAGCAACAGAGCTCACTCCTGCACAAATAATTGGTAACCTGCAAAATCGAACTTGTTTACAATGCATACACTTGGTCCAATCCTGTTCAATCCTATGCTAAGCAACAAATTGTTAAGATCTCTTATGTTGATAATAGAACACTAGAAATAGAAATATATTACGTTTATAGAACAATATTTTTTTAAAAGCAAAAGCTTTCACTTTCATTTTCATTTTCATTTTCATGGATTGCAAACTTAATTGTAACAATGGAATAAACAAAACAAAACAATAAAGAATGTCCACCAATAACTATGAACAGTTGATGGGACTGTATTTGGTTCACGAAGGTGAAAATATAAAGAGGACCAGAGTGAAAACAGCCCAACAACTGATGTCACCGTTCTAGTTCCGTTCAGACTTAGGAAAAATTCCAATGGTGATATCTTAGTTTTGGGTTTAATCTTAGTCCATACACCACCTTGTCATTTTGGCCATCTTCGATATCTAGAGAAAACAAATCTTCACATGGGTTTGTTATCAAGACTCTACATAAACACATCAAGGACAGGAAACTCATGCTTCAATATCACATGGGCATATCCAAGAGGCTGTTGATGCATATATTCCCTGGAGAACCTTTACAAAATACCATACATATATTTGTTGACCATGTTGTGAGACTAGTGAACACTTACTTTCTTAACAAAAATCAAATAGAGAAGCATTGCCGATATATAACAATCAACAATCAAAATCAGAATTCTTTGGCACCTGCATAAGTCCATCGGTGCTTTCAGACTTCTACTTTACATCTATTTTGTCTCATTCCACATCTGAGATAACATAAGTTCTCTACACCAAGCTGTAACATTAAATATTCTAGTCATGTACCAAGTTTACATTAATAGAAGCAATTTATAGTTACCTTGTATGCTCTATGTTCTTGTGCACTCTCACATTTTTGTTCTGATTTGGTATTAGCTCTGTTCGCAAATCATATACAAATTCACTGTGCAATTATCTATGTACTTTAATTGTTCTTTATTATTATTCTTTTGCATCACTATATCAAATCAATACTGCAATTGGTATGTTGTTCGTTGGGTTGTCTGGGATCTGGATAAAAAAGAGTATCAGGAGATAATTTTCCACAAGACTTGCAGCAGGAGGCTTCCCACATTACGCGATGACTATAATACCACTAATTGCGGCTGTCACTAGTACAAGATAAGTGAAAATCAGAATATGAAGGAATTGAAAATGTAAATCCTTAAGCAGAATCACAAGATGAAGAAGATTATTTGTTGACACAAAGGAAGAACCTCCAGAGGTAGAAGATGACGCTGTATATAAGAGGAATCAAATCAAAATGTTGAAGGAAAATAAACAGTAGGGAAAAAAAGGAAGCAGCAAAAGTAGTGCAAGGGCAAGAAAATAGCAAGAGATTCAAAAAAACGCAAAGACGAGATAGAAGTTCATACCTTTTAGCTGAAAATCCTCATCCTCCTTCAAAACATTCTTATGTACGTTTTTGGCATCACAATTTGAACAGGCCACGAATATGTTTGGAAGAAACCTCAAAAGGGAAGAAGCAAAGGAAATGGAAGAATCTCAATGGAAAGCCCACTCTTTGGGCTACTTCTAGGTTCCAAAAACTCAATGTGAAAGCACCAGCCACCTTGTTAAAAAACTAGAAAGGGCCCCCTTTGTAGTTGCATGGATTTTTAAAAACTAATTCTCTAGTGTAACTTGCAGGCCTCAAGTAGATAAGGAGATTACAGGTTTACAGGTTCAAAATTTTTCCTATCTAGTAGTAATTAGTTCACATCAATATGGATTTTGGTTGTCGTAGACTTTTTGTTGAATATTTCATGATGGCAAAAATACCATGCATTTTATTTTCGCAAGGGTAGTCTCCATACTAAATTTCATGTATTTTGAGTTCAAAATTGTTCCATCTAAATGGTGTATATTAAGCCACAAGAATCAGTCCTTACAAAGCAATGTATAGTCTCAGCCCCCTTAGAATATGTCATGTCCCCTTTTCTAAATATTTAATTACAGAAATAATTTAATAATAATATTTTTATGTCATCGTAAAGTTACTTTATTTTATAACATGGAAAAATAACACTTATGTATTATTATTATAAAGAAGGCCAAAAAATAATATTCATTAAATGGGCCAAAAAATAATATTTATTTAAAAGTGTTCTAAATGCTCTTAGGGTTAGGGCAACTAGAAAAAGAGAAATTATAAAAAGAGTTGGACTCAAAAGGATTATTCATTATTCATCCTTTATCATTTGTTATCAAACCCTATTCCAGAGCTTGAGCATTTCTTGTTCAATTTCTTCTCCTAGGATAAAAACCCTCTTGGTTTCCATTGTTGGATTGGAGGACAAAAACCCTCTTGTCCATGTGAGGTGATTCCATCTGGGAATCACATTTGTGCCAAAGATTGTGATCATTTCCAGTTTCAATTGGTTAAAGGTTCGAATCAATTTCAAAATTGGGTGAAGGTTCAAAATATTCATTGTTGTGCATCATTGAAGGGTCTATCGTACACCATCATAAACATGTTGGGAATCTTCATACATCATTGTCTATTGCTATTGTTGCATGTATTGCATTCCACCGTGATTTGAGAAGTGTGGAGACTCACGTGTATGCTACAGTCATCACCCAACAATGGAACGAACCCCTTGGATACTGTTGTTTCATTTTCCAAGCCAATCATAATACATTATAGCCTAACGTGACTTGCTACACATCAAACATAGCCACCATGGGAGATTGTTGACTGTTGTACGTGGTCATTGGACAAGGGGTTCAACAAGGAAGAGGTTGTTGTCACACCATTGTTATTCCATTTATATCTCATCAGTTTATATGTGTAATCAGTTTAAATAAAAGAAATCAGTTGGGTTTTGGTATTGTTATCAGTGTTATACATTTCTTTAATATGAATGATTTCAATAGGGTTTAGAATAACAATATTGAATGTTGTTGCCTAGTATGTTTGCCAACTTTTTGTGAAATTGTCTAGTGGTAAGAACAACAATGGGTTATGTATGCCAACTGTGTGTAGAATTGCCAATGAATGGTTCATGTTTGCCAATTGTTTGTGAATATGTCAATGATTGCTTGTGAAAGTTACAGTTGTTCCTAAGTGCAAAAATCAAAAAATTGCATAGGTTATTGGTTCATTTTAAAAGGGACATTGCAGTGGTATCAAAGCTATGATCTTGCAAGCTTGCAGGGTAAGATATAGAGCAGCGATTTGGCTAGCCTATGAATTATGGTGAAAATTTAAAGAGATCATTTTATAGATTTGATAAAACAAAGGCACGATAGAATGGACAAGTATTTGGAAGAATATCAAAATAGCATGTAAGATCTAGTGGCATCAATAAAAAAATAGCTCGATAGAAAAGAGTTGAAGAAGCAAGTGTCAAACGAAGAATGGCAGCAAGAACTCACAATTGATTATGAGGCCTACTATGAAGAAGATTATAATCTAACCCTAAAATTTCAAGCTGACATGACCCTCCGAGATTTATGTGACTTAATAAACAAGCATAAGCCAAGAAGAAGAGGAAGAAGGATCACTCAAAATCGTCTAAGCAAGCATCCCACATATGATGAAAAGTCTAACTTCACCTTTGAAGAATTCTTGAAGATGCTCAAAAAGGATAGAGATAGAAAATTGAAGAAGAAAGAAGAGCAGCAGGAACCAAAACCTCAATAGATTGCTAAGAAGGAGATCAAGGAGCAAGAACCCAAAAATGCATCCCTGAAGGAAGAAGAAAAACCAAGATCAGAGCTAAAAGAAAGTGAACAGATCAGTGATCAAAAACAAAAAGAATTCCCCATGCAAGTTGACGGTGAAGAGTCCTCAATAGAAAAAGGTATGACTTCTGTTAAACAAAATGTTTGTATTAATGAAGTCAAGGAGAAGTAGATATTACACTGAATGTAAAATGTACATAATTGAAACGAATCTTCTGAAGAGTGAGCCACTACGACATAAGATTGAATTTCAGAAAAATCATGTTGATAGACATGCAATTAGAGAAAATATTTTAGTTGATTCTAATGCTGAAATAAATCTCTCAAAAGCTCCTGCTTCAGCCAAAGAGGGTAAGCACTCTTATAATTGCAACTCAAGATATGGGAATGATAGCACAGATCTATTTCAGTTTTGCCATCATCCTAAGAAGGGAAAAAGAGTGAAGATAGATCCTTTGGCTCAAAATTGTTTACGTATAATGGTGTGGGATCCAAATGATATTTTGAGATCTATAAAGGGTAGAGTTTCTAATTTCAATATCATTATTGTTGATAATTTCATCATCCCATACAAATGGATAAGAAAAAAAACCGAATTGACCTTAGATGAGCATAAGGAAAATATTGTGAATGATAACAGGATTCAGTGGTTGGGGCAAATAGGTCAAATGCAAGGAACCAAGGCCTATCACCTCACATCCGATAGTGCTCTCAAGGAAAGCAGCAATGGAACAATTCAAACCCTAGTAAACAAATGCATATCATTTTAGTTGGCCTCAAATATGATATCTAAACTATGATTGCATTGGCAAATGCATATGACATGGTGATTGGCAATAATTTGGCAAAAGGTTATCATCTATACAAGGTCCAAGGTATGCTAGATAAGACAGCAACAATTTTCTCTTCTTATAATGGTTTGATTTATTTGTTAGTTTAGCACTCAACATTGGCATGATATCCTCCATATGTAATGAGTTGTATACCATTAGAGGAGGACCACTATTGGAGGTTTCGTTGATGATCTAAGTTTCCTTAAAGGTGCATTCACCACCTTTGTTAATAGTGTAATACCTAATTATGAATTTCCTTATTTGATTGAGTTGGCAATTCTAACCCTATAATTCTAGCTCATCTTCATGTGTTTTTAGTGTAGGAATTCAATGTGTTATGTTAAGAAGAAGCGGCAATTACATCTAATCATTGTGTGAAACGAAATATCCAAGGTTCAACATAAGAAGAAATTTATTAATATTGTTAAGACAATAACTTCCTAGGTAGCAGTGCAAAGAATATAACATTAATGATAAAGAATATAAATGGTTTATGATAAATTTTACTTGGTCAATTTTGTTAGCAAAGACTGCCACTTTGATTCTCTATTCAGTGTCAAGAAGGGATACATCCCAATCATATAGGAAACCTGCATGGCACAAGAAAGTTGTAGAATCATATCTAATAGACATTATTTAATCAAGGTCAATCCTCAAGTTAAAGCGATAAATATACTAGCAAAGTAGAATATATTATGAATATGAACCACTACTATAGGGACATCTTCTAATCATGAAAAGCATCATTAATTTTAATATTGAAGGGAAAATAATGCAGATGTCACCTAGCATAATTGGTGGTCATAGGTCACAACCTTTTTTGGAAAAGCCTTATATATTTCCAATGATATATATGCACCAATTGAATGACCAACCTTCACAAGGAAAATACATGTCATTAAAGTTCTAATTGAATTATAAGAAAAAACGATAATCAAACCAACTTATAATTATGAATAAAAGTCTATTCTATCAACATGTAGGATAAATAATTATACAAACAAAAATTAAATTAGCTCCAATGGATATTTATCATGTCTAACATGATTCCATTGGCAATTTGAAGCATGTAGTATAAATTTCATATAAATGAAGGGCATTCCACTTACAGGAGAAGGGGAACGCCTGTTTTTTTCGACCTTGTTGAAGAAGGTTGAACTTCCTTTAGTTTGTAGATAGATAGGGAGTTTTTGGGGATAGACATGCCTCCACCCCCAACACAAGAGAAGCCACCAAGATAAATTAAAACAGGAAGTGCAGCTTCAAAATCAGCTTATGAGGAGAGGAATGGAATATTAGGGGATGACCCGTAATAGAGACATATGCAATGGACTCAGAGATGGGGTAAGAGGGAGATTATTTACAACAAGGACACCAAGAGGGAAAGTTAAGTCATAGATTCAAAGTAGTCTACTCACTTGGTTGGAGACATAGAGGATGCCCACCAGGAAACTTCTCATAGAGAGGAGTCTAAGTTACCAAAAAGGGCATTGACATCAATAGTCTCTAAAAAGGGCCATGAGAACGAGGAGGGAACCTATGAGAAGAGTCTTTGAGGATGATGAGGAAAATGGTGACAGTAGGGATGCACAAGGCAATGAGGAGGAAAGTGGTGTCCGTAGAGGACCTATTGCTCTTTGGAACACAAAAAGTGGTATCAAAGATTCAATTGGTTTTCACCGCCACTACCAAAATGCCAAAGGGGTGTTTATCCAAGAAACAACTCAAAGTGCGTGACAAAGGATGACCTAAAAGAACTATTCTTGGAATTTGTTGTAGAGGTTAACATGGAGACAAAGTCTTTGGGAAAATGGCCAGTTGATTTAGGACCAAAATATTCAAATCATAGAAACATTATTGTTAAGGAAAACAAGGAGGATTTAAACCCCTGGGGGACACTAAGAGATGAACACCATGCCCAAGCAAAATATGAGGACATAGGATGTCATGTCCTTTTTTTGGAATTAAGCCAATCAGTAGCCTATTCCTTGTTTCCCGTAGGCTAAGAGATAAAGTTAGAGAAATAAATTAATAATAATACTTTAAATTGTCTTAACTTTTATTTTATAACATAAAAAGGACACTTATGTATTATTATTAAGAGGGTCAAAATGTAATTATTATTGAGTGGATGAAAATTAATGTTTTATTAAAAGTATTTTTAAATACTTTTATGGTAAATTGGAAAAGGGAAAGTTATAAAAGGAGTTGGGCTCAAAAGAGTCATTATTATTCATCGTTGACAATCAAACCCTAATCCAGAGCTTGAGCCATTGTCTTCAATCTTTTAATCTGAAGATGAAAACCCTCTGATATACAGGGGTGGAAGATAAAAACCTTCTAACCCATTGAGGTGATTCCATCCAGAAATCATAATTGTGCTTGCAAATCAAGATTAAATTTTAGTTTCAATGTGATTGAGGATTGCCATCATTTTCCAGCCCTTGTGAGGGTTTGAAATAATTTTCAGATTGTTGTGCTGAGATTTCATGTACAACTAGGGTTATTACGTTGGGGTTGACTAGCTGAGTCTAATTTGTGCAAATCGAGTAGTTGTTGTGGCCTTTACTTCCAGTTGTAACCTTCAAGCTTCATTTAGATCATGATCCCTATGTTGTTTGTTGCTCATTGTTGCATGTAATTATTTTACGAAGATTTATTCAAGTAATAGTTTTGTCTTTTGGCCTTGTGATGCAAAATAAATGTAAGGATTTTATTACAGAATTCTATTATCATTTAGATTGCTTCATTATCAAAATTTTGTACGCTTTCATCTCAATACAATAAGGGTTCCAGTGAAGTTTCATTTAGGTTTTCAATACCAATATTACATATGGGATGTATTAGTATTTGTTTGAAATCCAATATTGAAAAGGAGTCATAGAAAACTTTAGAGTTGATAAATTATCCAGAAAGAGACACTACAATGGTATCAGAGCAATGATCCTTCCAGCCTGCAAGGTAAGAGATAGAATGGACAAGCATTTGGAAGAGTATCAGAATAGCATGCCAGATCTAGTGGCATCAATAAAAATCAGTTGGATAGAAAAAAGTTTGAATAAGAATAGAAGCAACAACTCTGAATTGATTATGAATGAGACCTACTGTGAAGAATATTATAATCTAAGCCTGAAAGTTCAAGCTGACATGACCCTTTGAGATTTCTATGACTTCAAAAAGAGGCATGAGCCAAGAAGACGAGGAAGAAGGATCACTCAATCATTTGAGCAAGCTTCCTACATATGATGAAAAGTCTGACTTTACCTTTGAAGAATTCTTGGAAATATTTGAAGAAAATAAAAGTGGAAGGTTGAAGAAGAGAGAAGAACAATTAGAGCTGCAAGATTAAGAGGAAGCAACCCATGGAGGAATCCACCATACAAGAGAACTCTGTTGCAACCTCAAGGAGACGCTTGAGTTTTGATTCTTGAAAATTTGCATCAAAATGTTATGAAGCCTTAGGTAATAAAGGATACCCACCTGTTGATGCCATATCAACTTCAAGTTCAGGTAGCAGTTACACAAAACCATATTACTGATGTTCATGAAATTGATTGGAATGGAAATGATTCCCATCAAGATGTAGTGAGCTTTCTATCTTCTTTGAGCCAAAATGCCAAGCCTAAAAAATGAGATAACAATACCGGCCATTGGCTAGCACATGGAAGACAACAAGAAATAAAACATAGTCAGTGGACACACAATCAGAATCCAGATCATTCCATTGAAAATGATATAGCAAATATTTTCAAAGAAAATGAGAGTCAGAAAGAAAGTCTGCAAGCTTCCGAGTCAACCATTGAGGAACTCCAACATGAAGTTTCATCATTGCATAGGCAAACAAAAGAACTAGGCATGGAAATGGAAACACTAAAGAAACACTTTCATCATAATTGTTGCTTGAGGGAAATAACTCCCCGTGAATTAAAGTGTTCAGTCACCTTTAACTATATTTTCTAACAAATCTAAACCCATCATTGATTTAACCCTTAGCCAACTTATGATTAGGTGGAGGGAACATGGAAATTATCCCAAATTAAATATTTTATAGCTTATCTAAGCTATTTCAAGGGGGCCTTAGAAAATTAAAACTTTGCATCCCTTACGATTGACTCCCATAAAGCACTAGGAAAATCCTTTTACCATAACTAATCCAAAGATCCTATCGACTCCATTAAACTGACCCCCTTATTGGCAGCCCTATCCACCACCATATTCCCTTCACCTTTTATGAGAAATTTTGACAGCCTCAAGCCTTTTTTCGAACCATTAGGCTTCCTCTACAATTTATTTCAATCTTTGTGACAACACTTTTCCTTCATTGCATTTAGCTTCAATTATCAATTTCTTCAACCTTTGATGACTTCCATTTAAAGTATCTTGAGCATGGCAAATATCAGAATTGGTTGACCATTCTCATCTCTAAAAACACATCCTCCTCCAGCTAGACCTGGGTTACCCTTTGCCACTCCATCAAAATTAAGCTTGAAAAACCCTGGAGGAGGGGGGCACCAAATAGAGCCAACTTTTACATTTTTCAAATTAACTTCCCCATTATCAAGGAATACAAAGTTTGGCTTTAATTTTGTATAAATTTGTACATATTGTCTAATATCTGTCAAAGTCAGAAAAATATAAAATATAGTTTAGAATGCAAAGTTTCTTTCTTAACCATTAGAATTAACTAGTTTTCTTTTTCTATTTTAGTTATAGTTTTACTTTCAATCTTTAGTTCTCTTGCATACTTAATACATGGTTTTGTTCAGTTAGTTTCTCATTAGATAGTGCAATTCCTCTTAGGTTCATTTTTTCAAGTTGGATTATACTTTTTCACTTCTCGCATTCTGCTAAGTTTTTGGATTAAAACATTCATTTTTGCAAGTTTATATGATCGGTAAAATATGAGAACATGAACTAGCTTAAAGGATTTTATGTCTATGGGTTTCACATACAACACACCAATTTGTCTAGTTTTGCATACATATTATCACTTTACACTTCAATTGTAAAGCTAGTACAAACGTAGCTAAGTCAAATCTGCACAATAAAGGATTCAATTCATGAATCCAATTATTAGTGCTCTTATCTCCACTTTGAACACATGCCATCATTGGTTCTTTTGTGCATATTGTGTAATGTCCCCAAATTGGGACGACAACCAAAAAGGAAGGTTTTCCAACAAACCCTAACCAAACCAAGCACCAAACTGAATTCTGAAATTTATAACCAGCCAAACCCTAATTGGAAAAATGTATGATATTCATAATTCAACCTAGAGAGTATCCAAATAAATCCACAAGAAGCTGAAAATTATTTAGAATACTGAGTACCTTTTTGGAGTCCAATAATATGGCAATTTGCTGAAAATACCTTACCAAAAATATTTTGATTTTTACTTGAAAGTACAATTGTATTTTTTATCCCTTAAATGCCTCAAAAAATTCCCTAAGAAGTTCGCCACACCCAAAAAAATAGAATAAATAAATCTGGAATTAATTCCTTGATTTTCTCTCATCGAAACACCTCCCGAAGCTCACCACACAAGTCGCCCAAGTGCAAAAATTGCGAGAATAATTTATGAATGTTCTAGGGCATTGAATGACCCTAAAAACCCTGCAAACCCCCTCCAACACAAATCGTCCAAGATAGAAACCTACAATCAGACTTTCCCAAACAATTCGCTTCCCACAATAATTAATTTTTCCTACAAACAGATTGAAACTTTAAAAATTCATAACTCCCTCAATACTTGGAATTATGATGCAAATAAGAACTCAAACTGACCACAAAATTAGTGACTATCAAATAAAAATAATATCAAAAAAAATCTTCTATGGGAAGGCCACCAAAACTTATTTTAAAATTCTGAAAACCCTAGTTTCTAGAATTTCCCTCCACAAACCCTAGATTTACTCAAATTTTAAGAAGTAGGTGGTGTTTCAAAACACCTTTGTAGATCCACTTGCATAAACACATGCAATTTGAAGCTCACTTACAACCCTTGAATAGAGTTGCCCAAATAGAAGGAATGGAGGTTTTCGTCCCCAAACCTAAAACCCTTCTTGAAGGGTTTTGTCCTCAAGAGATGGAAACCAAACTTGACATACTTGATCAATAATTCCAAGATCCAATTATGCATCATCTTCAAATGAATATTTACTTGCCTTTATATACCACTCCTCCACATGTACCGCCCAAAATTGGAGGGAAGAGTTACCTTACTTTTTCAAATATTAAAAGACCCTCTTAATTTCACTTTAGGCCTTACATGCCCAAGACCTATAAACCCCACCACTTAAGTGAAACAAAAACATAAGGTACTTTTTCATAACTCAACTCAAAATTGAAAATATAAAGTACTTTTTCTATTATTAACTCCTCACAAGTGTCCCACAATGCTCCCTTTCCTTCCTCTACCCTTAGCCATTGGAAACAAGAATAGGCTAAGGGTCCCGCGAGGGTCTAGATAAAAAATGGGGGCATTACACATTGTTTATTTACTCATAACTTCAAGTTTATTCCTTAGTAAGCATATTATACCACTTTTAGAAGTTGTCCACTTTGGCTAAAATTCCCAAACAGCAATTTAAGAGCCAAACTTGGATTTGATCGTGAATCTCATTTTTGGTTTAAGTGTTAAGCAATTCCCAGTTTTATCTTTGTGGATTGGGTTAAGAGTCTTTTGCTTTCAAAGCATTCTTTTACGATTGCATTGGTCCAATTGCGTTTTAAATTTCCCAATGGGGAAAAGGTACCATTGTTGTCATAGAAGGGCAAGATTTCACTGACAACAAAGAGGAAGGTGATAGAATTATTAGTCAGAACAATGCAGTCAATCATGTTGGAAGCAATTTCATAGCTACAGTTAGATCGGCTGTGAAAAAATCACAGAAGTTTTATAATTTGTGGAGGATGCCGAAGCTGAGAATAGACTGGGCAAATTTGTCGCAGTTGCACCTGCCCAAGCAACTCAAGATAAGCACCTCCATGGGAAAACTAAGAAGATTATGGGGAACATTCGGTGCATGCATGATATTAAGCATCTTGATGTAGATTTGGAGGAATAAGCATTTCAAAAAGACTTAAGGCATTTTCCTGGTTGGAAGCTTTTGTTTTTGTTCTTTCTAGTTCTCTCTGCCATATTGGTTTTAATGGTTTGAATTGCATGTTTTCGTACAAAGGCCACTAATTTGTTTGGCCATGATAGGTGTATCATTTTTCGCTTGGCAAATCTCTATTTTTGTATTTTGGGCTTATAGTATGAATGGATATCTGATTGCATTGCAAAAATATTCTCTAAGCTTGGTTGGTGCCATTGAGCATCATTATATATATATATATATATATATATAATCAAAAAATAAGAATATTTGAAAGCAAATTTACTACGAAAAAAATCCTTACCAACAATATTGGTGTTTCGTGTGGTAGCAATTCCTCTTTTATAAATTCTACCTGATCAAAGAGCACTACGAAATCAACATCTCAACAAATCTTACCCATTCAAAAAACAAACATAAACCTATAGTTCTATAGACACAAGTGTTTCAGATCTATCTAAAGACACATTATCTCATATTACATATGGAATATAGACAGAATTGTTTCAAATCTAACTATGACTGAACATTTATGAACCTTATAAGGCTAAAAACCTGCAAAAATAAATCATGCGCACAAAAACTATTTCCAATTTCAGAAAAAGAAATGAAAGCAAGCATGAAAATGATTGAGTAGTCAAAAATTGATACTGGTATATTTGGCTGACTTGTTCATAAAGAGGGAAAGAGGCTTTCCATCCATGTGCATCATTGAAAGAAAAATTATTTAAACTAATATCATACGAGCAAAAACAAATCTAAAATGATTTTTATGTATAGACTGATATCACTTGCACGCCCTTAAGAGTAACAACGAAAAAGTTATTTATTTGGAAATTTGATGGCAAAGGTGATGTCAAACTGTTTTGAAAAATCTATCTTCTTTCAAGAACGAAGTTTTGGGATGGTTAATACTCCTCCAAAGATCAGCGAGTAATGCAAGGCTACACAAAGTTAGCATTAAAAAAAATTATGCAAAGACTTTGTGGTAGAGAGGAAACTCTTGATCATGTTTTTTTGAAATGCCATTCGGCCAAGACCTTTTCAAGGTTGCTTACATAACTAAGAGAAGCTGTAAAATTTTATGCCACACAATTTGGTTGCCTGCTATTGAATTCATGTATAAGTTAAGACGTAAGGCTACTTTTCATGAGGACCCCTCAGCTCTCAAATTACTGGACTTGAGACTTTTCAAGTAACAGTTAATTTTGCTTGTAGTACTTAAAATGAAATGTTTTAACAAGCATGATCACTGCCTCTTAAAAAAAAGCTTTTAGCTTTTTTGACCTGTTTAGGAAGGAACTTATCTCAGTGCCTCTTAAAAACAACTCTGGTGATTGGTGGTTAGAAATAGATTGCGCTTATATCAGTGCCTTTGGGGCCAAGTGTCCTCTTGTATTATGCAAGTATGCCTTGCTGAGGTTTTTTTTTTTGGAGTATATAAAGCAATTTGCTTATGCAGATGAAGAGTTGGGAGGAGTTGGGAAGGATGCATAAATTAAGATAAAGGCCACTGTAGGAGACTTCACCTCTGAACATAGATTTGCCTTGGTTGTCAACGAAATGATGTTATCTCAAATTCCATTCACTATGCGCCATCACAGAAATGACCTTGTGGAATACATACATACCAAAAAATTAGCTACTAAAAGAGCATGTAGCTACCAGCAATCTTTTAAAGCTTATGATGACCTTGTCAAAAGCTTTCTGCACACTAGAGAGTTATTGGCTAGAACACTATAGTGGAGAAGGAATTGGCAAAGAAAAATAAGAAGAAAGAAAATCCAAGCTACAAGGGGGCTCTTTCTCACATTAATAGTCCCTTACTGAAAATGAAAATGATAATGGATGATATAGAACGTTATATCAAGCATACAGAGGCTTGAAAGAATGGAGCCTGCTTATGATGACATTCAGTCTCTTGATACTAGGTTCTCCTTCCCTCAACCAAAGGCTCCTCTACCCCAAACACACACCCCATTGGTTCCCATGCCTTCAATGCAAGATGTCTCTTTTTCCTCTAAGAAGGGGCACTAAGATGGTGGGGCCATTTGTGGGTGGGGATATAGTAATGGTGGAAGCTTCTCAAGTTGTAAAAGTGAAAGAGTTTGTGGACCCAAATGATTTGGAAGTCAAGTTTCACTTTCTAAGTGCGTCGCCACCCTAGGGAAAACCCTCCAAGGGGGTCGCTGACCTAACAAGGCCCTTCAAAGAGGTACGCTACCCTCAAAAGGGTCTCCAACAGCTACGTCCCTCTCCCAAAACCCTGCAAACTGTTGCATTCCACAAGTTGATCCCCTAGAAGCCACAAACTAATCAATTATGCCCTTTGCAACCCCTGAAATGAAGTTGCCCAACTGAAAGTTAAGGGTTTCAATCCTTAACTTCAAATTTCCAATGAAAGTTTTCGTCTTCAACAAAGACAAGTCAAGCAAATTGTGCTCAAACTCAAGATTTCAATTGGTAAAAATGGCATCCCTTCAAAATGAACTTCCTCCCCCTTTTTATATCATTTCCCTCTAAAAGCCCCTCCAAAAGGAGTGTGTTCCACTTGGAGGGAATATTTGAATATTGAAAAAAGCACATGCCTTATATTTCCACTTAACGGTTAAACTAACCCATAATCAAAAAGCCCCCTTCTCAAGTCAAAATTAGAAAAGATTTACCAAAAAGTACCTTTTTACAACTTGAAAAAGAGAACCAAAGTTTCCCCTTGATTTTTCCTTCCCTCAGCCTATGGAAAACAAGGAGGAAATAGGCTAAGGGTCTTCAACCGCTCATATTTGAGAAGGGGACATGACAATGTACAAACAATCGTTGACGAGCAAAGGCTTATTTGGAGGAAGTAGAGCTGCACTATTACGTCTAATAGATAGATTGATAAGAAAAACATGACACTCAAGAATCTCTTCTGGGTGGAACTATTTATTTGAAGCAATTAATGCCTGGAGGCTGATTGAAAATGTAGTGTTTTGGAAGAAAGTGTGGGGGAGGTGGGTGAAAAGAATGTGGTGCAAGTAGTCAATGATAATGCAAAAAATTAAGTTGTTGCTTGTAAACTACTAATGGAGAGGCACCCCGGTAGTTTTTGGATTACTTGTTTGGCTCATTGCATTGACTTAATACTAGATGATATTGGAAAAATGAAATGGATAAATGCATTTATGAAGCAAGCCGTAATATCTACAACCATACTTGGGTCCTCTCTTTAATGAAAGTTCACAAAGAACACGGAGTTGGTCCAACCTGGTATAGCCTATTTTGCAACCTCCTTCATCACCTTGCAATGTTTGCTAAAATCAAAAGCTTCTTTGAAGCAAGTGTTTGTTAGTGAGCAATGAAATGCATCTTCCTACTCCAACACTAGTGTCAAGGTTGATGTTGAAGAGTGTGTATTTGTTGACTCTTAATTCTATATTCTGACGAAGGACATTGTCGATGTAAATCTTTTCATGTTTTTTTCTTTCTTTTTTTAGTTTTTACTTTTCTTTCACTTAAGACTTGTGTAGAGTTAATTTTTTAAATATTTAAAATTTTACAATTCGCAGAGCCATTGGTTTTTGTCCTCTGTGTGGTCGATGGCGAAAATCCGATGATGGGCCATATATGAGGGCATGAACCGAATCAAAGAGCACATTATTCTTTTATATGGCAACGTGGAGACCAAGTATAAGAACATTTGAGATATCATTGACCATTAATGGATAAAATACATCCATAGTTATCATGATTTGTTGTGGCTCTATGAGATTTAACTATCTTGAAATACACTTTGTAATGTCCCTTTTTGGCTCTATGAGATCTAACACCTATTGTGAGTTTGCAATCACAGATGAAACCTAGTGCAAGGAATTGTGTCATGTTGATTGGCATGGCGCTTCAATATAAGCTGAGTTTTTAATGTGAATGCCATTCCTTGTTTGGAGAAGATGTATCAGACATATGACATAAGAATTTGTGTTTGCAGCCAACTAGGGTTTGGTTGGAATATCAAATGCTGTTGGAATGATGATCTCTAGGGTACTGTGCATGGACAGCCCTAGTTGCAGCTCTGCACCAGCATATTAAGGTTATAGATTAAGTGCAGATTTGTCAATAACGGATAGAGGTATTCAAACTTATACACAGCCACCTGTATATGCAAAAAAACGTACATTTTCAGTGACAGTGAGCAGCAATTGTCTTAACAGCAATCAATATTGACAAGACAGCAACCATTATATATGCAGCCGTCAATATATATGATACAGAGATCTACAGATGTAAACAGTCAAATTGTTAAAGGCTGCAAGTGTGCTATCATGATTGAAAGAGATCAAATTCAAGACAGCAGATTATAAATTTCAAAACAGGGCAGTCTCATTCTAATTCATAAATCACAGTGCCATTGCAAAAATATCAGGCCTAAAGCTCCAGTTTGGTACAAGTCATAGTAAATCTTGACAGAGCATAGGAGGTGATCATTGTAACCAGGTTAGAGTATTTGAATTCTGATTTCCATGTAATTCAGGACTGAGTATATGAATTTATGAATAAATTTTGAATCATATCAGCAAAGAAATTTAAATAAAGTGCAGTTACTGTTGGTCAAAATTTTACATATCCATTTGAATATACCATTTTGGTTGTTGAAATTTTATTGGTATATCTTCTTTATGTTATTTAAAAATCTTAACTTGCAAACAAACTAGACAAATTTATCAAACATATAAGCTCAATTCAGACAAGGGATATTACACACTTCCAGAGTATGATTTGGACCATTTGTGCAAACACTTGTGAATTTCTTCACCTTCTTGTGCAGTTGTTAATCAGGGTTATTTGCCACTTCTGTTATTTCCATTCTATTTGAGACATTCTTGTGATTTCCTTTTTAGCACAATAATCATAAGCTTTGATTCCTCGATTCTACATGCATGTCTTGTTAGGCACATTGTTTACCTGAACCCATATGGGAATTTTTGTATGTGCCATGAATTATTCAGAGCATTCCTTAGGCTCCTTTAAGCACGAGAGTCATGTGAGTGCTTTCGTGATCCCTTTAGACTTGTTCAAACATGAGAATTGGTAATCTTTTTCAGCAAATTCCTTCAACGCTTCTTTGTAGTGCTCCCTTCTTGGAGCAAATCTCATATTCGTGATAACTTTTTCAATAGATTGACAATCTCCAATTGAGTTTTTGTAATGTCCCCATTTTTTATCTAGACCCTCGTGGGACCCTTAGCCCATTCTTGTTTTCAATGGCTAAGGGTAGAGGAAGGAAAGGGAGCATTTTGGGCCACCTGTGAAGAGTTAATAATAGAAAAGGTACTTTATATTTCTAATTTTGAGTTGAGTCGTGAAAAAGCACCTTATGTTTCTATTTCATTTAAGTGATGGGGTTTATAGGTCTTGGCCACTTAAGGCCTAAAGTGAAATTAAGAGGATCTTTTAATATTTTAAGAAGAAAGGTAACTATTCCCTCCAATTTTGGGTGCTTCACTTGGAAGAGTGGCATATAAAGGCAAATAAAGATTCATTTGAAGATTATGAATTTTTTGGAGATTGGAATTATTGATCAAATATGTCAAGCTTGGTTTCCACCTCTTGAGGATAAAAACCTTCAATAAGTGTCTTAGGTTTGGAGACGAAAACCTCCATTCTTTTTACTTGAGCAATTCTATTCAAGGGTTGTAAGTAAGCTCCAAATTGCATGTGTTCATACAAGTGGATCTACAAAGGTGTTTTGAAACACCACCTACTTCTGAAAATTTAAATGAACCTAGGGTTTGAGGAGAAAAATTTTAGAAACTAAGGTTTTTAGAATTTCAAAGCAAGTTTTGATAGTTTTCCCATGAAAGGAAAATTTTGATATTATTTTTATTTGCTAGTCACTAATTTTGTGGTCAGTTTGAGCTCTTATTTACATCATAATTCCTAATATTGAGGGAGTTATGAATTTTTGAAGTTTCAGCTTGTTTGTAGCAAATAATAATTTTGTGGGCAGCGAATTGTTTTGGAAAGGCTGATTTACAAGTTTCTATCTTGGGCGATTTGTGTTGGAGTGGGTTTGCAGCGTTTTTAGGGTCATTCAGTAAAATCCCCTCTTGTATTGCACGATATTTTTATGAATTATTTTTTTAGTTGACACGTGAACATTTTGTCAAACAATTACCATAATATTGTCAGTTGTTTGATTCACGAGTTTTCTCAGTTTTTCATATTTCATGCATATAAGGAGTTAAGTTTGATATTCAATGATACCATACATAACGTAATGCACTATTTAAACACCAAATAGATATGGCTGTTCATTACAAAATATTACAGTGTTGAAGCAAACAATATTCAAATCAATACATTTTCTCAGACCTGAAAATCAGCAATACATTGGACGCCTCTCAAATTTGCACTCCATAGCAAAAACCACGACTATCTCCCATAAATGAAGCTGCTGCAACCCTAATATTGAAATGACTCCCTTTGAAATGCCATGACCTTGCTGCAATATATAGCAAGAGGTATGAATGGCGATGGAGATAGAATGCAGCCGCGCCCTCCTTCAGCAATTATGACCCCTAGAAAGCACCCACGGCAAAGAGAAACGCTGGTGTACCACCTTGGGAATAAAATCCCAAACAACTAGGAATATATGCAGCAAATAATCCCTTATAATCCAAACGCCCAGTCTGAAATATGATGTTTGCTATATTCGCCCAGCACTATGTTCAACCTTACAAATCACCCACTTTGAATATATCTGTCTCCAAATATAAGCAATAATAACGTTAACCCTCAAATTTGTCTCCAAAGGAGACCCACAAATTTGGCAATGTCGTACACCTGTGAAAGATTTGTATGATCTCTCCAATCTAACCAACTAGGGTGGATTAGTCTCACCACCGAACCTAGTCACCCTAGGGTTTCCGTCCCAAAGCCAAGAACTCAAAAAAGCTCTTCAAATCATCAATAGAGAAAAATAATCAAGCATAAAACAAATGAACTCTAATCTGCCCTTTATATATGACTTGTACTTTTTTCACCAACTCTCGAGAAGCTTCCATTTAAAATTCATTTTTTTCTTTAAACTCCTTTTTTGCTCCGAAAAAGACTTTTTTATTAAAATAATGATAATTTTACACGCAAGGTCCCCGTTTAATACATCCATGATTTAAAACATTTCATTCCGATTCCGACGAGCCATAATACTAAGGTGTCTTTTAAATATTTTAAATAATATTTGGCAACCTTAGTAAATTAATTAAAATAAAGCCATTAATATACTCATTTTGCGAAAACTGTCAGAATGCATCAGAATCAAAAACTAACTGCACTGGAGTGATCCTGATGAAGAATAATGATAAACAGAGCCAATCGGACGACTTTCTATAAATAGACGTTATTTTCAAAATTCTTGGAGAGCACACTAAAAGCCAAAAATAACATTTGAAAGCATCAAATAACTCCTCTAAACCATCTAAGCTCACTTGTAACATCAAATTACCCCTCTGATCAGGGAGACACAAACCTAGAAAGCCATCTCCAACTGCGAAGCAAGAGAACCCGAAAATGAGGACATTACACATTCAATGCCCTAGAAATTTCAGAATATTTTTGTGAGGTATTTTCAACAATTTGTCTTATTTTTGGACTCCCAAAAAGGTACTCAATCTCTAAATAATTTTCAGCGTCTTGTGGATTTATTTGAAAGCCCTTTAGATTGAAATTCATATATTTTACCAACTTGAGTTTGCCTGGTTACAGATTTTTAGATTTCAATTTATGCTTGGTTTGGCTAGGGTTTGTTGGAAAACCCTCTTTTTTAGTTGTCATCCCAATTTGGGGACATTATAGTTTTACAACATCCCCAACATCTATTTGTCTAATTTGGTGTCTTTTTGGGATCCATGTGATGGCTCTCCCAGCACTAGCATTGAGATCCTTGTAGTGATTCTCCTATTTTTATGCCATCATTGATAGCTTTTTGATGTCTTTAAGATTTTACATATTTGTATTTTCAACACCTTGATAGTTTGTTCGACTCCTTGTGTTGAGTTACTTTTAGCATCCCTAGTGTTTGTCAATTATTCAGTGTTCGACTAGTGGATTCGTACCAATCATGCAAATTTCATCATCCACTCCACCCATTCAACATTACGCTTCGGGGCCAAGGTTGGTTGTTGTTATATTGTCTTCTTTGGATGTTGTGTTTAGCTCTATTGGGTATCCTTGTGGTGACACATCTCAGCATCTACTTCTGGCAATTCTTCAGTAATGGTTTCATCCTGCGTCGTGCACCTCCTTCACTGATGGATCAGCCCATCCAGTACATGTTTCTTCAGTGATGGATGAGTCCAACCTCTTTCAGCATATTGTTGTACTATTTGTGAATTGTGTAGCATTCTTGAATACCCTTGTGGCACATTTCAGCATCTTCAATCACATATGTAATTGTACTAGTTTTTTGAGAAATCCTTGTGGTGTGTCTCACTTTTTTTCCAATGCAATTCTTTGTACTTATTGTACATTGGTACTCATCAGGCCTAGTTGTTGGGAGCCATCTTTGAGTTTGAGACTTATTTCGTTTGTACAACTTCCCTAAGTTGCACTTAGGTGGGGGTGTTGGTGCAATATTTTGTATGGACCTAATATTAAGTTAGCTTTGGATAGTTTACTATATTAAGGTTAGCCTATGCGCATAGTGCACAATTTCCTAGGCGTAGAATAAGACAAGAGTAGCCTTTTTAATGTTATCCACTAGTCAGCCACCTCTTTATAGGCCAATCACATTTGCTTAATTTTGTGGCCAATAAGGAAAGGGAAGTTTGCAATTAGTCAAGCTATAATACCCTCTTCCTCTTTGTACATCGTATTCATAAATGTTGATATTCTTTTGAGATGCATTATGACGTTGTAATAGTGTGATGAATTTGCATTTTTTTTGTCATGCTTCAAGTATTTTGCATTTCATCCATTTGTCTGCAAAGCTATCATTTTGAGGAGATAATAGGTACTGAAGAGGTCATCTTGGCATATCCCCATTTTCTACATGCTATCAAAGCTTTTCTACACATAAGACCAGATCTGGTACTAAAAGAAGCCATTGTTAGGCTACATATGGTTTCTCTAACGCTGCTATCATAGACAACCTCCGACAGAAGCAGCATACCAGATCTGCGTACAACTAGATCTGACACTGAAAAGAGCTTCTATTGGGTTGTGTATGGATAAACAAAAGAAAGAAACTTGAAATCCAAAATAGAATTAGCAAGACAAAGGAAATTCTATAGCTGTAAATTGACAGCAAATATTTTACAGCAAAAAATTGATGGCATAAATTTAATATCATAACTTTATCAGCTGAAAATTGAAATCCGAAATCAAATCAGCAATGTGACAGCCAAAATTTGAAATCGGGATCTGGACAAGAAGCGATCTGAGTGCCAAATACATAATAAGTGTAATAAAGGCCAGATTTCAATTTCAATACCCAGAATGAGACCAGTGAGCGACAATTTGAAATTTGAAAATTGAAAAGAAAATTTTAGACATGGTATTTCTGAATGTTTCTTTAGATAAGAAATGCTTGTATATGTCAGCTAAAAAGCTTATGAAGATATTTAATGGTTTCAGCTCCCACCTGCCAATTTCCAACCGTCCGCAGCCTTTAATTTTATTTCTATCTACCCTTCCAATTCCACACTTAGATATGAATTCGATTGATGACGATAGTTAACTTGCAAACTATAATAGATGTCTTAATCACAAAAGAAACTATTCATGTTAAAAAAATAATCTTGTTTCTATCTACCCTTTAGAAGCACTAGGTTTTGTTAAGGTGGGGTCCCATGCTTAATCATAAATTAAACTATACATGTGAAAATATAATCTTATTTATATCTACCATTTAGAAGCACTAGGGTTTGATAAGGTGGGGTCCCGTGCTTATGGACCCAACATTCACTTTTTATAGTTATTTTCTTTTATTTTTCCGCACATACAGTTTAGAGGGAAACATGTCTTCGATACAGAAACATTGCCTGATCTGCATGTAACAGCCCCAAACATTTCTGCACAGCCAAACCGCTTCCAGCAATTATTTTTTCCCTAGGAGCATTTCCAAAAACACTTCTAGAGCAAAAAACATGCCCCAATTTTTCCAGCAGCGATTCTGATGTGCATTACCACTTTCAAAGCTGTCCTGATGCAGGAGCAACAAGGCAAATCCTGTAAACTTGGTAAGGATAGGTTATCCGATTCTCATACTACCGACTGAAGGGAAAGAATATTAATCGTTTTAAGAGCAAATTTATCAAAATACTATGTCTGATATGAAGCACCTTTCCAATATGTGCACTACTCAATGATACATGGCCAACTTAAATTAGAAATAATGATATTCAAAAGTCTGTCTTAAAAATATCATTTGGGGAAAATATTTAAATCATTCCTTCTACTTACAATAAACTTGGAGCATTTTTAAAAGTACATGGACAAAAATTTATAGTTTCAGAATTGCAGACTGTAGCTATGATTTTTTTCCAAAAATTTGAAGTCGTGAAATTCAATTTTATACCTTGTGGCTAATCTGCTCTTGCAATGAGAATAATCTTCCATCTTCCCAATCCTACTCAAAACAAAATACAGTATATGTTATCTTCAAGAAAAAATGCAATAGAACATAATCTTGTTATTAAGAACAAGCGAATAAATAAAGTCCCTAATTTATACCCCTAGGTCTGAGTAGGATTGCATTTGAAAAAGAATATCATTTGAATTTCATTTCTATGTTGGTTGCCTCGTATTATCTGTTCCGTAGGAGAAGCTATCACCCACATGCTGTATGAAGCTTCATGAATGTGAAGGTATGAACCTACAGTCATAATTCACTGTTTCAAAGTACAAACCCCTTATTCTAATCACAAACTAGCTTTTAATCCTATTTTTCAGCTGATAAATAAACTAATCCTCGATGAGATTTTTCCAATGTTTACAGGAAAAGAAAGATTAATGTTTAGGTCATAGCCAGCACATCTCATGCACATATGAGACCCATTTGTGGAGACAAGGGAACAACATATATATATATATATATATATATATCAAATTTGTACCTCTTTGCATCATGACCCTTTGACAAACCTTGTGATAAATCAATCATTGCCAATCCATCTAAGCCCGAGGTACATTCTTTTACCGATTGTACCAGGTTAATGCTGCAGTGCAATAGATAAGCAACACATGGGGGGCAGATAGCGAGCTATCCAATGGACCCACCCCCTAAACAAATGAAACAATATCATGTGTTTCTGTAAACTAAGTATCAAATATTAAATTAATAACATATATTAAATTATACCATCCTATGGGCACAAGACCTATGTCTACATAGGGGGTCAAACAATACATTATATCCATATAAATAGTTAAAACTCCCAATATATGGCCCATATGATAGCACAAGTCCTTAAATACTATCCAAAAACAATAACCCCTAGAATACCCTCATACATAACTTATAAAATAAGTCCCTGACATAAAATCAACCATAAAGATCACAAGGATGAGATACATGTGGGATATAATTTTCTAATCAACAAAGCAACTCAACATTTTGAAGGAGCAATTTTATAAAATAAAAACTGAGAAAGAAACTCCCCATTAGGCCCTCCTTTGAAGTTAATAAAGATTTGATCCTAGAAAAGAGAGCCTACAAATCGAAATTTGATCTTAGAAAAGAAAGCCAATATTGTCTTGAGAAGAAGCCAATAAGGATTAGATAAATATCCAGAAACAAAAAAGAGGGTGCCCACATCTAGTGTAATAAGGAAAAAATTGTAAACCTAACAAGGACAAGATAGACAGTACCCTATTAATGTCCATCTCAATGCAAGAAGCTTGTGTAGAAATGAAGGGATTGGATTGCCTCCTCTAACCCCCCACTCCAATAATCCAAGTGACTTGGATTTAAATGTTATGGCTAAGAGAAGACCCTTCACTCCACAATGAAGCTATTGACCGCATCCTCAAAGTGATAAAAGGCAATCTCAAGATAGAAAGCAGGAAAGACATTCGAATCAGAAAAAAAAGGAGAAAGATAGAATCATCTATGAAATCATCATACAATTATTTTCCTAATCTTGAACTTTGATAAGTCAACACCAGCCAAACTTGATCAAAAACATCATGTTTTCTATCTCCGGTGTGACCTGCATCAAATTTTTGTTTAGTTTTATTTAAATGATGGTTCATTGTAATGACATACATGGTGTCAGCCCATTAAGCTTGGTGCGCCAGTGACCCAATCAACCATCATTTAGTTGACTCGAACTTCTCCCAGTCCCCATTGCAGAGGTTGAAAAGCAGATTACACACTTTCGTTCAGGTCATGAACAGCTCTGTTGCAGCATTACTTCAGTCACAACTTTGACATTTAATTGTTTGACTGTCAAAAATATCGTCTTTTGTTGCATCGACCAAGCACAAGTGAATATTTATTATTGTGTTGACCATGTGCAGCATTGTTGACTTTGTAGTACCAGCATTGACTTTCTGCAGCAGCAATCTGACTAAATGACATTTTATTTGTAGCTTTATCGAATTACTTTGACCATTTTGAGTTGACTTATGAAGGTGCAATTGAATTGCTGAATATTTATTGTTAAAAAACAAGTTTAATTTTTGTAATTTTGAGATTGACTTGACTAAAAATTTTGTTATTATATTTCTCGGCCAATACTCATGTAAGCAATGGTGGTCACAATAAGAATAGTTGTCCGAAAGTCACAAGAAGGATGGTGGCTCGTATGAGAATATTTGGTCAATAGTCTCAAAAGGAATGGCAGCAAGAATAAATGGAAGATATCAGCCAGCAGTCCTGTAGATGGTGGCATGATTAATACATGAGCCATCAACCTTATGAATGGGGGCTGTATAGGACAAATTGGGTACTTTAATTTAGTTTATTTCTATCTAGAGAAATGAATACTTAGCTTGAAGACTTCATAAGATTGAATTATATTTTACAGTAATTTATGAAGATTTGGTTAAAGACATAAATGAAGATTGATTATAAGGTAATGATGGAGTTAGTAATGTTTTGGAAAGCCGCCACCCTGTCAGCCATGTTGCTCTTGGTGTACTTTTGGTTGTGTATATATATTGCATTCCTTTCTTGGCCACTAGACATTGTTCTTCTTATGTTTTCCATGGTCATTCATAATGTCTATTTTGTTGTTTGAACACTTGGAACCAAAGTACAATTACACTAGTGAACCTGATGTTGCAGGAAGGTTCTGCACCCACAATATCTCCCAAAAGCAAAGAACAGAAGCTGGCACCCCCGACTTCTCTAAGGGAATATGGCACCCACATCTTCCATTACTATCTTGAAGCCAAGGCAGCATCAAAATCTTAGAGACAACTCAATCAATGCTCAAACACAAAGAATCAAGGATCATCAATTCCCCACAAGAAATAGCTGACAAGTCAACCACTCCAAGAAGAGTAATATGCAATCAATGTCAAAAAAAAGCATCTGCAAAACTCCCCACAAACCAGAAGCAAGCGCAAACTATCGTGAATCATAAGATCCCACAAAGGAACCAGCAAAGATCCAGCCTAAACCAAAAGGGGGGCTTGTCTCATGAATTACAAAACCACCACAACCTCGGAACGATCAAGTGATACCAAATCCAAAGCCAGAGGAGTCAATAAATAACATGCTCCGTCATAGAACATCATAAGAAACACACAGCATCTCCATCAAGGCCGCACTTTCTAGGACAAGTAACTCCATAATTAGGCAGTAATCTAGGGCCCCGGGGAAGACCCGGTGGACAACCTATCTAATGTGGATTTAAACAAGTTATATGCGGAAGTAATTTACTAAATGATAGAGAATGTAAAATGCAAATGCAGAAGAGAACAAGGTGACAATAGATATAGAACTATAATAGCAAAGTTGTATTATGCTAAGTTTTGTACAATCTGAGAGATTGGATGTTGTTGCCACAAGGCTTCTTAACTCTATTCTTCTATGGTTCGGCTCAATGTATTGTTAACCTACAAAGAATGGAAATGTACATTATTATACAATGCAAGAAGATGAAGCGTTGGTTGCACCATTACAACAATTGGTAACAATTGTTTCATAACTGACAAGTGCGGTGACATCACTGACCGTCGCTACTAACAATCTATTAAATACAATACTAACACTGCAGGGATTGCGCAGTAACGCAAAAGTGGATTTGCAAGGAATCACTTGGCACATAGGCGTGGAACCCACTGTCGCAATTGTTGACATAAGCACGAAGTTGGATGTGCAACTACAACAATATGTGGTATGAATTAGTGACCTAGATCCTCCTAGATCAAACGCTCCTCCTTGAAGAGCAATGGTCCCCATTACATGTAGTTGTGGAAGATGTCAAAACAAATTGGCAACTCGCACCTCTGTGAACCATTTTCCCTGTGAAGGCACTTGACTTGCTTTGATGATCTGGAAGAGAGGGATCTCTTATCGATGTGTCCGTTTAACCTGAGCATCAATGACTTGATCCAATTCTCTTGGAACACTGTATTTTGGATTGTTCTTTGTCTGTTGGAGAGTCTCTGCAATATCCAAATATCCAACAAAGATGGAAAGTAATGCCGCAAGAGTTTTGCGTTGAAGACTGGATGCAACCCAAGGTAAGATGGAAGATTGAGCTTGAAAGCATTATATCCCACTTGCTTGGTGATGGTGTAGGACCCATACCGAAGTGGACGAAGCTTGAAATAAGGTCCTATCAGTGCTTCCTTCTACACGTGTACCCAGACTAGATCACCAACCTGGAAGGTGTGCAATGCTCGATGCTTGTCATTGGCATTGCTTTTACTTTGCATTTGCCCATTGCAAAATGATTTGCACCTATATTTGAAGAAGTTGAATGTGCTCAATGAATTGAACAACTTTGGCAACTTCCTTTTGAGTTAAAGGAGTTGTTGTGGTAGATTGCGGAATAGGATAAGCTACATCGATGGGTGCCAAAGGCTGAAAAACCCAAACAAATCTGAAAGGGGTTGTGTGCGGTAGAGTTGTGCAGAGATTTGTTGTAGTTGTGTTGAATGAAAGGAAGACTGTCATCCCAAGTGTGTTGCTTCTTCGAATTGTATACTTTAAGAAGATACACTATCATCCTATTGACCACATTTGTATGTCCATCAATCTGGGGATGAAAAGTGGTGGATTTGTTCAGCTTTGTGGACTAAAGTGCTTTCCAAAAATGGCTCAAAAAAATTGTGCCCCTATCAGACAAGATAGCTTTTGGGATTCCAAAATGTATCTACACATACTAAAAGTACAACCAAGTTGTTTCTAGAGCTGATATAGCTTTCTTACAAGGTAGGAGAATTGCCATTTTTGAGAATCTATCAACTAATACACAAACACAATCATTACCATGCATGGTAGTAAGGTAGCCTGAGAGGAAGTCCATGGAAACGGATTCCCACAGTCTCGTTGGTACTGGCAAAGGTGTGTATCGACCTTGCTTCTTGTTGATTGGCTTAGTTATGGCACATATGATACACAACTTGATGTATTTGGAGATATTAGACCTGAGATGTGGCCAATAGAAATAATTTTGCAACACCACAAGAGTCTTTTGAATTCCAAAATGTCCCACAACCTTGCTGAAATGAGCCTCCCATATTGGCTTTTGTCTATCTGCCTCATGCGGAATGCATAAGTCCCCAAGATGATATAAAGTCCATCCTGCAAGTAGAAATCTAGAACTGAATTACCGCAGAGCAAATTTTGATAGATATCTACAAAATCCATGTCAGACAGATACAATTTTGACCATGCGTTGACTTCATGTCCACATACGTCAAGTATAAAAAGAGAGTTTGAATCGGTCAGCTCAAGCAATATGTTATTGGATTGGAACTTCCCTTCTTATGCTTGATGTTGAGATGGAACTGCTAAAGATACCAAGACTATTTCTAATGCTGCTCTTGCTACAACTTATACTGCATTCGTAAGAACTAAAGTGGCTTGTGATCTGTGTGGATCACAGTCTCCTTGCCCAAGGTATAATGCTTCCAATGCTTACATTCCTGAACAATAGCATAAAGCTCATGATCATAGCAGTGAAAGTTTTAGTGAGGGTTGTTCAAAGTGACCATGTTGAGTGAGGGTTGTTCAAAGTGCAAAGTCAGAGGCGTCTGTTTTGAGCTCAAATGGTTGTTGAAGGTTGGCTAAAGCAAGTAAAGGTGTGCAACAAAGTTTACATTTAAATTCCTTGAATGCTTTCTATTGTGCGGTAGTCCAGTTGAACTTTGCTTTAGCGCCATCTTGAGTAACTTGGTTTAGGGGCCATGTCACATGAGAAAAATCAAGTACGAATCTCTGGTAGAAATTTGCTAATCCCAAGAAGCTATGAAGCTCGGTGAGATTCTTTGATTGTGATCAATCCCAATCCTAGATGACTTGAATCTTGGTTGTGTCTACATGCACTCCTTGTGCGTCTACATGTATCCCAGATACTAAATCTACAGCATTGCAAATGAACATTTTTCCACGTTTAAATACAGTTTGTGTTTCCACAAAGTGTCAAGCATTTGCTCTATATGGCGCCGATGTTCATCCCATGTTCTATCGAAGATCAAGATGTTGTCAAGGTAGACTATGACAAATGAAGTCGTAAATGGCCTCAAGATATCACTCATCATCCGCATGAATGTGGTTGGGGCATTGGTCAAGCTAAAGGGCATAACTAACCATTCGAACAAACCATCTTTCGCCTTGAAGGTTGTCTTCCATACGTCTGTAGGATCAACAAAAATCTGATGATACCCAGACTTGAGATCGATCTTAGTGAAGTATTTTGCACTGCCAAGCTGGTCCAAAAGGTCGTCAATCCTTGGAAGAGGATAGCGATTTTTCATTGTGATCTTGTTGAGTGCTCAATAATCAATGCAGAGCCTCCATGTACCATCCTTCTTTGGCGCAAGCACAATTGCACTACCACAAGGTGATGAGTTGGGCCTAATACGTCCTTTCTCCACGAGTTCACGGACCAGCCGCTTGATTTCCTCATTCTCCATAAATGATTTGCGATATAAAGAAGCATTAGGAAGAGGTAGTTTAGGGATCAAATCAATAGTATGCTTTACTACATGGTATGTAGGTACTTCCTTTGGTAGCTAGAACACATCCTTGTATTCTTCCAACTTGAGTTGCAATGCTTCTTTTTGCATTGATGCAAGAGGAACTGCAGTAAACGTAGGTGCCGCAAGAACTTTCTTGCATTCAGATCTTACCATCAAAAGCACAAACTTCTTACTAGATGTGACTAGCTTCTTACACTGCTTAGCACTAATGAGCGATAGCTTTGGAACTACTTTCGATATGCAGTATCACATATCACCAACATTTATGACAACATTTTTAAAATTTGCTTCATTTATTGCATGTTGATGATAAAGATATGGTTGACCCAATAGAATATCACATACCTCTAATGGAGCGATGTCGCAAAGGACTGTATCTTGAAAAGGCTTGATGTTGTACACCATTTGACACTGTTGAGTGATGTGTTTCTCATATCCCACACTAAACCATCCAATGGAGTATGGTTGTGGGTGAGGCGTTGGCGGCAAGTTCAATCTGCAAACTGTTTCGAGAGAAATTAGGTTCTTCTAACTTCTGTTGTCAACAATGAAATGTATTGGTTGGTCTTTGATCCACATTTGAGAATGAAACCATCTTTTTGCTTCCTCTGTTTCTATAGGAATAGTAGAGATGTTTGCAGTACCCACCATGGCGTTAGGCTCAAATTCCATGATCTGTTTACCTTTGTTCGATGTTGCGATGACGGTACCCGCTACCTCAAGTTGTGCAAGCAGAGTTTTCCTAGGGTGGAATTCTTCATTATAATGATTGTTGGAGTTGTGAATTGAACAACACTTGCTAGTCTTGAACTGCTTTTTTGTGATCATCTGATAGTTGTTGCTTCTTCTTTGGAAGGTGTTTGGAGTTATTCCCTGATTTGGAATTCTGCTTGAAAGATTTAGATTGTTGCTTGGTCTAAGACTTTGAATCTTTTGTCTTAGTCTTGGCCTCAGCCTTTGATTCAAACTTGCAAGTATATATGTAGACTTCCCCAAAGGAGGAAATAATAAGGAAATCCATATCTGTCTAGATGTGATGTCTCAAGCCTGACCTCTACTTTAGAACAAGATTTTGCTCTGAACCATGAATCCCAAGTTTGGACATCGGGGTATGAAAAGTATTTGTGTATTGCTACACATACTGCTCTTTGCCTTAGCGCAACAGAGAGAACTTAATGTATTGATCATCATAGTTTCCAACAGGATAATAGGTTGCTTTGAGTGCTTCTACGAAACCATTCCATGTGTCTACAGATGTGTCTAAATTGAGATCTTCATATGCGGTGCAATAATTTTCCCACCATTTCTTAACTAATAAAGAAACTTTTAGAAGAGCAAATGTGATTTTCTCTTTGGTCAAAGATGTGGTTAACCGCATAGTATGAACAAATGAGGTTAAGCCAATTATCTAGTGCATCTGCATCTATATTGCCTTCAAACATAGGAATATTTAGATTGACTTGTACCTTATATGGCGTTTACGCATATGGCCGATGAGAATGAGAGGTTGTTGAAGTTTGTTGCTTGAGAAGGAGCGAAAAGTGATCAGTGATACTTTCTCCTTCACGTGCATGACGTTCTTCCAAGTCTTTCCTTTGTCTTTGCAATGCATCCTCTATCATTTTCTGGAACATCTCTGGAGTTGTTGCGGATTCGTCTCCCATTTGAGGACATGAAGGAAGGTATGACGAAGGGTCACAAGTCTCGAGCCATAACTTCCTGTAATCAGACCTCATATGCATGGGCATACAAACAACGATAAAAATTCAGAAAGATTACGATACCATTCAAGAATGATATGAAGTGTGTATGCTTTGATACCACAAATCCGGGGCCCAGGATGAGACCCAGTGGACAACCTATCTAATGCAGATTAAATAGGTTATATGTGGAAGTGATTTACTAAATGACAGAGAATATGAAATGCAAATGTGAAATAGAACAAGGCAGGAAAGAACAAGGTGACAACAAATATAGAATTGTAATAGCAAAGGTGTATTATGCTAAGTTTTGTACAATCTGAAAGATCAGATGTTGCTACTACAAGGCTTCCTAACTCTATTCTTTATGGTTTGGCTCAATGTATTGCTAACCTTCAAAGAATGGAAATGTACATTATTATACAATGCAAGAAGATGAAGCGTTGGTTGAACCATTACAACAGTTGGTAACAACTACTTCATAATTGACAAGTGTGGTGACATCATTGACTGCATTATTGACGAGCTTTAGACCACAGTACTAACACTACAGGGGTTGTGCAGTAATGCAAAAGTGGATTTGCAAGGAATCACTTGGCAGTAGGCATAGAACCTGCTGACGCAACTGTTGACGTAAGCACAAGGTTGGACATGCAATTACAATAATATGTGGTATGAATTAGTGACCCAAATCCTCCTGGATCAGGTATTCCATGCCAAAAGAAGCCATATCAATGCATATCAACAAGTCTCCACCTCCCAGAGATGAATAAAGGGCACGAATGAATCAAGTACATATAAGCAAGTCTCAAGCTCCCAAAAGCAAGAGCTAAAATGTACAACTGGTTAAGTGCACAACAGCAAGCTCTAACCTGCCAAGAAGAAGAATCAAAGTGCAACACAATCATATGTCAGAATAATGCCATCAGCAAGCCTAGAGTGTGGATTGGATATCAACATGCCCTATCAAGCCACAATCACTAGTTGAAAAATCTCCAAACTTGATGAATCAATGCAAGATAATACAAAATAATCTAGAGTAAGGGCTCATATATCACCAACACTGTCATCAAAATACCTCATCACGTTCATCTAATGAAAATTCCTACAGCTGTCAGACTTGTAGTGTATGATCATGAAGAGGTGAGTAAAAGCAAGCAATCTACAATGATCAATCATCAGTGAATCCAAAACATCCATCAACCAAGAAAAAGATGGTATTTTAAAACCATCTTGGTCAGCAAAGCAACAAGAAAATCAGATCAACAAGACGAGCTATTCATCTTGAATTAAGGATGGCAACTCCAACACTCAGCATCAAATTATCAGAACCATCCACAAAACAACCAAGAATGACAAAATTGTCCACAAAGCATCCAAGGATAATATCTCCAATCATTAGGGCCATCCACAAAGCAACCAAGGATGGCAATATAAATAAGTGATCCCAATGTGCAAAGACAAATGCAAGCGCAAGCATAAATCATCAGATATCAAATGATAGATCCTAAACATCTAAGAGGCACTTCATACTTAAATAGACCTTGCGATCTCAACCATGGCTACATAATAAAAAATCAGTAAGAATGATCTCATTATGAAAAACAAGTAAGTCTGAAACAAAATAAAAGTATGAAGAAATGAGAGTACGTGAATGTTCTAGGAAGAGAAACAAGCTCCCCCTATAACACAATTGACTTTCACTAAGGCCCATCACAAACAAGCCCTTCCATCTCATCCTCATCTGTCTCAAACAAAATCATCAACAACTCCCAATAAGCATCCACTATTAACTGTGAGATGGTTGTACGCACCTGAAAAAATTCACTTCACAGTGCAACATTTGTGTTCACTGATGATCGTAAGGCCCCTATTATACAAGTGCGTACCATCGCATTTAGGGTGTCATCTTACAAAGTTGCTTGACCTCCACACACCAGATTTGCTCTGACCTTGTCTTCATTTGGACTAGTCTATGCGATCATCCAATGTCCATGTTCAACATTTTACCCGTTGTCTACTTCTCTTTATTTTTCATTGAGTGGCAGGAATGCCGGGGGCATTTGCATGACAGCTGTCAACAATCTCACAATGACCGTGGAGATTCTATGACTATCCCGGCATTTGTGTCATCATCACCGGTATTCATCCCTTAAGCTCCTCAAAAGAAAATGAAAAGTCAATAAATTGGAAATGAAAGGTCATGGGTGCCTCTAGAGGGTTAATTCACTTCTATACCACTCCTAAATCTGCACATCTAGTCCCATTCCTCCCCAAGTTTATAATTACAAGGGTGTTAGAGGCCATGAGGGATCAAAAAACATAAATTTTCAGCCCCATACTCGACTACTCTTGCAACCTTGCAGCCTTGTTCAGATGTCATGCTATTGTTTTCACTGTCATATGAGTCATTTTATCATCCTATATCCAGTTTGAGAGTTGGTTACATCATCTAGGCTGTCTTTTTTCGATGGATTACATACAACTCTCCCTTCAGGAGCTCACCTTCTGATAGCATTCCAACTATAGCATTTCATTCCCTTTGGTTTGTCATCTTCACATTTGCCAGGTCAGAGATTTGGTTTTGCAGCTTCTTAACTTTCCAGCATTGCACTTTTAGGATTAGAGGTAGATCATACAGTCTTCATTGCACTAGTTTCCTTGAATATTTCCATTTTGAAAGAAGGGATCACTATTCAAGAGGTTCAGGTGCCATCTTCATATGATAGTTACCACACACTCATACACACCCTCGCACATCATCTAGTCCACAGCAGCATTCTTAGTTTCATTGGTCCTTTTTACATTTCAGCTATGGCACAACAACTGTTTGACGAAATTCCTAGCATTACATCTCTCTTTTTCCTACTTAATTTCAGTTTTGCTTGTTAAGGTCTAGCATTCCCCGGATTCTTTAGAGTTGTACATTGCCTCTTCACATCATTTCAAGTTACAGTTACATTCCATCTTGCATCCCAATCAGATTTCTTTACTTGCATTCATTCAAAAGTGCATTTTCAGCATGCCTTAGGCATATAGGCATTACAAGAGGTCTTTAGTTTGGATTTCACCTTGCTTCTTCTTGTGTTAGTGCATCTTTTAGCTGATTTGCATCATACTTGCTGCCTTCAGCTTGTTTACATATAATTACAGCCGTAAAAAGGCTCAAATATTGCTTGGAAACTCCTATGAAGTATATCTTTCTAGCATGTGCATATCTTTCTTTGTTTTCTTTGCATTTTATAGCTTTCTTATTTCACTCATTCTGCTGTTTTCATCATATTAGGTATGATTTTTAGTCTTGTCCATAGCATTTCATCACCACCTAGATTTAAAATTGTCCATTCAAGGATAACATTGCATTTCAAAGATAAGAAGCTCTTTGTTTCACTGTACCTGCACATTTTAGGCCTGTCCTTGCATCTTGAAGTCTTCAAAATCTGAGTTTTGTTGTCCTTGTTTGCTCATTTACCGTTCATTCCTCATTTCTCTTTTCATTTGCACTATAAAAATGTTCTAAAAGCATTATACTTCCTGTTTTCTGTTTTTTTATTGGTATCAAAGGCATTAAATCTGCACCTTAGCATCTTCATAAGCACTACTTGCATTGTTTTCCTTTATTTGCATCATTTGAAACAACAGGAGTGCATTACATTCACTGTTCTTGCACATCCTCAGCTGATTTTATCTTCATATAGTTTACACATCAGACTTCCACACATTGGTTCATCTAGGTTGCATAATTCTGATATTTTAGAGCATCAGAACTTGCATAGCATTATCAAAGTTTCTTGCATCATGTGAGCATTAGTGGAGCACAACACTTGTTGGTTTTAGTTTAAGCATACCTGCTACATACCTGGATTCTAGGAAGTTAAGACTGATTTTCTCTCATAAGCTTCATAGTACATCTTTTGGCTAGCATTTGACAAATACAGGCATATTTTCGTTCTTCGTAATTGTTATTACCCAAATTGTGAGAACATGTTTCCAGTTTTTTGGTAATATATGTGTGTGTGTGCATGCACACACACAAAAGGTAAATTACAAAAACATTTCAGTCTCAAGAAGTCTTTTAAAGTGAAAAGAAGAGGAGAGAACAGCTTTGGAAGCTTAGTTATATATAAACATGCATTTGAGAGTAAACGAGAGATTATCTAGCATGTGCATATTCATCATCAAATAGCAAGATACATAGTCAAGTAATGTTAATGGCAGCAGCATTAGAATTTCCAAAAAAAAATCGCAGCAGTATTTCCATAAGATTTATAGATTTTCAACAGCAAAATGGAGGAGGATGGAGGACCTATTCCCAAGGTCCATCACAGTTCCCATGTTGAGCTTGAATAGTATGGTGGCGTCCATTCCTCCTCTCCTTGCTAGATATCGGAGAACTCCAGTTGAGGGTAGCATGGGTTGTTGACGGGCAGATACAGTATTGCTCCATGTTTCCCCTTCTTTGTTGGTCTCCATGGTGATGTGGGCTTTGAACAATTGCTGTTGAAGGACACTTTGTTGTTCATTGTATGGCATATGCTTTCAGTTTGGTTACATGCTATTTGCATTAAAACAAACGTTAAAATAAGATAAAATAAGTAGGTGCACTTCTTCTCCTTTTGCTAGTTCCCCAATTGGATACAAAGTTGTTTGTTGATTGAAAGATCTATGACTCGCTTAATCACATATCTTCTTTTTTTTCATGTCCTTGTTTGTTTTAGCAATTTGGTATGCATAGGAAGATTGTTGGCTGGTTACTTTCTAAAATTTCAGATTGATTTCTTGAGTTTTTGGTGTGCTTTGAGCTTCTGTTTGTTGCTTGGTTGGCATAGATTTTACTTTCTTACAATAAGATTAGATATTCGGAGGCACTAAGCTACTTTGAACACTTGCTACTCTACCCATCTTTTCAAACTGGCGACCCAGTCCAACCTACCCTTTGGTAGGGTTTTGCTTGCTACTCTAGCCATCGTTTCAAAATAGCTACCTAGTCAAATATGTCCTTTGGTAGGGTTTTGCTTAGTTTTTTTCCCATCCCCAGTCATATCCGATCACTCATCAGCTTACCTTCCAGCTTGGTCTTTGGTACGGTTTTCCTAGAGTCATCTCTCTCTTGCCAATTTATAAATTTCCAACCACTTTATAGCTATATCCGGGCAACGTTAGCCCCTCAGAGCCGCACGTTTCCCTCATGTTGGACAACTTGATCTTGTCAACAAGGCTTCCATTCAAGACAATTTTGAACAACCACTCCATAGGTTGGTTCTCTAATCTACTCCCGTTCCATACTTGTTCCCCAATTCCAAGCCCTCAATAAACACCTAGAGGCCACCAACCACTACTGGGAACAAAGAGACTGTAAGCAGAGATAATGCCAATTATATCCCCAAGTCTTAAGCTTTTCAACCTGTTCTTTGGAGAGCCATGTGCAAAGTCAACTAGTTAGTTTTCCTTCAAAACTGTAATGTCCTTAAATCGCAGCCAGTTATCAAGGAAATTAGATCGCTGCATTTACATAAGGAAATCGCTGTCAAGGAGAAGCGCTGCCATTTCAATTGGCAGATCGCCAATGGAGGGAGCGCTGTCATTTAATATCCTTAATCATTCAAGTGTTGCGCCCATGTAAACAGCAGCAGTTAGTCTACTGTATAGTATTAATTAATTAATTAATTAGTCATTAAACATTCATTAAGCATTAAGCAAATAGACGCCACCCTTGGGAAAAGACATTTGGAAGAGACACATCTTTCGATGGACGGTTATGAAGTATTAATAGTCATTCGTTGGCATGGAAGGAAGGCATTCAATTATGTATTCAATCATCTAACTTCGTATAAGTGTCATGCCATACAACCACGCTCAAGGACAAAAACCCTTGTGATTATAACAGCCCAAGGACGAAACCCCTTGTGGACTTAGATTTTATTTAATTTATTATTTTAAATGCAATATTTATATTTATAAAAAGTAGGATTTCCGAGAAAACCAAATTAATGTAAATATTCCGATTTGGAATATTACAAAAACATTTCTAGTGAACTTGAGATGAAATATGTTTATCAACCCCCTTCACTATCATTCACATTCTACTAAGCCGACTTTTCCTTCCAAGGTAGCTTCTTTCATCCACCATTTTGCCTAGCCTTTGCACGCTAGTTTCTTTGCCTTTCCAACTTGGCATTTGGAAGATAGTGTGTGAGGTTGATTTTATTTTTCCTTAACATTTTTTTCTAATGAACACGTTGTGCAGACAAATATTTCTAGTTTTCTTTCCTTAAGTATTCCTCCTTGCTAAGCATGTTGAGCCCGATTGACTCTTGCCTCACTCTTGATGGTGACTTTGTTCCCGACTAAATCCAAAACCATCCTGAAGAGGATACGTCCTTCAAGGATTGGAATAACTCAGAGGAAGAGATGGAACAGCTAGCCCACTTTCTTCAATAACCACAGAAGCTATGCATCCAACCCTTAAGGGTACATTTGACAATTGGCCAAGGTCAAACTCAACAAATATGAGGTTGCTTCATCTAGCTCAGTTTCAAGGCCTAATGTTCCTCATTCACCTTTAAATCAAGATGATTCCAATGACATGACCATAACTGGACAAAGACCAAGAATCATTAGGAATCATATCATTATCTTAAAGAGCCCAATGTTGACTATGATGCCAACATTGCCCTGTATGGGTACATAATTCACAAGATGAAGCAAGAGTGGCTGAGAGGAAACTTAACCAAAATCATGGCCAACCATACCAAGGCCATTCCCACCTCCAAATTGCCACTTCTACCATTCCCACGTCCCAAATGATTACCTCTACCATTCCTATTCACATTCAAAACCCGCCCAATATTGTTGTAGATTAATTTTCATTTGGGTATAGTAATATCCTCAAGATGTGTTTCATTTTCTCGTGAATTTTTAATTCACATAATTCGGATAATATAGCCTTCATCTTTTTATCTCTTTAGAGATATTCCTTGTTGTGACGAATTGGAATTACATTTTAAATGTAACTCCTTTGTCACTTTGCACCCATTTTCCCCTCACTTCATGGGGAAATAGGGACACTGGGCCCACACAAGGAAGGATGTCTAAGGTAATGATTGGAGTTACTTTGTAACATTTTTTCTACTCTTCACTCTATTTAAATAGTTTATGGGTCTCTTTTTCTATACAATTCTCATAGTGTTTTCCTTAGGCTGTTGCTATTTTTTACATATTTTGTTCTCTTGGAAGAAGTCTTTGTGTACATTCTACTATCTTGTGTAATGTCCCTTTTTTCAAATTAAGCATGACGAAGGACCCGAAGCCTATTCTTATTTTTCCGTAGGCTAAGGGGCATTAACAAAAGGGAAATAATCTAATAAGTATGTTTTACGTTGTCTTCAATGTCACTTTAATTAATAACATGAAAAATAACACTTATTCATTATTATTATTATTATTAAGTGTGGCCAAAATCAATATTAATTACATGGCCAAAAAGTAATTATTATTATGAGGAGAAAAAGGTGAATATTTAATTATAAAGTAATTCTGAATACTTTACGGTTTGGGTAGAATTGGAAAGTGAGTTTCATAAAAAGACAAACGGGCAATCATTATTCATCATGATTGATAATTCACTTTTGAGATTTCACCGCAGAATCTAGGATTCTCTCAATTTCTGTTTGAGGCCGAAAAACCTTCACTATAGCCGGATTAGAGGACAAAACCCTTCTAGTCCATTGTGGTAGCTCCATACGGGGGTTACAGTTGAGCAAATCATCAAGTTATTTTCAGATTTGGGTTGTCAAGAAGTGGGTATTAAGTTCTAGATTTGCAATGTAGGGTTTTGTTGCAATAGAACAGGGTTTTTTAACTATCCAAGGTTGGGCATCAGACCTAGGGCATCGTTATTGACTCTTTCAGACCCCCAAAATGTTGGCATTAACTTTCTAGGGTAGTGCGTTAATTTTCTAGGGTAGATCGTTGACTTTTGAAGGGTTGTCGCACATGCAAAAGCCCTATCATACCATTCTGAGTCATTTTAACTAGGGTTTCTAGCAATTTCCCTATTGGACTGTGGCGACTAGGGTTTTTGGCAACCTTGTTGTAGAAATTAGGGTTTTGATGTGGTGACTAAGATTTATGGCAATTTTGTTGCAGTGATTAGGGTTTTGGTGGATTGTTGTACACCTATACCTGTTATTGTCAGCTTGTCATATGGTTGTACCTATTGTACTAGCAAAATTGTTGATTTGAAGGTCTTTCAATTAGGGTTTGACCAAGGAAAAATAGGGTTAAATTGATAATTTGTCTTTATTCTGCAATTTTTACCATCCATATTTATCTTCAAGTGTTTTCCATGTATACCATTGATTGAAATAAAGAGTTCCCTTATGAGTATTCGTATTCAGAATTCTATTGCACATATTGTTTTGGGCTTGACTGGGTGTATTTTAGAAAACTAACAAAAAATTAATCAAAATTCTGTTTTGTTCTAGAAAGGGATATTTCAGTGGTATCAGAGCTAATTTTCTTACCAACTTGTGAGAAAGAATTATTTTGTATCTTTGACTTCATGCAAGATAGTGGCAAAGAAGCCAAGTATTACCAGAAAGAAAAGAAAGCTATGGGTCATAGTAACAGGGATGAAGATGAAGCCCATATTAAAAGGCTTGTACAAGGACAGGAATGGTTTGCTAACATGATGGCCCAGCTAGTCCATACTATGCAAACTAATAACATGCAAAGACCTCGCAATGGTGTAGGCAGTTCTTCAAGGGTAAATAATAATCCACCCACTCAGAGGGCAGCCATTGGTTCAATGGCCAAGCCCTTCCAACCCAACTTTCTCCATAGGGAAGAAGTGGTTACAGAGGAGGAAGTTCAGCCCTCCAAAGGGGATGATATTGCATCCAGTTATGAGTACAGGGGCCTACCAAGTGACATTCGGGAGGCTATCTCTCTCACTAATTTAATAAATGTAAAGAAAAATAGAGGTGGTCAAAGAGCTGAAATAAGGCCACAAACAAATCAAAGGGACCTCCAAGAAGCATCAAGGAAGTTAACACTTCCTACATATAATGGATCCCGTAAGTGTACAACATGCCCTTGGATACAGAAGTTGGACACCTTATCATGAGGCCAATGATGGAAGTTGAAACCGTCAAATTTGCCACCCTTCATCATGGGTTCACTCATAGTGTTTGTTGGAGAAGCATCATTGGGTATAGGGCTTCCAATTCTTCATTATATCAGAGAAGCACAGTAGAAGCAAACTACCTCACAAGGACTAGAGGAGATAAAAAGATTGGTTTGGGAGCCTGGTATTTGCAAAACGGTTCAGCCATTGCTTAAGGGCAAACAATTTTGGGAAGGGTTAACTATAATGTCCCTTTTTTCAAATTAAAAACGATGGAGTCCCTGAATCCTATTCTTATTTTTCTGTAGGCTAAGGGACATTAATGAAAGAGAAATAATTTAATAATAATGTTTTAAGTTATCCTCAATGTCACTTTATTTAATAACATGAAAAAGGACACTTATTCATTATTATTATTAAGTGGGGCCAAAAGCAATATTAATTACATGGCCAAAAAGTAATTATTATTATTATGAGAAAAAGGTGAATATTTAATTATAAAATAATTCTAATTACTTTAGGTTTTGGGTGAAATTGAAAAAGTGAGTTTCATAAAAGGACAAAAGGGGGCAATCATTATTCATCATGATTGATAATTCACTTTTGACAATTCACGGCAAAATCCAAGATTCTCCCAACTTCTGCTTGAGGACAAAAACCTTCATTGTAGCCGAATTAGAGGACGAAACCCCTCCAATCCATTGTGGTAGCTCCATACATGGGTCATAGTTGAGCAAATCATCAGGATATTTTTAGATTTGAGTTGTCAAAAAGTGGGTATTAAGTTCTAGATTTGCAGTCTAGGGTTTTGGTGCAACAGAACAAGTTTTTTTAACTACCCAAGGTTGGGTGTCAGACCTAAGGCATCGTTATGGACTATTTTATACCCCCAAATTGTTGGCGTTGACTTTCCAAGGCTATGCATTGACTTTCTAGGGCAGATCATTGACTTTTGATGGTTTGTCGTACTTACAAAAACCCTATCATACCGTTTTGAGTCATTTTTAGCTAGGGTTTCTAGCGATTTCCCTATTGGACTGTGGCGACTAGGGTTTCTAGCAACCTTGCTACAACAATTAGGGTTTTGGTGTGGCGACTAGGGTTTATGGAAATTTTGCTACAATGATTAGGGTTTTGGTGGACTATCATACACCTATACCTGTTGTTGTCAACCTATCATACATTTGTACATGTAACAACAAAATCATTGATTTGAAGGTCTTTCAATTAGGGTTTGAGCAGGAAAAATCAAGGTTAAATTGGTAATTTGTCTTTATTCTACAATTTGTGCCATCCATATTTATCTTCAAGTGTTTTCTATGCATACCATTGATTGAAATAAAGAATTCCCTTATGAGTATTGGTATTCAGAATTCTATTGCACATTGTTTTGGGCTTGATTGGGTTTTTTTAGAAAATTAATAAAAAATTAATCAGAATTCAGTTTTGTTCTAGAAAGGGGTATTTCATCTTGTAATAGCTTAGGGCCAAACATCCAATAGCACGTGGGTTTTTCTTTTGGTATACCAGTTTCCCCATTGACAAATCTTGCGTTTCAACTCTTTTATGGTATGTCTTTATGGTGAATATTGATTTCTTTGCACACTCTTAGTCTATGACGCAATAATTTAATAGTTGATCTTGGAATTATGGCTATACTTGCATATAAATTCCTCCCAATGTACACTCATCCAACACCAATAATGACTCAAATGCACTTGTTACCTCCATGGTACAGCGAATGGGGATCTTGAAGTTATCAAAACCATACCTCCCCAATGCTCAACAAATTCTCTCCTCAAGAATTGGGCTACCTACAATGACATCCAATAAAATTATGCCCAAAACTTTGATCCTTGTAACCAAGTGTCATACAATCCTTATCCACAATATCACTTCTATGCCAACCCCAATCAACAAAAAAACAATTTCATGCCCAATTACCCACCTAACCATCCACCCAACCAAGCCAACCACCTCCAAAAAAAATTATGCACCCTATCCTCCACCAATGAGCCCAACTCATCCCCCTTGTGTTGATGATCCCTTCACTAGAACTTACATGGAATATCTTAAAGATCATTTAGAACACCATATCAAATCATTACTTTACCCAAACCCCATCCTGAACTACCTGAGCACAAAGGTGGAGGTGACCAAATTCCCATGTCAAAGCTTATGCTATAGTCGTTTGGGAGTTGTTACCTTCGGATGCGGAGGTTATTGAGATATTCCCTAAGACAATCAAAAGGAAATGCCCTTGATTAGTACTAATGCCTTCCAATAGATTCCATTCACTTTTTTAGACAACTCATATCAGAGTTTGTTTCAACCTTTAGTATGTATAAGCCTTTGTGCATATGCATTAGAGATTTCTTGTACCTAAAACAAGAGCCTAATAAGTCTTGTGCTGATTTTATCCAAAAGATGTGTAGGGTTTTGTACTTCTCTGCTAGACCAACCCGCATGTAACCCAAAGGGCTCACAGAGCTTTTCATTTACTCCTTGAAACTTGGGACTAAAAAATAGGTACATAGAATCCCATGTCAAACTAATGAAGAAAAGGATGAAACCGCCCTTAGACTTGATCGAGACATGATTGATAGTGGCAAGAGAGCTTATGGGAATAATGCTAAACCCAATCAAAACAACCAATCTCCTAAAATCTTTGGTAGAAATTGCAATGCCACCACAAATGGTGTTACAGATTCTAACCCTCCTCAAAGGGAAAATAATAATAACAATAGCAATGGCAACAAAAATGGTAAGTAGGGAAATACATCCTCTTCCATTAATGCCATTGATTTCTCCAGGTTAAACCAAGAATGAAAAGCCCAATCCCAAGCTCCTAAGGCTTAATTTTACCACAACAATAAAAAAAACAATCAAAATCAAAACCAAAGACCCCCTAGGGGATATGACCCAACTAGATTATGTGCCTTCCACAACCTGTGGTCATGACACCATTACATATCAAGAGTACAACAAATTTACCCATATAAATCCTAAGCACCAATGCCAATTATTTCATGACTTATCATAAGATCAACCTAAGTAAAAAATAATCCCCCTCAAAACATTATTGGTCCTATTGCAGCTCAAAATTTTAATCATGATATTTATAGGAACCAATTCCCGATTCAAAATGTTTTTCAAATTTTGCTAGCAATCCTTCACTACATGCCCCATCACTTGGCACATCTCACAAAATTCACCACTTAGATGATTTGCACTTGTTTGTGATCTGTGAAGCAGCTTCTAGATAGACAAGTCTGAACACTTCTCAATTGGACCTTATCTTCCCTGCGTGCCCTATATCCCGCAGCACGTGCGCAATGTTCCAATACCTCTTTGAGTCACCGCATCACTGCCACACCTATGGCACACATGCATCAGTTGACTTGCTTCACAGTACCTCTGTGCGCTACCACAACACCATACAAACTACCATGCAAGTCCCTTGCATGCACAAGCACATGCACACTCAGCATCCACATGTTAGGTTCCATTCACCACACGAATGCCAACTGGAATCCTCCAGATCTGTGGCACATTAGGGAATCTATCAATGGAACCATAGGATTGGAAGTCCAATTGTGCACTTGCAAGAAGCTCAACTATCACTCAGCCTAAAGATGAATCGACACCCTTTTGTAACCATCATAAGTTGTAATTGCTTCTTGTAATGATGTATTTATGTAATTGACTAGCCCATAAGGGAAGAGAGATGAGAGAGATCACATAGAAAACCCAGATAGGAGTTTGTTATCATGCTTTGTGTATCTAGTATTCAGACACATTTGTAGCTCCATTCAGTGTAGACAAATCAGCAACGAAGCATTCACCTTCTGATCGCAAGAACTAGCATTCCTAGTTTTATTGAATCTTGTACACAATTGCACTTTTTTCTATTCTACATATTGAATAGAAGTTGCATTTCCTGCATATCAGACTTTGGCTTTCTATTGTTTAGATTACCATGTGTGCATTCTAAAATACGCAACTTGCTACAACGTGCAACATTGTCCACCGCATCAGCATGTTGAGCCCCATAGTGCGGACCATTGTTATCAAAGCAAGAGCTCTCTTATCCCTATAAACACACAAGCACAACACGCGAAAGAACTACTTGTCAATTTTTTGTTTCAAAGTACCTAGAAGAATGTTGTAGCAAGAGTAAGATGGTTAACGCCCATAATTTCTCTAAAGCATCCCTTAAAGTCTAGAAACTCATTTGGTATGCCCTAAATAATGTTGTAGATTGGACCACAATCCACTCCTTCCATGCGGTTTGCACATTTGTTGTTTTAGCAGTAAACCTCCTTCAAAGTGCAAGTCAATCTTGACATCCCAATGTTTAGAGACAAAATCAATGCCGCAACATTGGATGGCCAGATTCAACAAATTGAGGCATTCTTCTCAATCAACCATTTCATTGATGCCAAGAAGATCACCTTTGTCATGTTGAAAATGTCCATCCACTAGTGGGAAACTTTCAGTGCACAGCACGAGCAAGATGCGAACCCATTGAGTCTTGGAAGTCTCAAACACCATGAAGATGAATACATCAAGTTCTAGTAGTTGTGACAACATAAGGAACAATCTGCTGAAGAATACGCCAATGAGTACCATAACTACATTGCACGTATGCACGAGAACTTGACAGAGCAACAAAAGGTGTTGAAGTTCATTGGCAAACTTTCGCCTTATATTCGCGCAAAGATGGAATTCTTGACTTCCAACACATTGGGGAAAGCATCCCACAATGCCACCAAGATCGAATCCAAGGCAAAGATTAAGTAGTTTTGTTCTTCATCGAGCACCACGCACAAGAATCAACGCACGTAGAACTCACTATCTAACCCTACTTGTCGCGCAAGGGGGAGCAACCTAAGAAGGTTGCACAACAACAAAAGATTCAGCATCGTTTGCACCAGTCAAAGGCAAGAAGAATCGAGGTGACTAATGGTGTCGTTGACCCTGCACAAGCTCACATAGCAATTCTGAATATTGTGCGCAACAATCCTTGGTTGTGCAATCTACATCAGGTCCGCACAAACGGATGACATTGATCTAGATGCCACTTGTTTGTGTGCCAATGTCACTAACATTGATGCCTCTAAGGAACGAGAGTGTCTCTTCCACACTAAATTCTAGGTGAAGAGTCAAGGTCTCCAAGTCATCAGTGACAGTGGAAGCCAAAAGAATATCATTGCATAAGGTAAAGCGCAACATCTTGGCCTTACCACTACCGCACATCCTAAAGCATACTCTTTGGAATGGCTGCAATAGGAGCAGGATATACAAGTCTAGCAGCGATGAATTTTCCAATACAAAGTCAAGCCCATGGATGACAAAATCCCCTGTGACGTTGCACCACTTGAGGTTTATGACTTTTTGCTTGGAAGGTCATATTTGTATGACCATGAACCTACATATAAATCCAAGTCACAATGATGGAATATTGTTGTTCGCTAAATTTGCCAAAGTCAATTTTCACTTAAGTCAGGATCAACATAGAAAACTAGGTCTAAATTCCAAGTCAAATTTGAGAAGTGAGATTTTTGCGAGAAATCTAAGTATTTGAAAAGGTCTTAAGGTTTTGATACAGACATGCAAGAGCGTGTTTTCATGCCAAGCGCATCTATGATGTCAGACTTGCCTAACCTTCGGGATGCGTGGGACACAAAAACGTGAGAGCCGCAAATCGCGCCTTCACACGTCTCGCGTCCACACCATCGGGCCCACCCATCCCCGCTAACACGACAGACACGAAACCACATCTACGATCGCTGCACACACAACTTTGCGCCCGCAGGGCTGGGTGAGTGGATGTAGGGCAAGCGCACCCACGAGGAGGCTCACACGCCATGGCGTGCTGAGAACCACCCTGATTTCTTTAAAAACACCATGCATGATTCATTTGCCACACAAACTCCAACCTAGTGCTTCTTAAAACTCCGCTTTGCTCCCATTCTCTCTCATTAAGGAGGATTTTTGCCAAAGGATAGTCAATTTCTCCATAATTTTGAGAGCTCCACATGACAGATTTCAGTAGTGTTAGTTCACCTGTTCAGCAATTTTCAGATAGAGAGGGATTTGGAGTGTCTTGGGTTCTACAAAGTTTCAGATTGCCTTTGTTTCAACACAATACATGATCCCAGAGGACCTAAGCCATTTTCATGACCACCACAGTCTACTCGCAACCACATCAATTACAGCAGTACCCTTCTCAATTACCCTCGACATGGGTACTTGATATATTTCCTTTTCATATTACCCCTACTGGTATGAAGCAATTGAAGTACAAAACACCTCAAGAAGGAATTATATGATCCATTGAAATGTTTTAGTTTTGGGACATTACAGAGGGCAGGGCATTAGTTCTTTTGTTTTTGTTATTATCCAGCTAACTTGTATTGTCCACAAAAAATTGTAAAGTCAAAACAATGTGTGTACGTTCAGTTGTGACCACTAGTTTTGATTAGTAGATGTAGGATAATAGGCTATAATAATAATAATATAATGATGTTAGTCATAATTGAATGGTTGCTTCCAACCATGCTAACTATTAGGGCTTGTACCCTTTGAATATTTGTAGAAGGAAATTTACCTTGAATTGAAGAGACAAGGAGTCGAAGTGGAGTTCAATCCACCAATACAATAGTATATGTCTAGTATTATAGCACTTTGTCCTTATAGCATATATTGTCCATTTATGTATGTTGTCTATAATCCATACTGTAATGATGCAAGCACAGATAGGGTATCCAGCTAAGGACAACCTCGAATTCTATGATGCTTAGATATTCACTCAAACCAAGACATAATTTCAGACCAAACATGCAGACAACAACAATACTTCAAACCTTTGGATTCTCATCCATTCAAGCATTATAAAAGTTGGATCATCTACAGTACGACACACTGCCATACAGGGTTATTTTCTAATAAAAAAGAGTACAACAAAACTCCCTTATTCTGCTCTAGTCTCCCCTCCTTCCTGCCCCCCACCACAACTTGATTACTTCTTTAAACTCACTTATCTGACCAAATCAGAATATTCCTCTAACATCCCCAACTTCACGGGGTGTTTCTTCAACTTACCTAACATTCCACGAAACGTACAAGAGTTAGGCAGCCTTTAATTTTTGGGATCAATGCCAAACTATCTATAATGGCTCTAGGGTACTCATGACGTTTTTGAGCCAAACAACAGTTACCAAAAGTATCATAACTTTACCGCAGTTTATCCAATTGACCTAAAATTTGAAACACTTGTCTACTACATTTTGTATCATCTCGCCAAATTTGGCAATCCAATTCTTACCGTAGGTGAAGAACCATCCTGCCAAGTGTCGCAAACTAGACAAATGATGCAGGCTAACAGAATCTGATGGTGCATTTCCAAAGTAACTCCAGATGATCTGAAATTTTGCATGTAGGTTGTATGTGTTAGGTACTACCATCTCACCAAATTTGGCAATCCAACTCTTACCGCAACAAGAGAACCATCTTGCCAAGTGTCGTAGACACAATCTGACAAAATCAAATAGTACATTTCTATTGTAACTCCAAATGATCTGAAATTTGGTGCATAGGTTGTAAATGTCAAGCAGTATGCCCTCACCAAATTTGGTCATCTCTTCTTTACCACAAAATGAGAAACATCCTTCTAAGTGTTCTAACAGAATTAGACAATAAGTTTCCACGGTGATTCCAAATGATTTGAAATTTGGTATAGAGGTTGTAAGCGTCAGGTTTTATGACCTCACCAAATTTAGACATGTTTTATTTGCCGCAGAAAGAGAACCATCTTTCCAAGTGTCACAAACTAAATAGTCCACGTAGAGTGATACAAGCAAACAAAAGATCCCCACGCTTTTTCGCAGCAAGGAATATTTTTACAACATCATTCTCAAAGGTTAACAAGCTTATGCAAACAAGGCCATGAACACAAAACAAAACAAAAAAAAAGTAAGCTAACATATTTTTGGTTGATGCAAGATCGCCCTTCACCTTGGATGCACCTATATCAGACACCCACGGTAATGAAAATGCCCATGAGCTCCTGCTCATGAACCTGTTGTAAGCTTGTCTATAGTTTTACCATGTTTTGAAACATCAGATGCATTCATCTAAGTTGTATCTTCAGTTGCTCCATCCTTCCACTTGACCAAGTACTCATAATACTCGTTGCCCCTTGTCTTCTAGCCAATCCAAATATCTAGAATTGCTTCCATTTCCTCTTTAACTGCTAGTTGCAACTACTCTCTCCAATCCATGACTGAAAAATCCATGTTGTTACTCATTTGTCCCTTAACATATAGGTACAAATCAGCTACATTGAAGATAGGTGATATGCCTACTCCATCCAATAATTCCAATTCATAAGCATTAGCCGAGAACTTCCTCAAAATCTTGCAAGGCCCAATCTTCTTCCACTTAAGTTTGTTATATTCAACTTTTGGAAACCTCTCCTTGCGCAAATGTGCCAAAATCAAGTCCCCAACCTCAAAATTCAATTCCCTCCTTCGCATATCAGCATGTTTCTTGTATTTTCCAGCAATCTCTTCAAGTCTTTTCTTGACTTCCTTATGCACATCATGCATAGCTTGAGCAAAGTCTTCCCTTTCCACACTTCCCCTACCCATCTCAACAGTACTCATCAACTCGCATACACCTTTAGGGATACTCCCATACACTATTTGAAAAGGACTCAAACTTGTACTTCAGTTGACTGAATCATTGTAAGCAAACTCAACTTGTGCCAACATCAAATCACATCGTTTGAGCTTGTCACCAACTAAAAATATCAACAAATTACCAAGAATCCGATTCACAACCTCTGTTTGCCTATCTATTTGAGGGTGATAGGTTCAACTGAAGTCTAACCTTGTGCCTAACTTCTTCCATAGTGCCCTCCAAAAGTGCCGAACAAACTTTGTATCTCTATCCGATACAATACTCTTTGGCAACCCATGCAATCTTACAACTTCTTGAAAAAACAAATTTGCAATGTGTGGCATCATTAGTCTTCTTACATGCTAAAAAGTGAGCCATCTTAGAAAATTTATCAACAACAACAAATATGGAATCATTACCTCGTTGTATTCTTGGCAATCCATGAACAAAGTCCATACTCAATGCATCCCATGGTTTATCAACAATAGGTAGTGGCTGATACAAACCAGCATTCTAACTTTTGCCCTTAGCACGTTGGCAAACTCTACACTTCTACACAAACTTTTTCACATACATACTTATTTGAGGCCAATAGTACTTATCACTCAATTGTGTGAAATGTCCCTTTTAGGTGATTTTCTGAATTCTGTTTTTTTTATTTTTTTCCTAATATTGAGCATCAATTTAAATATTAAAACATCAGTGCTCAACAATGATATTGAAGGTCAAACTATAATCTTTATTGCAATTGTTTGAATACACAATAAAAATAAAGCTACCATTTGAATAACAAATGTATTATAGCCCAACCTAATGATACTGAATCAACAATTAATCACTATAGAAAACCCTTATGCCAAGGTTATATCAGTAGAAATACTTGTAAAGGCAGTGTTTGTCATTCATGGGTGGTACAGTTGGTTGCAAATGAATTACAATAGCAGATGAATACAATGGGCTACTATAGTGGGTAAATCGATGACCAGCAAGGTAGGGCATCACCCTCATAAGCTGGCGATTCCTTGAAACCCCCCTAAATTCCCTTTGAAATCCTTGCAAAGCTATCACAAGGGCAACGATTTGGACCCCTAGCTAGTACGGCAACCTCCCTAGGGTATGGCAGCCTTTGAACGACAATAAACTCTGATAAATATCTCTATAATCCCCACAAAAACTTTGGATACTGATAACAACCTCCAACCAATTGAAAGCTGAAATTAATCTCGATCTATCAACACAAATTATGATTTCTAGATGGAATCACCTCAATGGGTAAGAGGGTTTTCATCATCTAAACCTGTACACTGGAGGGTTTTCATTTTCAAATGGAAAAGTTGAACACAGAAGCTCCAACCTAAAATAGGGTTTTGATTTCAAAGATGAATAGTGAATCATTTTAAGCCCAACTTTTCTTTTATAATTTCCCTTTTTCTAGTTGCCCTAACCCTAAAAGCACTTAAAACACTTTTTAATGAATATTACTTTTTGGCCCACTTAATGAATATTACTTTTTGGCTCCTTTTATTAAAATAACACATAAGTGTCATTTTTCCATGTTATAAAATAAAGTGACTTAGGGGAACTTAAAACATTGTTATTAAATTATTTCTCTAACTTTATCCCTTAGCCTACAAGAAATAAGGAACAGGGTACAAGGTAATATCCCTTTCTGAAAAAATTCTGAATTCTGATTTTATTTTATTTTTAATACACACGCTGAAACATACCCTAGATAATAACATGCAATTAAAAATATGCAGATCTGATAATACTCAACTAGAATATTTATTCAATAAGCTAATTACAAATTTATTATAGCAAACTCTAGTTGTAGAAATCCAAAAATAATCAAATCCTAACTGCAAAAATCTGTAAATATTGAATTCAGCAATAAATACCAATTTTTTGACCACAAAGACAAGGTACAACAGTCAATCTGAGGGTGTCATGTGGTTGTATCTGAAGCGATGGCCTACTGGAGGGTGGCGTTGACTTCCAAGGGCAGCAATCTGCCTTTATTTCTCCCCAAAACCCTACACCCTTCTTTAATATGTAGTGTAACAATCTTTTGCAGTACGACAAGCTATATGGCTAGGTACAACAGCATAAAAATCTCCAAAAACAACATTTTGTTCCTCTTCAAACCTTAGTGCAGCTGTTAGCAAATATTTTTAACTCTTAGCAAAGTCACACACACTAAAACTAAAATTTTGGACCTAAATTGAAGCACAATAATGATTCATAGAAGGAATCACCTGAGAAGGGTAGAGGGTTTTCGTCCTCAAGCCCAAATCCACCGGAGGGTTTTTCGTCCTCAAATGTAGAAATTGAACCATATGCTCAAGCTCTAGAAAAATAGTTTTTGATTAATAGTGAATAATAACTTTTGAGCCAACTCCGCTTTTTATTATTTTACTTTTCATTCCAAAAACATTAAAAGTGTTTTAAAACACTTTTAAATAATTATTACCTTTTTGGCCCACTTAATAAATATTACTTTTGGCCCCCTCGTTGGAAGCACAGCCACTGCGAGAGGGGTGAATCAATGAGCTCTTAAAACTTTCTTTTAATTCTTTAGTTCGTTAGTCAAGCATCAATACAAAATCCAGTGTAATCAAAACACAACAAAGAAAATAAAGACATAACATATAATATAGGTGGAAAACCCTTAAAGGGAAGAAAACCACAGTGATCACTGCATGGATTACATGTCCTAAATCAGATATGCAATGAGTCAACAAGATTCCTGAGCACCAACTCAGCTTTAGGCACCAACCCCAAATAGTCAAGCGCCAACTTGACAAAAAGATTCAGCAAGCACCAACTCGCTAAGAAGCACCAACTCCTTGATTTGTAGACACAAAATCTATAAGAGGCTTCAAACCCCTTAGCCAAGCATCAACTCTGCTACTTCAGATCATCCACCTTTCTCAGTTGCTTATGTCAACAAATGATGATACAATTGTGCTCTCTCTGCTTATCAATCTCAAATTCATTCTGTTGTTTTTTTGCTTATCAATCAAATACACACATTAGGCTCTTTTTCTCTGGCTCTCTCTGTGCCTTCTCTACCCATCTCTTTTAGATGATTCTATATACTCTAGGGTTAATCTCCCTATGAATCATTCGATGATTTCATACTTACACCTCTCAAGCCATCCGTTCCTCAACAGACCTTTGCTCTGCTCCTTAGCAAATTTATATAATCACCCTCTCTATTTTCTTACTCCAAAAGACAATTTGATCTTGCTTATATATAAGATGGTGATCAACAACATCTTGAAAGTCAGCCAAACAAAACTCTAAAGTCGGCTTATATAAAGATTTATTCTCTTTTGAAAACATAATTCACATTAGCTTATATAAAATCTCACTCATATAAGTTGCCCTAAGGCTGGAATAAACCAAGCAATCATTAGAATACATTTAGAAATACTTTCCAAACAAGTTCGTAGCAGTTATGTTGAAGTTTGTAGTAGTCTTGATGCAGTATGTAGCAAACTTGATGCAGTATATAGCAAACTTGATGCAGTCCGTACCAAATCTGATGCAGTCCATACCAAATCTGATGCAGTCCGTAGCTGTTCACCTAGTAGCTCCAAATACGATCTTATTCTCCATAATCCTTAGATCACCTTCCTTCACACAGAACAACTTATCAATGGTCTTTAGTGTGAATTAATTTCTATTTCTCCATATGATGTAAAATATAGATAACAAGTCTCTTGGCCAATTGTCTACTTCACCAAAAACAACTTTCATAGCAAGCTACAGACTCAGTCAATAGCTACGGACTCTGCAAAATCTACATACGCTTATCAACAAAAATTCGTTGACATCAATGACCATATTCTTTACTGAATAGCAAATCCTTTGACATCAATGACAACATCTCAACAAACTCCCCCTTTGTCATTGATGGCAAACCATAGTTGGAATAACCGAGTGGGGCGAATACTCATCGAGGGCCCAAAATGCGCAACCAACGGTTACTCGCCCCACTGCGTTGAATAACCAACAATAACCGGTAAAGGCAAAAAATACTCAATTTTTCAAAAATAACATTATTTTTCTAAAAATTATAGAAACAAAATAGATGCAATGAGTCTATAAAACATAGGGAAGGTAGTTTCTATTAGATTTAAATACATTGAATGTACAAAATCACATAATCATGCGAATACAACAAAGTCTCAAACTCAAAGTACAATACTACAAATAAACTTACAGTCTTATGCAAGAATCTACAAGACTACAAGTACAAATTACAATCATCTATAATTTTCTCTTTCCTGCCCTCTGAAAAAATAAGGGAGGCTGTGAAACTCTAGTCCTCTCACTTGACTGACCAGCCTCGCTCTGTCTAAAAGGCTGCACCTGCCCCTGTGGCTCCACCTCTACCTCTGCCTCTGTCTCTACCTCATCTCTAAGGATGTCCTCCAATCCAATCTCTGCTCCTGCTTCAGTTGCAACCTTCATAGCTTGCCTCTCGAAATCAACAATCTCCTCTGTGAACATGGGGGCCTCCTCCTATGCAATTCAATCACTATAAGGATCAATCTCATCTAGATTGATAGGCTCCCCCGATGCGTTCTCCAACTTCTTTGTACAAAGTCGAAGGTTGTATTGCACAAACACCAAGTCATTGAACCGTTGTTGACTCAACTTGTTGCCTTCTTCATGTGAATGGAGTCAAACAAACTCCAACTACACTCACATCTAGAAGTGCTACAAGCCTGAGATAAAACCCTGAGGGCTAGCCTTTGAAAATTTGGGGTATTTCCACCCCAATCTTCCCACCACAACCCTGCAAACAAGATATTCAAAACTTTGTAAGAAATTAATAATTGTAAATATGTAATTGATAAGATACAACTACAACTACAAGTAAAGTCTTCATTTTGTATTACCTGGTAACTGCGTGGTTCTCCCTCAGATGGCTAGTGCTGAAGAAAAGAGCCTTCCCTTTGCTTGCTTGTAGTTTTGCAGCTCTGAAATAATGAGGTCCCTCACCTCAATGTCAAGGGTCATACTCTCAATGCATGTTGAGTCCTTCCATAACCTCTCCACTAGCATCTGTGAAGCCATCGGAGTAGAAAAACTTGGGGTTAAGGTAGTACCCCGCTGCATGAATGGGTTGGTGGAGTTGATTGTTCCACCTCCGATCAATCAACTCTCAAATGGGATCAAATCTGACACGATCCCCTCTATAATAATGCTCCATTACCTCTTTGGCCCTATCTATGGCCTCATAAATATATCCCATAGGGTTTTGCTTTTCATCAACCAATCGCAAAACCCTCACCAAAGGCTCTGAAAGCTACAAAGTTACAAACAAATTAAAGTTAGACTTACTGTTACAAACTTATTGATAAATTATAAAAGAAAAACTCTTAAGTTTAAAAAATTGAAAACAAGGGAAACAACTTCAAATTTAAATTGCAATTTCAAGTTACCTTCACAATCCTTGTAGCTTTCATTTCGAAGGCCTCACTAAAAACTATCTTTGAAACCTTCGCTCCATCAGCTTTCTTCAAATAAAAGGACTCCATCCATGCTTGAGAGAAAAACATTTGCTTCAAAAGAGTCAACAAACTACAAATACTTTGCAATGTAAGGAAGTTCATTGCAAACCTCATGACTCCTACTTGAATAAGCTCCTTTCTCTTGGTGTGCTCTCTCATCAAGCCGAGAACCCAAGGGTGTGTTGGCAATTTGAGCAAGGAGACAATTGACAGTTTGAATATCATGATCCAGAAAGTAGTCTAAGGACTGAAAAATTGTCATTCCCATCTAAGGCAGCATGGAATTGTTATTGATGTTAAAGGTTGATGTCATTGATGTCATTGATGTCATTGAGATTGAATCTAATAATGCATTAATGCCAAAGGTTGAGTTGAGCAGACTTGTGGAGTAAATCGGGTTTGTGAAGTGCTCTTACTTATAAAATAAGTAAAGCAGTCTCGAAACTCCGAACTGGTCTAATAAAGTTGGTCGGGTTTATGGAACGACTTTACTTCTTTCATGTTTTTAAGTAAAGCAAAGTCAGAAACCCAAAGTGGTCTAGAGGAGTTATTTGGGGTTCTAAAGTGACTTTACTTAGTCGGGATTCTAGAACGACTTTACTTCTATATGTTTTAAAAGTAAAGTAATGTTAAGATATCGAGTTGGTCTAAGTGGAGGTTATCGGGTTTCCAGGATAGCTTTACTTCTATGTTTATAAGCTAAGCTTTGTGGAAAACCTGAAAGGGTTTAGCAAAGAGGTAATCGGGGATTTGTAAGCACGTTACTTCTTTATGTTGGTAAGCAAAGTAAAGGTAAAAACCCGAAAGGGTCTAGACAAAGTAATCGGGATTTTGAAGAGAGATTGCTTCTCTCAAGTTGATAGGTCAAGTAATGTCAAAAACCTGAAAGGGTCTACAAGAGGCAATCGGGATAAGTCAAGAAAGATGGAAAACCCGAAATAGTCTTGAATAATTCCTTCGAAGGAATTCTTTCAAAAAAAATGGCAAGGACAATTCTTTCGGAAAAATTGTCAAGTCTTTTCGGAAAATTGTCCCTTAACAAAAGTCCGAAGGGTACATTCAAAAAGTTCGAAGGGTATCTTTTGAATGTTTCGAAGGGCAATGGACCTTTTCAAAAAGTCCGAAAGGTATCTTTTGAACGTTGCAAAGGGTATGTGGACACTTGCAGAAAAGCCGAAGGGTAGATTGCCGAGAATCCGAAGGGTATGAGGACCGTTGGAAGATTTTCGAAGGACACTTCCGAATAGAAGCCAATGACGAATTCTTTCAGAGAAATTAGAGGACATTTCAGGATGAAATGGACCCGAATAAAAAGTCTGCAAAAATTATCTCGAAGACACAAAGGCCCGCAACAATTTGCATAAAGGAAACTTCCGAAAGAATTAAAGCAAGGTTAAAAGGCGAGCAAGTCTTCAAGGATCGACGTTGCAAGGAGTGTTACAAGAATGCTGAAGGAAATAAGAGCACACCAACATGCCGAAGTTTAACACACAATACAAAGGGCAAAGATAGAGCATATCGAGGACAATCGAAAGAAGCGGAAGCGAACCCATATGTAGAAAGCAGCGAGATGCGAAAAGGGAAGAAAAGAAACTCAATGGTTAATATCAAAGAAAGAATTAAAATTCATGTTGCTTTAAAAGATCAACGGCTCATGTTTGATCAGTGCATTAGATCCAATGGTGTTAAGCAAACCCAGATTACCCTCCGAGTGCATGTGCATTTGACAAATGTCAAAAGGTCATAAGGAAAGATCCAACAAAGAAAAGAACGTGAACCTGGCATGATGAAAGAAATAAAAAACCCGCATTTAATGTCTTCTGTCTGTAAATGAACAGTTGGAATAGGTGATGAACTCGATATCTCTTCACGGAGTTCGAGATTAATCAATCTAATTGATCGAGGAAGTGGCGCAGTTAAGAATAGTAGAAATGCACATGCCAAAGATAGTAAAATATTTAAATGTTGCCATTTGAAGCATGAATCGAGACACGAAGTAAAAGTTACATTGAATGCAAATCAAAAGCTTGAACCGATTAAGAGCAGTTGAAGTGTGAACACTTTACAGATAGAAACCCTAAAATGCATTTGTCTATATATGCTATGAACAGAACATTTCGAATGCATCTTTTGCTGCTACTGCAATAATAATTAGAGTGTTAACTCAAATTGTCGAGTAAGGACATATGCAGACAGCGTAAAAAAGCAAAGCAATTAAGGTGTGTCAATATAGAAGTTATCCAAACACAAGAAGATAGAGGCAAATAAGACGAGAAGGCACATAGCGTGAAGGCGCGGTTACAAACAAGACTTGTAACAGAAAAATGAACAAGATTCATTCTAAATCTCTTTTGTATTCTGATGTTGTAGCTTCATTTTTTCTGATAGATTGGTGCCATCAGATAAACTGAGTTGGTGCTCAGTTAGGAAGTTGATACTTCTTTAGAGTGGGTGCTCTTGAATGTAACCAGTGAGGTTTGTCTGTGAGACATCTTTTATGTGAAGCTAAATTATAACAGTAGCTTCTAGCAGCGTTTCTCACCGTGGTTTTTCCCTTTGAGTTTCCACGTAAAAATCTGGTGTTGAGCATTCTTATGTGTGTGTATTGTTGGGTGAATATTTTGTCGGCCAGCTAACTGGTGACCAAAATAGTTCCTATCACCATAGCATAGGGAGATTGGTCGTCCAATGTTGCAGGTTTACCACATCCAAAGGGGACAAATCTCTCCTCTCATCAAGGGGAGGTTCCCTATTAAATATGCGAAGGCTATATACTATATATATAAGCAGAAAGACACGGGAGTAGGATAAACCATCCATCTCTCGTCTTTCAGAGATGATGCTAACAAATAGAGGAGAAATCCTGGGTGATTGGTGAAGGTACTTCTCTTCTTTCAGAAGTAACATTCAGCCAAGAGCCAGATCCCTTGCTGGATAGTAGAAATCCTAGTGAAGCGACAGAAGACACTTCTCTTCTTTAAGAAGTGCTTGTTCTTGCAAACAACAAGAATCTTTCTAGTAACTGGTAACCAAAAGTGCAGAGTTACTAGTAGCCTGAAATGTAGCGCAAAGTCTCCACCTCGACTTCCCAAGAGTGAAATACGAAGAACAATAGGGGCACAAAGTCGTCCCAAGGTCCTTTACATAGAAACAAAAAATAAATACACACTGAAGACAACTATGACAGCACAAAGTCTAAAAGTAGTTGGCTTCATGACACCTTCTTTATCACCTCCACTAGTCCTGCTTGTTAAATCAAATAAATAAGAATGCTTTCAGAAGACAGACATAAGAACAATCTCCTAAAGTAGCACAAGCTATAACAGCACAAAGTCTACAAGTAACTTGCTTTCTCATTCAATCAAAGAAATATGAATTACAATCTGAGCTCAAAGTCTCAGTGATACCTTTCAATTCGGGCAGAGTTTCGCTTCTGGTAAGAGGAAGATCCCCTTCAAATGGTACAAGAGATTACATTATATAGAGGCTTGAAGGAGGCTTGGCACTTTGTCCCAAAGAGTGACCCATTCAGGCATTCAATGCCTTGGACGCATTCTTGGTCTTGTCAAGAAGGGCCACGCTAAAGCAGGGCGATTGCCTTAACTGTGACGCGTCAATTCATCTCTAGTGCCTCCTCCCGAGTCTGAATCTCTCATTCCATCACCTGCCTAGCTGTGCAACTGTCTATTCTGCCTTTATCTTAAAGGGGACAAACAGGCTGCGCTTTCAATGTTGGCAGGCCCCAAATATCTACACGGCGAACTGTTTCACCCACTGGAAATAACTCCTGCTGAGTTTCCCTCTTTGTCTCTTCCTCCTCTTGGGTCTGGCCTTAGGCTCTTTGAATGCATTCGGGTCTGCGCCTTGAGTCTGCTAGAATCAACAAACACTTAAATGCAGTCGATTTGGCGTTCGCATGTCTTTCCTCTATTGAAGGTTAACGACTAGCCAGTCACTCCAAATTTGATGCCCGCGGGCCTGTTGGTCCTTTATTTCCTTCAGACAAAACGTCCGAAGGAATTCCTTCGGACAATTTGTCCGAAGGAAATCCTTTCCTTGGCTTCATGCGTGCCTTTGCATTGCGAGGTGCTCCATCCTTTGACATGTGGCGCCTTCCGCTGCTTCAAACAAGTGATATGTGGCATCTTCCGTTGAATCTTACCAGGGACACGTGGCATCATCCGCCTTCTCAGGCCTTTGCAACATCGCATAAACGTTTGGGGCTTGGTCGGGCTCTCGTGGACAATGACACTTGTCGGCCTCCACCGCTCTCTGCATGGGACACGTGGCACGGTCCGCTGCTCTTAGGAAAACAAAGTACAACCTTTCGCGGTTGCCACTTGTCGCCCTCCGCGGAGTTCTGGCAGAAGCTTTGTCGAAAAAGACCCTGTAACAGTCACGCGGATGCAAACACGTTGCAGCGTCAGCTTCATTTAGTCACTCGCCCCGGGCCCACCATGGTCTTTACTCAATACAGTGGAATGGAAGGAAGGAAACGCGGATGTTAACATGTCGCTGCTTCCGACGAGCTTCAAAAAGGGACACGTGGCAGCTTCCGCTACTTCTTAGGAACAAGGCATAATGGCTCGGCTGGCGACACTTGGTAGTATCCGCTTAACTCTTTCTGTTGCACGCATTTCTCTTCATAACTGAGGCCATCTTTGAACCTTTGAACCCGGCGCATTGAACCGATTGAACATTGAACCCGTTGAACCGATGAACCAAAATGGTTCAAGGTTCAACGATTCAACGGTTCAAGCTTTTGAGACTCGTTAAATGCTCGGGGCCGCGGAACCTTTGGAATGGTTGAACTTTGAACTTTGTCAAATGCGCTTAGCTCCTGTTGAAGACGTTGAACCTTTGAACCTGCTAATCCCTTTGCTGAAAAAGCTTTGAAAAAATGAGGAATTTGAAAGCCCTCGAATAAATTTTGAAAAGGGGAAGAGAGGAATTTTAGCCCTGCAGGTCCAAGAATAGCTCATATGTTGTTCCAAAAATGAGTGACATTTTTTGAGACCAACATGTATGATTTATGTTTTTGTTATTTACTTTGCATATACATTTTGTATCTTGTTTAAAAGTTTTAAGAACTAGGTTTTAGCTCATCTATTGATTCACCCTCCCTCTCAGTAGATAGTGTGTTCAATAGGGTGATTATAGATATACTTCGTTATTTTTCAGGCATCTTCCACAACTGTTATCACCCAATCTAGTTTGCCTATGTCCTCCAAAAGAAGGTCAAGACAATGTTCCGCACAAGGTGTCCAAAAGAGAGTTGGATGTCTCTCCATAAGAAGTCTCCCAGTGACCACATATGTTGTTGCATTGTCTATAATAATTTTTAAAACATTCTCAATACCTACCTCTAAGACCACCTCCTCTAGCATCAAACTCAAAGTTTATGCATTTTTAATTTTATTTGATGCATCAATAGATTTCAAAAATACAAGCTCACCATTTGAAGACGCCAGAAAGTTGATCAGGGTGCGGTTCCTTCCATCTGTCCATCCATCAGAAAAAATGGTGCATCCAAATTTGCGCCACAATCTCTTTTGATCTTCGACCATCAACTTTGCGTCTTCAAATGCATTCTTTAGCAAATTCTCACTCAAGTTTTTTTGAGAGGGTGCCTTGTACCCTTTCTCTGCAACTATCAACGTTGTAACCAAATATTTCCAGTACGGGCTGCTCGCTACATTGAAATGAAGGTTGTTAAAGTACCAAAAATTTGCGCATGCTTTATCTACTTCTACATGCGCCTCTTTGTTCCATCCTATAGCTTCAAGTGAAGGTTGTGCCCCAGGAGTGTTCGTAGCCACAAAGAAGTGTAACTGAGCTGAAGATCTTACAGATATAACATGGCGCTTGCGTGGATCACGACTACAGCCCGCAATCTCTGTCATCACTGCCGCTTCTTCCTCTGTTGATGCCCCACCAATGGTCGTTGCTAGGGCTACTTGCATCCTTGCCCTCTCTAATTTCTTTTCATCCAATAAAACAAGCTCCGCTATCATCTCTCATTTTCCCTGTTCAGTGACATTGGGACAAGGCGTAACGTCACGACAATGAATGCATGAAATAGGTACTTCAAGTGATTGATGCCACCTGACATCCTCTTCGAACAAAAGTTGCAAATCGAAATCGTCTGAGATGTTTTAACTCACGTAGCATACTTCCATACAGTTGTGCGAGCATAGGGGGGCCGACTGGCTACCACTGATTGAATCTGAACCTGATGCACTAGTGGATGTCATTGCTTGCTAATAGATAACCTGCAAAGCAAAACAATGTTAAAATCAACATAAAAAAATAAAAAAACTAATGATTAAATACAAAATATTAATTAAAATATGATAAATAAATGATAATTGTACAATGTAAACTATAAAACGGAAACTAAAATGCATTTATGATTTACAATTTTAACGATCAAATTAAAAATATAATGATAATCTATATCAGTTAATTAACGGAATAATAAATAATTTTAAATAAATAATAGACACAATTTTAACAGGAATGCATAAAATTCAACGGAAGCATCAAATTTGTATACTAAGCAACAAAAATATTTATCAAACATGTATTTAATTAAATTACAAAATTTTACATGCTTGGAATTTAAAATAAATAAATAAATTCATGTAATTTACGAAAATTCACGAAATGCATGTAATAAAAAAGAAATTCATCAAATTTGTATACTAAGCATTACAAATATGTACCAAACATGTTTTCAATTGCATTAGAATTAATTTACATGCTTGAAATTTTTTTAAAAATGCATGGAATTTGACGGAAATTCATGGAATGCATGCATTTAAAATGGAATGCCTAAAATTTGTATACAAATCATCACAAATGTCTCTAACATGTTTTCAATTAATTTAGAATTCAATTCTCTACTTAGAAAAAAAAATTAAAAATGATCTAACCTGGAAATTTCTTGCTCAAATCTTCTCAATCCGTCTTATAACGCTCCAAATCTTGTGTGAGTGAAGAGTAAGGAGGTGTGTTGCATTATATAAGACTCGAATCCACGTTTTTACTGTGTTTGAGGAGCATTTGGGGGGTCTATTACGTGTTTTCGTGTGCTGCCTGAGTTCTTTCCGCGTAGGTGATGCATTTTACAGTCCACAATTACTCGCCAATTACTCGCGAGTACTCCTGAGTAACCATGGTTACTCGCTTGGCAAATTTTTTTTTTTTCATACACCCACGGTTACGAGTGGTGGTTATTCGCCCAAGGAAAATCCTAACGAGTAACCGACCAACCGGTGGTTACTCACTGGTTAATCCTTCTATGTGGCAAACCTTTACAAGCTGATGGCCCAAATAGATTTTATCATGCAATGAACATACCTTTACTCCAAAACTTGACCTCGATTTACTCTTTCCCTTGTCATTTCTTCACCAAAGGTAACTAGATAGCAATTACACAATTTGCTATTTCTCTCCTTTATACAACGATCTCTATTGTTGCACTAATTCTCCCTGAAAATAGTCAGCTTGTTAATTCTCCCCCTTTGACATCAATGGCAAAGGGTTGCCCAACCTGAAATCTATTTAATCCCAAACAAAGTGATGCTTCTTCAAAACTGATAATATCCATCTTCATTTTCTTGATGACAATTCCATAAACTTCTCCTTATAAAAAGTGATGCTTCTTCAAAACTAATAATATCCATCTTCATTTTCTTGATGACAATTCCCAAACTTCTCCTTGTAAAACTACAAGATACTACTCACTACCACTTGAACATCTTTTGACTGTCATAGACTCTTGACTCTTGATCCTCGCAGCTAAAAGATACCCAAAGGTTAGCTCCCCCTTAGTCCATACCTTTCTTAGTGACTGACAAAAGAAGGAATTACTCCCAATTCCTGCCTTAAGAATTCAAATGTTGCCCTTGGAAGAGGTTTTGTAAAAATCTATGCAACTTGTTCTTTTGTGGTTACATACTCTAGTTTGACAATCTGATCAACTACCTATTCCCTTAGAAAATGATATTTGATTGGAATATGCTTAGTCCATGGAATGCATGATTGGATTCTTAGAGATATTGATGGCACTGGGAGTGTCACAAAATATAGAAATTGGACTATCATTTTTAATCTTAAAGTCACTCAAGCTCTGTTTTATCCATAAACCCTGTGTGCAACATAATGTTGTTGCTATGTACTCAATTTCAGTTGTGGATAAGGAAATTGATGGTTGTTTCTTACTCAACCATGACACAAGACTCTTTCCAAGAAAGAATGCACCACCACTAGTGCTATTTCTATCATCAATGATATCTGCCCAATCTGCATCAGTATATGTTGTTAAAGTGAAATCCTTACTTTTTGAGTACCACAAACCAAAGTCCACAGTACCTTTGAAATTCATGAAAATTCTCTTGACTGCTTGTGTGTCTCTTTTGGTTTTGCCTAAAATCTGGTCATTAGACCTACTGCATTGCATGATATCAGGGCTTGATGCAGTAGTATACAATAGACTTCCAATCATAGATCTATACAAGGTCTGATTGACTCCTGATGACTTATCTTCTTGACTCAACTCGCAACTTGTCATTAGAGTACTTACTAATTTATAGTCTTCTGTATCAAATTTCAACACTTCCTTAATGTACTTAATTTGAGAGATGAAGATTCCCTTATCTGACTGAACTACTTGCAATCCAAGAAAGAATGACAATTCCCCTAACATAGATATCTCAAATTCTTGTTGCATTACTTCTACAAACTCCTTAGACATCTTGTCACAGTCACTACCAAAGATAATATCATCAACATACACAACTATAATTAATTGATGCTCACCTTTTGTTTTGATGTAAAGATTGCTATCAGCAACACCTCTTTTGAAACTTTGATTAAGCAAGTATCTGTCAAGTCCTGCATACCACGCTATAGGGGCTTGTTTTAGCCCATATAATGTTTTCTTCAATCTACAGACACAGTCCTTATTTTCTGACAAAGAGAAACCTTCAGTTTTCTCTATATACATTTCTAAATTTTCACTAAGAAATGCAGACTTTACATCCATCTGATATATTTAAAAATTTTGAAACTGATATATGCCAAAAATAATCTTATAGTTTCCACTCTTGCCACAAGTGAAAAAAAAATTTCAAAGTCAACACCTTCTACTTGAGCATAGCGTTTACATATTAGGCTTGCTTTGTTTCTCGTGACCTGACCATCTTCATTCAATTTGTTCCTAAAAAACCGTTTGGTTCCAATGGCATTCTTGTCCTTAGGTCTGGGAATAAGTTCCTAGGTCTCTTTTTTCTCAATCTGATTGAGCTCTTCCTCCATAGCATTCACCCAATGCTTATCACTTTTGGCTTCTAAAAATTTTTTTGGTTCTATCTTTGAAAATAGAGAGAAGTTTACATTTTTCAATGTATTCATAAACCTTCTCCTATGTACTCCAGCATCAATATCATCGATGATTTGACTTTTTGCATGATTTTTTTGAACGAATCTGGAAGGTGCCCTTGTATCTTCCTGTTCTTGATTTTCTTCTACTACTGATGTTTTTTCTTCCTTGAGTTCAAGCTCCTCTGCATGAACTCTTGGTTGTGTGCTAACCTTCTTAGATCTGGTTTATCCACTCCATGTGTACTCTCCACAATCTTCTGTAGTCTCTTGTTGTAGCATCTATATGTAGAACTAACTGAACAATATGCAAAGAAGATGCCTTCATCAGCCCTTGAATCAAATTTTCCTAGATCCTCTTCATCTCTCTTGATGAAACACATGTTTCCAAACACTCAAGTGTTCCACTGAAGCTGGTTTGTCTTTTCACAGTTCATAGGGAGTCTTATTGCTATTTATTCTAATTTGACCTTTGTTTAAAATGTGTATTGTTGTGTTTACAATTTCTCTCCAAAATCTATCAGACAATTTGGACTCATTTAACATTGTCCTGGCCATTTCCTGAACAGTCATGTTCTTCCTTTCTACTACACCATTCTGTTGTGGAGTCCTTGCAGCTGAAAACTGTCTCTTGAATCTATGTTCCTTACAAAAATCATCAAACTCATTTGACTAGAATTCTCCTCTATCAGATCTTAGACAATTGATTTCTAAGTGCATCTCATTCTCAACTAAAACATTGAACGTCATGAACTTATCTGGAGCCTCAGATTTTTTTTTCAAGAAAGCAACCCAAGTCATTCTAGTGTAATCATCAATAAGAAGCATGAAATAACTTTCACCTTGAATGCTTTGAATTCTAGTTGGAACACATAGATCTGTATGAATCAACTCTAAAGGTTTTGTAGTTGAATATTCTCGTCTTGAACCTTCTTGTTTGTTTTTCATGTTGGCATGCCCTACACAGGGTGTTCACAGGTTAGTGATCTTAGACATGTTCCTAACTAATTTTTTAGTACTTATCTTTACTAAGTTGTCAAAGTTTAAATGTCTCATTCTTCTGTGCCAAACCCAACTCTCATCCACTTGACTCAAAACACCTGTCCTTGATCTCATTTAAAACATAAAAATTAATTGTCGTCCTGTAGCATCTGTTACCAATCTTCCTGAACTTATTTTTCTTATATCACATCCTTCCGCATGAAAAGTTAGGGTATTTTCTTGATTGCACATTTGACTGACACTCAACAAATTATGCTTCAGTCCTCTTACATATAACACATTCTCAGTTTTAGTTTTCCCATTGTCAAGACTTAGCAATCCCTTGCCAACAATATTAGTTGTTGTATTGTCCCCAAACTTGACTGTATCTTCAAAAGTTTTCTTGAAAGATATAAATTTATTCTTGTCACTTGTCATATGGCTTCAACAACCACTGTCAATGTACCATTTCAAACTCTCATCTTGAATGTGAAAATCAGCTTGTGCTAACATGGATTCTTCTTCCTTTTGACCATCATTTTCTTGTCCCTTTTTCAGTGTTTTCAAAGGTTCTAACTTCTTATCAATTTGAACATACACCTTCCAGTTTTGACTAGGGGGTTTGCATAACCCAATCTATAGAATCTTGCAATATGTCCAATTATATTATAGTTGTAACAAATCACACTGTTTCTATTGATATTTGACCCTTGGACAAATGAATTTGAGAATCTTTTTAGAAATCCATGACTATTCATATTACTTCTCCATGCATGATTGTTTCTAGTATTTGATCTACAATATATAGCTCTATGTTCAAACTGATCACAAGAAAAACAGTAGCCATAGAAGGAATTCATGTACCATATTGCATTCGGTTGCCTGATAAGAAATGATCTATGAAGATTTTTGAAAGGCATATTGACACTTTTGTTATCTCTACGAGGAGTGATTATCTTCCTAACCTCTGACTGTCATTCACAATCTCAGATTTCTTGAGAGCATCAGCATGTCTTTGGCTTATTAATATTTTGCTCTTCCTTGCTACTCTTCTGGTCATCCATGTATCCAAGGCCTATTTTGAAGAGAGGTGACCTTTGACTGTTCAACATGTCATCAAGAATTCCATTGCTCTTTTCAAACTTTTGACAATTTTCTAATTTGACTGTGAACTATTCCAAATCTAACTTCAATATACCTATCTCAGATTCGTACTCATTGCACTCTCCTTCCTTGGACTTCAAACTTGAATTTGCTTCTTCTAACTGAGTCTTGAAATTGTTGACCTCCTCAGCTTCCTTGGCACTCTTAGTTATCTTAGTCTCCAATATACATATCTGTTCTTCCTAATTTTTACTAGAGACTTCAACTTTTGATTTTTCTTTCTTTGACTCTTCAATTCATCCAAAGCACTGATAAGTTCTACCTCAAGATCAACCTCGACTTCTTCTTCATCCACTTCATTCATGAAGACTTGTTCTTTTGAACTATTCCCATCTTCAACTTCAATGGCCATGAACAAAGTTTCATAACTTCTATGGTCTGAACTGCAGTCATCACTGTCTGAGATATCTTTATCACTGACTTTAAAAGCGCTGATGTCTTCTTTAGAATATACTCTTTTTGTTATTGAAGAACTTTTTCTTATAGTCACCTTGCTTAAAATTTTTCTTGCTCTTGTCATACTTGTTAGACTTCTTATTCTCTTCATCATGTTCATCATGATCATGTTTTTCTTTTTTAGGACACTTGGCAGCAAAATGACCAATCCTGCCACAATTGAAACATTTGAATGGTAGCTTGCCTTTGCACCTCCTTAAACCTTTTTTCAGTTTCCTCACAAATAAGGCTTCGGCTTTATCTTCATCAATATCAGTGTCATTGTCAATTTCAATATTTTTTATTTGTGTTTTCTTTGCAACCTTGAAGGTTGCTTCCTTTTTGGAAGATCTTCCATCATCAGTCCTCATCTCATAGGCAATAAGTATTCCATGAAGCTCATCCGTTTGTAACTTGTCTAAGTCTTTTACTTCTTCAACTGCTGACACCTTTGAGTTAAAGCTTGGGGTCAAGGATCTTAGAACCTTTTAAACAACAGCTGATTCATTAACCTTTTTTCCAAGACCTCTAATTATGTTGACTACTTCATCAACTCTAAAAAAATATGCTGCAATATTCTCTTCTTCCTTTATCCTTAGACCTTCAAACTGTCTTCTATAGGTCTGAAGCTTTGTTAATTTTACTTTGATGTCACCTTCATAGATGAGCTGTAACTTGTCCCAAATTGTCTTAGCTGACTCACATTGCATCACCTTGACAAACTCAGAATCTGCCAATCCACACTATATAGCATTCATAGCTTTGAATTGTTCTCACTTGCCTTCTTTCCTGCAACATTAGTTGAAGGATAGTATACCCATCTACAACTGACTACCAAATGTCAAACCCGAGATCCATCAAATAGGTCTTCATCCTAATGCTCTGAAAGGCATAATTGGTTCTAATGAACAAAGGGGCCTTGTTTGTTGAAAACCCTTCTTATACTTGATGACTAGACATTGTCCTTCTTAGGATTTACCTTCTCGCTGTCAAGCATGACCTTGAAGGACTTGCTCTATTACCAATTGTTGGAAGCACAGCCACCAAAAAGGGGGGTGAATCAGTGAGCTCTTAAAACTTTCTTCTAATTCTTTAGTTCGTTAGTCAAACATCAATACAAAATCCATAGAGCAATCAAACTACAACAAAGAACATAAAGACAACACATGATATAGGTGGGAAACCTTTAAAGGGAAGAAAATCCACAGTGATCACTGCATTGACTACATGTCCTAAATCAGATATGGAATGAGTCAACAAGATTGCTGAGCACCAACTCAACTTTAGGCACCAACCCCAAATAATCAAGCACCAATTTGACAAAAAGATTCAGCAAGCACTAACTTGCTAAAAAGCACCAACTCCTTGATTTGTAGACACCAATCTACAAGAGGCTCCAACCCCTTTAGCCAAGCACCAACTCAATTGTTTCAAATCATCTACCTTTCTCAGTTGCTTTTGTCAACAAATGATGGTACAATTATGCTCTCTCTGCTTATCGATCTCAGATTCATTCTGTTGTTTTTCTACTTATCAATCAAATAGACACATTAGGCTCTCTTTCTCTACTCTTTATTTTCAAAGACTTGGTCCTCTTTGTCTTCTCTACTCATCTCTTTTAGATAATTATGTATACTCTATGGTCAATCTCCTTATGAATCATTCGATTATTTCATATTTACACCTCTCAAGCCATCCGTTCCTCAACAAACCTCTGCTCTGCTCCTTAGTGAAATTATATAATCATCCTCTTTATTTTCTTACTCCAAAAGACAATTTGATCTTGCTTATATACAAGACGGTGATCAACAACCTCTTGAGAGTCGGCCAAACAAAACTCTATAGTCGGCTTATATAAAGATTTATTCTCTTTTGAAAACATAATTCACATTAGCTTATATAAAAACTCACTCACATAGGTCGACCTGAAGCTAGAATAGACCAAGCAATTATTAGAATACATTTGGAAATACTTTCCAAACAAGTCCATCGCAGCTCTGTTTGTTGGGTGAATATTTTGTCAATCAACGTACTAATAAACAAAATAGGTCTGATCAATCACAGCAGGAAGATTGGTCGGCCAAATGTGTAGGTTTACCACATCAAAAGGGGACTAATCTCTCCTCTCATCAAGGGGAGGTTCCCTATAAATATGCAGGGGCTATATACTATATATAAATAAGTAGAAAATAACACTCAGGGGCAGAATACATCATCCATCTCTCTTCTTTCAGAAATGATGTTAACACACAAAGGAGAAAAATTCTAATGGAAACACTGAAGGCACTTATCTTCTGTCAGAAATGTTCTTGCAAGGAACAGCAGGATTTTCTTTCAAGTAGTAAAAGTAACTGGTGACAAAAGGGCGCAGTAACCAGCAGGATGAAACAGAACACAAAGTTTCCGCCTCAACTGCCCAAAGAGTATAACACAAAGGATAATGGGGGCACAAAGTCGTCTCAGAATCCTCAACACAGAAAGAAAAAACACGTTGAAAACAATTGTGAAAGCACAAAGTCTTCTCACAGTTGGCTTCAGGACACCTCCCTTATTACCTTCACTAATTCTGCTTGTCAAATTAAATAAATAAGAACACATTCAGAAGATAGACATAAGAATAATCCTCTAAAATGATACAAGCCAAAACAGCACAAAGTCTGCAAACTTGCTTTCTCATTCAAATAAAATGAAATGAAATTACAATCTAACCTCAAAGTCTCAGTATTCTTCTTTCAACTGGGCAGATTTTCGCTCCTGTAAAAATGAGAAGTCTACTTTACTAATGAGAGAAATTACAATCTTACAGCAACTACGCAAGGCTTGGCGTTCTTTCCCATGGGATGGCCCATGCTGCAGTCAATGTCTTCAATGTGCCTTCAGTTTTGTCTAGAGGGACCATGCTAGGAACAGTGTATTGCCATAACTATGGCATGTCCATTCTTCTAATGTCTCTTCTTAGTATGGACTGTCTGGTCTTTTTTTTTATATCTGTGCAGCTATCTAATTCGCCATTACTTTATGGAAGAAAAAAAGGCTTGCGTCCTTGATTTGGTGCACTCAGAAGTCTAAGTCTACTTAATCCACTGTTCCACCTACTGGAAATAACTCTTTTGAAAATATTTCTGGTCCTTTGGTCTCGCTCCTCTCTCCCCTGCAGTAATTTGAGTCTTCGAGCTCTCTTTTTAGTCAGTCACTTGATTCTTCTTTTAAATTCCACGCTGTATTTGAATTTTCACGGATATTCCCTTTAAATTTGACATCCACAGGACCGTCAATGGTCGCCAGTTGCTTGAACCATGTTGAACCTTGAACCCGTGAACCTATGAAAGTTCATTGGTTCATTGGTTCATTCTGTTTCTTTTGTTCCATCACTTCCTAGTTCAATCGCTTTTCCGCTCCTTGGTTGAACCATCTGTTTGCTGCTTCTTTCCTTGGCTGAGGCCGCCTTTGAACCTTTGAACCCATGAACCATTGAACTTTGAACTCTTTCGGTTTAAGGTTCAATCGGTTCATTGGTTCATCTTGTGTCTCGCTCAATCAATGCTTCCTTTATCTTTCTAAGCTCTGGTTGAACCTTTGAACCTGTGAACTCGTTGAACCTTTTGGTTCAATGGTTCAATCGGTTCATTCAGTTCATCCTTTGAAACCCTTTTTGTCTAAGTCTTTGAAGGTTCCTTTTTGCGTCTTTGTTCAACCTTCGGAGCGTCTCGAAGGGAAGGTGTCCCTTCGGGCTTTTAAAACGGTACTTTCTCTGTCGTCAAGTGCCCCCCCGCAAGGGTACCTATCCTCCGAGATTTTTCAGGCAGACTTCAGGGTTCAACTTCCCCGGCGGGTTCTTGCTTCTTCGGCGGGCTTTTGGCTTTCGGGCTTTTTCCATCGGGCAAAAAGCCCGAAAGAATTCCATCGGACAAAATGTCCGAAGGAAAGTATCTGTTACTTAGCCATTTGTTCTTTTCCATTTCTTCAAACTTTCTCTCCAAGTGAATTCCTTTGGACAAAAAGTCCGAAGGAATTTTGCCTTAAACATTTTTCCGAAAAAAATCTTTCCGAAAGAATTCTTTCGGCCTCTTTTACTTAGCCATTTTTTCGAGGGATTTCCAACTTTTCTCCGCTTTTGCTCACTGCCCTCCGCAAGGGCACTTGTTCCTTTGGCTTTGGGGCAGCCCCTTGAACCTACCAATTGAACCAACCGATTGAACCAACTTTGGTTCAACGGTTCAATGGTTCAATCGATTCATTCTTTGTTATTTGGCTAAGTCTTTTTAATCTTTTGCACCAAGCGCGTTGAACCGATTGGTCGTTGAACCCGTTGAACCATTGAACCAAAGTGGTTCAAAGTTCAATGGTTCAAGCCTTTGTTCTTTATCATTTGCCGATTGAACTCTTTTGATTGAACCGAGGCGCTGAACCAATCCTGGAAATGACTAAGTGTTAGAAACTTGTTCTTTTGATTGAACTCGCCTGCAGAAGCCTTTGAACCTGTTGAACCTGCTAATTTCAAGCATGTTGAGTCCGTAGATTTCTGGAAAAGCTTTTTTAAAAAATGAAGAACCCGAATGTTCAGAACAATTTTTTGAAAAGGGGAAGATAATTTTGGTCCGATGAACCAAAATAGTTCATAGGTTGTCCCAAAAATGCCACTCATTTTTGGGGACAACAGCTGGCTCCAGTTGGGGAACTTCTTTCAATTGAAAACTTGAAATATCTGAAGGGAGTAGAAACCAAAATCTCCAGTGCCATGAAGTATGCCATTGGGCTATAGAGTCATGCTACCCAAAAAGAAAGGCTCCAAAAAATGAAAACGAAAAGCACAAAACAGAACTAAAGACTATACAGATATACATATGTACAGGTGAACTTATCGGGTACTTCAAGAATTGAAATACTTCAGATGCTGTCCCCTGAGAGGCAGTGAAAATGGCGCTCTGTCTTGATAAACTAGCAAGAAGCCATTTTCTCCCCAGAATCGGTGATGGGTGAATGGAACTCTCCACCAAGAAACCAATTTTCTGTCCTCCCTTTGGTTTTCTCCTCTTGCCCCACAGCAAGACTTGACTTTTAATCCGAAAACCACGAATCTTTGCTCTCTTGGCAAAGAGTTCATTTTCTTGATTTTGATGCACAGCAGCATGGTCCATTACCATAATTGGTTGCTCTTCTGTTTTAGCCCAGCGCATGATTTGATTGTTCCCATTCAACACCTGCCAATGATTGGCACTATCAAGCATACTTGGTGTTGTTCCATCTGAACCAATTCCTATATTGTCACCTACACGATTTTCGTCTGCTGGAACATGAATGTTTTCAGTAGACAAAAAATAATTATCTCTCCCTGAAGACTCAAACAAAATTTGAGATTCAGGCCTTGATGTCTGAGTGACAACGTATTTTGCCTCCTCAGGAAGCAACCTCTGCATTACACCTTTCACAGGGATTCTTGCCTGAGATAAGACCATGCTTAATTCCCCTCCAACATCCTTGCAGAAGTTTCCCCCAAGAAGGATGCCATATGATGCTGGGACGTCGGCCACTAGGACAGTGATCTTGATTTGCTTGTCTGGAAAGGCAGCAAATGCAAATTGGGCGTCTTTAATTTGCTCTAGCAGTGGCACTTGTTTGTTCTCCATGGAGAAACATCTCCCAAATGTCTTGGTCAATGTGAGACCCAGAGATTCTGCCACTTTAGCAGGCATGACATTGTCTGAAGCCCCAGAATCAATGATGCAATTGTTGAACTAGTGGTCATTTATCAACAGGGAAACATAGAAAGGTTTTATTTTTTCAGGGGCAGCAAGAGGAGTAATGACAAGATTGTTTGGGATGGACATGTTCCTTGAGGGATCATGAGTTACTTTCTTAAGCTCTTGTCTTCCAGGGACGGTTTGGTTCTTGACACATTGAACCAACTTGTCCAATTGCTCAGTATTGGACTGCAGGAACTCAAATTCAGACATTTGAATTTTGGTTTTCTTTATGTGGTCAACTATATCAAATGTCTGGAATGAGCCAGGAGCAGAGGATGGTAATTCATCCTTTTGATTTTTGGAAGGGGAAGGACTGGACTGAGAATTTGAAGTAGAAGGCGTAGGGGTATTCGAAGTACTTACCTTTCTTGCAATCACCGAGTCCTTTGGCTGGAAAGGAAGAGTGGACCCTCGCTTGGCAATTGAGATTGCAGGCTGAGCTCGCTCCTCTGTTCTTTCTTTATCAGCTTGTTGGGCTGACTGGAGCTCGCTCAACTGCTTTGACTCTCCCCAACTGACCATCTCTATAATCCCTGGATCTCAAATCAATCTTGAAAATTTGCAATTCTCAATCCTCGATCCTTCTTGTGATGTAGTTGGCTTTTGGTGCACCACTCTTATATTATCACAAGTTAACGAACTTGAACCAGGAGATAACTCTGCATCAATCTCAAACTTCAGTATTGGGTGTTTCATAATATTATTTGGATCCCATATTTTTTTACATAGACAACCTTGAATGAAAGGAATTATGTACTCTTTGCTGATAGTGGTGACTTTTACCATTTCCACACACTTCCCATGATGACAAAATTCTTGCCAAAATATCAATTTTTTACCACTATTATTGTTGTCATACCTTGAGCAATGACCTTGGATATTGTCAAATTGCTTATCATTAGTTGTTGATCTGAAAATTCCAACAAACTGAAAATCAACATTAGTATCTGACGAGGCCCTTTTCTTATGTGCATGCCTCTTAACAAGGTCTTCCTAGAATGACACCTCATAAACTTCTTGATCTAAAACATTCATTTCATAGTTTGAGTTGTCATAAGAATGATCCAAAAGCTTATCTTTTTCTTTCAATGCCTTGGATAAATTGCATCAACTCTAGTATATGGAAAACTCAAAAATTTGGCATTAACCAAAAAATCCTCTCCAAATTCTTACAAATCTAATTTTTCTTCATTATCCACCATTACAATTGGAGAATTATTTCCCTTAATTTTTTGTAGGTATTGTTTTGTTTGAGTGGCTACCAACTTAGCGTCCTTAGCTCTTCTTAGCCATTCATCACACCTTTTCTGAGTCCTCATTACATCCTTTGCGCTTGTTTGCAATGTGTTTAGTTTCTTTTCAACCACATTCTCTTGTTCCTTTTCAAATAATATCTCTTTACCTTTGACTTGCATGTTGAATTCTTTTTACTTCTCTGTAGATTTTTAAGCTCAAATTTTGACTTTATCTTTATTTTTATCCATGCCTTTAAATCATGTTGATATTCTTGCATAGCTTGCAACATCTATAACATGAATTCTTGCATTGCCCTCATGATTCACAGGATGGCAAGATCACAACTCTAATATCACTGTAATATCCCTTTCTAGAAAAATTCTAAATTTTAGTTTGTTTTTTCTGAATCACAAGCTGAAACAAATCCTAGATAATAACATGCAATTGAAAATATGCAAATCTGATAATACCCAACTGAAATATTTATTCAATAAGTTGGTTACAAATTTATTACAACAAACTCTAGCCATATAAATCCACAAATAATCAAATCCTAACCATAAAAATCCGTAAATACTGAATTCAGCAATACATACCAGCTTTTTGACCATGAAGACAATATACAACAATCAATCCAAGGGTGTGGCATGGTTGTATCTGAAGTGGTGGCCTATTGGAAGGTGGCGTTGACTTCCAAGGGCATTGATCTATCTTTATTTCTCCCCCAAACCCCTGCACCCTTCTATGAATGTAGTGCAACTATCTTCTATAATACAAGTTGTACAACTAGGTACAACATAAAAATCTTCAAAAACAGCGATTTGTTCCTCAACAAATCCCAGTGCAACTGTTGACAAATATTTCTAACCCTTAGCAAGGTCATGCACACTGAAACTAGAATTTTGGCCCTGATTTGAAACACAATAATGATCCCTAAAAGGAATCACCTCATAAGGGTAGAGGGTTTTCGTCCTCAAGCCTAAATCCACCGGAGGGTTTTCATTCTCAAATGCAAAAGTTGAACCAAATGCCCAAACTCTAGAAAATGGGTGTTTGATTTCAATCGTGAATAATGAATAATAAATAATAACTTTTGAGCCCAGCTCCTCTTTTTATAATTTCATTTTACATTCCAAAAACCCTAAAAGCATTTTGAAACACTTTTAAATAATTATTACTTTTTTGGCCCACTTAATAAATATTAATTTTGGCCCTTTTTATAATAATAATACATAAGTGTATTTTTTCCAAGTGATAGAATAATGTAACTTTGGACAACTTTAAATAGTATTATTAAATTATTTTTATAATAAAATATTTTGAAAAAGGGACAAGTACACTATGAGGATGTGTTGTTAGATGAAGACTCAAAAGAACCAGAAAAGAAGACCATAGAACTAGGGAAAATGTTGGTTACTGTTGTCAACTTGGAGCTGCGCCTTGATTCGAAGACGTGCATGAAATGGCCAGTCTTCTATCCAGCTGAAACAATGGGATCTTCTCACGAGGGTGGGTGCCTCAACGGTAAGAAGAACCCCCAGAGAAGGCTGGTTCCTGTATGATGTATCAATTAGGATCTCTACTCTATGCTGCGAACTACCGTGGAAAAGGGAGAAGGAAAACTTAAAGGGGAAATCCTACCTAAAGGGGGGTGATACACCAAAATTTTGATCCACTCAACTTGGAACCTTGAACACTGAACGAACAAGGGAAAAGGAAGACCTATGATTTCAATCAATTACTTATGCATAAATATTTCATGGAGAGTTTCGATCCAATGACCAAAACTTGAGGGAAAACGATGGAGAGAGGTTTGATAAAAGACACCTTGCAGCCACCTAACATCCACTTACAGCTTCAACAAAAGACATAAAGAACACTTTAACATGACCTGCATAAGAATAATCTAATAACTAGGTATGAACCAAAATTTGGAAAGGGAGAGAAATCTACCACTTATGCAAATTGTTGAATGAAATATACACTATGCCAACGCTTGAAATCTGAAAGTACAATCCTTCTATTGATCGAAGAGGTTACACAACTCACCAATGGCAGAGTCTGGTCTAACCAAGAGAGATATTGGATTCTTTTAATTAAGGCTAAAAGCCATTATATAGAAAATTACAAGAGGCCAAAGATTGGCGTTGAAAATTTGAAGAGAAGGATTCACTTAGGTTAACTCAAGGCTGACTTGGCCTTTCAATAAAATATGTTTTCTTTTGTCTTTGCATGAAGCTTCTTGCGCTTGAGGAAGTGAACTTGTCTTTGTTATGAACCGCCCAACTCTCTTTGCATGGAAATCCACGCCAATGTTAATTTTAGAACTCTATGTGAGCTGTTTTATGCCGAATTGGAACGTTGGAAACGCTGAGTTGGCCATTTGGTAAGCTGAGTTGACTGTTTGGCAAGCTAAGTTGGTCGAAGAGATCATTCTCCTTCGCATGGAAAGCTCCTAGTGGATGCGGCATTTAACAATTAGTCAACTCTAAATCTAGAACAGTCAACTCAACATTCGAATTTGGAACTTCGGTTGACGCTAAGTTGGACCCTCGAATGCGTGAGATGATCTGGAGACGAGCGGGTCTTTAATAACCAGTCAACTGAAACTTTGGACGGCGTTCGAAGATAGCCCCTGCTTGCATGTATTTTACCCTGTTCTGATCTGCCTGTTCCTGTTTATTTCTGGGAAGATTCTATATTCGGATGTATTAATCTATATTCGGTCTATATTTTCTCCATTGGGCTTTGCTTTCGAAATTCTGGCTTTACCCCTGTTTCAATGGTTACTTCCCGCAGTCAAAATTTGACGGCTAGCGGACGTCATTCTTTGGCATTTATTCCTTCGGACTTCTCTTATTTCCTTGAATTTCCTGCGGCATTTCTTTCTCTTGGCTTTATTCTACGAAGTATTCCTTTGGACAAAAAGTCCGAAGGAATTTCTTCGGACCTTTTCCCGGGCTCCTTTTCATAGTCGGGTTTTCTTTCTCTCGGCTTTATTGGCTTCACATTTCTTCGGGTTTTTTCCACGGCCCTTTCTCCGAATTTCTTCGGACTTTTTATCCGAAGGAATTCCTTCGAACAAAAGTTCAAAGGTCTCTTTTTGCTTTGCCTTCACTTGTTTTTCTATGGACTTTCTTATCTTCCGAATTTCTTCGGATTTTTTGTCCGAAGGAAGTCATTCCCTTTGCCTTTTAACTTTTTCGAAGCCTTCATATTTTTTGCCGTCGGCTTTTCCACGGGCCTCTTCCCGTGTATTCCGAATTTCTTCGGACTTTTTGTCCGAAGGAATTCCTTCGGACAAAAGTCCAAAGAAATTATGTTCTTGTCCTTTGCTTTTTGAAATGTGCCCTTCGGAAAAAGTCACCACGGTCCTCTTGCCGACCAAGTGCCCTCCGCAACGGCTAGTTGCTCGTGTCTGTGCCTTTTTTTGAAAGAATTGTAGGGCATTTCGGGCATTTTGCAAAGGTCCCGAATTCGTTCATGTACCTTCCCGAAGAGTAGGTACCCTTCGGGATTGTTGAAAATGACCCTTCCGAAGGGTACCCTGCCCTTCGGGATTCTTGTAATGGACTCTTTCTTCGGACTTTTCTGTCTCTGTGGTCTTCTGAATTTCTTCGAACTTTTTTTCCGAAGGAATTCCTTCGGACAAAAACCCGAAGGTTTCATTTGTTTTGGCTCTTTTGTTGATTTGTTATTTCTTGGCTTGGAGATGCGAATTTTCCCAGCAGCAAGAGACAATCTGCCCTGTGGAAGAATTGTCAACAGTTACATCCAAACCTTAAGAGGAAGACATAAGAATGAAGGAGTTGACAGAAAGAGAAGAAAAACCAGAAGCCAAGTCACGATAAATTGCTCAGATAGAGATCATTGAACAAAAGCAGCAGGAATTCACCACGCAAGTGGAAGATATGAAATTTAATGTGAGAAAAAATGCACAGGTAAAAGCCACCACTTTCAACAAAGAATACCTAAATCCTTTATATGATGTTACAGTAACTCCTTTCCAAGAAGTTGAAACGATATCTAGAGGGGCATCCGAGGAAGTTGAGGACTCCAAGACACTTGATCCAACAAATGCACAACTTTATCTTGCTCCTACTGCTGATTTTGAAAAACAATATTATGAGATTGTATGTAATCTTTTTGAGAGTTTACTTAGGTTTTCCCACAGTTTGAAATTTTGGGTAGTTGGTCACACCAATTTCGAAGGATGATATGGGAACCAGATTATGGGAGCTCTGAGTTTGCAATTTGTGGAGGCTTTTCAGCTTCCAATTGTATCAGAATGGTGCAACAAAAGCATGATGAAGAGTTGTTGAGATTGATTTGGGATCCTGGCATTGACACAAAAATTCAGATTGGAGTTGTCCCACTTCACAAGTATAAGGTTTGGATTACATGGTCATTACAACTTGATTTATGGCATTGGCATGGTGATACTAGAGCATCTGGGTTTGCAATTGCTTGAAGGCAAACAATTTTGGGAAGGGCGGACTATCATGTCCCCTTTTTGAAACAATTAGTAATAAAATAATTTAATATTAATGTTTTAAGTTGTCCTAAAGCCACCTTAATTAATAACATGGAAAAAAATAATCATTATTATTAAAGTGGGCCATAAATTAATGATTATTAATTGGGCCAAAAGCAAGGATAAAGATGACTTTATTCAAAATAAAAACATGTCTACGTCAAAATAGAAGATAAAGCGTTGTTTTTTAGGGTTTTGGTGAAAAAGGTGGGTTGGATGAAAAGAAATCATTATTCATAATCATTGGATCAGTTTCAAAACCATTTTCAAGCTTGAGTAGCCTTTGTTCAACTTTTCATCATAGAGGACGAAAACCTTCCAAGCTAAGTCACAAGGTTTGGGTTCGAGTTTGAGTTCAAATTCAACGAGGATAAAATTTGGTTTGAATTCGAGTTCGGAAAAAAATTGAAAAAAAACACCATTAAATTCGAAACATAAAAAATATTTAAAATAGAATTACAAAAAATAGAATAAAAATTAAAATACATAATTAAAAAAATTAAAAAGTCATAAATATAAATAAATATGACTTTATTCAAAATAAAAACATGTCTACATCAAAATAGAAGATAAAGCGTTGTTTTTTAGGGTTTTGGTGAAAAAGGTGGGTTGGATGAAAAGAAATCATTATTCATAATCATTGGATTAGTTTCAAAACCATTTTCAAGCTTGAGTAGCCTTTGTTCAACTTTTCATCATAGAGGACGAAAACCTTCCAGGGTAAGTCACAAGGTTTGAGTTCGAGTTTGAGTTCAAATTCAACGAGGATAAAATTTGGTTCGAATTCGAGTTCGGAAAAAAATCGAAAAAAAACACCATTAAATTTGAAACATAAAAAATATTTAAAATAGAATTACAAAAAATAGAATAAAAATTAAAATACATAATTAAAAATATTAAAAAGTCATAAATATAAATAAATTAATAAAAATTAAAACAAAATTAAAAAATATAAACAAAACATAATATTAAATTAAATTTAAAAATAACAAAATTAAAAATAAAAACGTAAAATAAAAAAAACAAATCGTATGTCATTGCAAAACTATGATTCGCAATGTGCAATCTCTTTTCTCCACTGCGATAGGTTTTATGAAAAGGTAATGCTGACAGGTTGCAACCAGTGCGATGCCAATAGAGCTGGATAGAATTTCCAAAATATTTCCCCCGAGGTAACAGGGAATGGGTAGTGCTCTCATCCACACGTGGGATCCCCTTGCGAAAGGTCAAAAAGAAAGGGAAGTATGTGTTGTGTTTGTGTTTATCCGTGCGATGGTCTTCACGTGTGAGAGGAGAAGAAATAAAGCATTGAAATGAAATGAGTTTTAATGACGTCCACGAGACCAAATAGTCTATGGGACCAAGTGTCAAGATCATTAGAGATTCTTCATATTCTTTTCGAAGTCATCTCACCTCCTAGGAATCTTTACCAGAGAAAGGAATGGGAGTTTATTGTCTAGAGAATACAAACATCGTCAGGGGAGGGGCAGGTCATCTATAACTCAGTTGGTCTTAAGAGGAACAAGTGAATCCATGAGGATCCGAAAGCCCTCCATTGTCGTGTTATCGTCTTCTCCTAGGGAAAACCTAGGTGGCACTTCTTCCACAAGTGGTTGCCATGATAATGACAAGAAAGCAAACAAAAAGGATTTTGTTATTCCACTGAGTGCGACTGTCACTAACGTAGTCATGGTCTGTTGATACTGATATTAGGGGTTTTTTTGCCGCAATTTTTAGCCCGCAATTTTTGGCCTAATTTCAATGAATTTATTTAGGGATTTAAAAAATTGGCTATTTTCGAATTTCAAGGTTAAAATTCGTCGAACCTTGTGACATAACTTCCAAGTGAACAAGTCTAAGGACAAAAACCATCCCATCCTCCGTGGTGGTTCCACCTAGGGATCATATTTGTGCTTGCAAATCAGGGTTTATTCCATTTTCAACTTGTTGTACCATAGCTACAATATTCCGCACTATTGATACAGTGATCCATACCACTACTACAATGATCTGTAACGTTACTATAATGATTTGTACTGTTGCTACAGTTATCCGTACCATTGTTACAGTATCATGTACTTCCAAATAAACTATTGTACTTTGTTCTACTAGATAATAATTGGTATTTATTGTTGAATCCATTTTTTGTGGACTTTTACAGTTAGGGTTTGTTGTAATAAATTTGTAATCAACTTATTGAATCAATATGCTAGTTGAGTATTATCAGTTTTGCATATTTCAGTTGTATATTATTATCTAGAGTTTGTTTCAGCTTGTTTATTCAAAAATTTACCAGAAAGGGTTTACAGAAAAATCTAAAATTGTTGTTTTTTGTCGAAAAATGGACATTACATACAAGACTTCTGATTCGTTTAATTCTGAAAAGGGGCATGGCAGTCCGTCTTTCCCAGAATTGCTTGTCTTCAAGTAATTGCAAGCTCAACTGATTTGTCTCTCCCCAAATGACCATCTCTATAATACCTAGATCTCAATTCATCCTTGGGAACTTGCAATTTCAAATGGCTCCTTTTGAGATTGCACCCTCATTACCTACATCAAATGCTTTTTGTTTACAGTTTACGGTTGCCTTAGAGAATTTAAACTAAATTGTAAATCAAAATTCATGAAGTTAGATTGATTGCCAAATTCATGATGTAAAAGATATAATTTATTTTCAACTCCAACTTTCTTTGTATGATTGCATGCAGTAGGACTTCCTAATGTTTGTTGTGTATGACTCCTTTCATTTAATTGCACTTGGAATGTACCTCTAGTATTTAGTCTTTGTAGTTCTAGAGAGCTAGAGGTCTTTATTATTTTGTTAAGAACACAAATGTTTGCTGCAAACTTACACCAATACCAGCTATCCATGTTTCTAGACTTGAATTCCATTTTCTTTGAAAATCCCATGACATCCTTTGTTTAACATTAATGACTTGTTTCACTAGTTCCTTTGTATTAAAATTACTTCTTAATGAAGCTCCAAATTCATCTGCAAATTGTTTGCTGCCAGTACCTAATACCTAGAACAATGACTCATTTACTGCTAATCCCATGAGCCTAGCAAGTTCACATGCTGAAATAGATCTCTCCTTTTGATGATTGATGGCAATAACCTTGGCTTGTACTTGGCAGCAAACTTCTTGTTGTTGCTGAAATTTAACTTCTATAATTTCTCCTTTGTGCATCTTGGGGTGGCTAACATGTTTAGAGCTTGAATCCAAACTTATGATGTGTTGGGTGACTTTATTTGGCTGCGATCCTGGGGGCAAATAACTACACACCACACTATACTTATTTAGAAAAATTTGAATATCAAAATAGTGTTTATTTAGTTTACCATAAAATGAGAAGGTACAAATGCCTTCCAAAACCAAGCATCTTGTTGCCCCTGCTACTTCCATTTTCTAAACATCACAACTTTCCCTTCTAAAGTAAAGTTTATCTCCTTGGATTGAGGATTCTGTGAGTATTGTCCCATGAACTACAACCATTGAACCACCATGACCAGATTAGCATTCATAACACATATCTTATCAACAATAATGACATTAAACTCATCACCAATTTTACCCTTCATGTGTCTCAAAATATCATCTGGATCCCATATCCGAATGCATAAGCTACCTTGAGCAAAAGGATCTATGTGCGCTATCACATTTTCATCCTTATTAGAATGCTTCTCATGATGACAAGAGTTTTAGCACTTATGTTCATAGGCATGTGCAGTATCATATGTTAGTTTACACCAAGAAGCATTTAACAAATTGCCTTCTTCAATGTTTACCACAAATGGTGGTTCATAAGAATTACCAATACCTTCTTCCTTAGCGCGGTTAAGCAAAATCTTCCTTAATGTGCCATTACTTCCACATAAATACAGTCTATTACACATGGTAAATGTTATGCCAATGTTGAGTGGTAAATCAGCAATACTAGCAACTAAATCAAAACCAGTATGAAAAAAGGAAATTGTAGCTGCCCCACCAAGCATGCCATTGAATTTGTATGGAGAATAGTCATTTGCCCGCTTACTGCCAACCATAATGACAATATTATGACACATGCATTTGCGAATATGACCAAGGTTTGGGCAATAGCACTCTCTATCAAAACATCAAATTTAAATCCAACCAAGATGGTATATGTATGAATCTGCTTAAATTGTAATTGAGTTGCTCCATTGTCACTTGCCTTGAGAGCACTGTCGAATGTGAAGTGACATGCCTTTGGACCCTGCATTGGACTCATGAGTCTTAGGGTCTCTTCATTATAATTATCTGAGCATATCCTGTAATCCATACATTCCATGATACTTCCTCTTTACAAGTAGATAACTTGAATGCTTCCTTTGGTTCCTCCAAAAGGCCCACACATGTATTTGTGGAGCAATTAGAAATTTGATTTCTAGCTAGTCTCACTAACACAATTTTATTTAGTCCTTTGGGAAAAGCATGGAGTAAAAGATCAATCAACGAGACTTGCAAAAAAAGAACTGATTGTTCTAGCATACATTTATGCGGTTCCCATACATGAACCATACCTTGTTGGTAATGAATGCTTTGTTATTACAGCTGCTGATTTGTGGCTTGCAGCTGAGATATTTGACTTGCTTCCAAAGCATCATACATTCAGCTCTCAATTGCCTCCCTCAAAATATCTTTTTCAACACACTTGAGAGTTCCAATGAAGTCAAACGCATTGCAAACTCCTTGAGTAGATGGAATGACGGCACCGTGACAGGGAATGAACTAACCAGATGTTGCCTTTTGTGAAAACCCATTGCTTGCATCACTTCAGACTTCAGTATCATGTGTCTCAAGCAATCACCTAGATCTCATACTCTTATGAGTAGACAACCTTAAGCGAAAAGATCTGTGTCCTTTGCTACGAGTTGTGTTCTTCACCTTCTCTCCATTCTTATGGTACTTTCCATGATGGCAAGAATCTTGCAATGATATCAAACCTCTGCTAGAATCAATATTTTCATGCCTAAACTATAATCATGGAAATAGTCAAACTGCTTACCTTTAGTTGTTGAATTTGTGAACTCCACACCTACCTCTACTAAAATACTCTTTTCAAGTGCATGACTATCAATATACTCATTATGAAAGTCAATTTGAAATGTTTCTTGGATCGGATCATTCCTTTCATAATCTGAACTGATAGCATAAGAATGGTCCAAGTATTTATCTTCTTCTATTGATGCCTTCGAGAAATTTGCATCAACTCCTTTATTCGGGTGACTCAAGAATTTGCATTTTACCAAAAGATTATTCTCATTTTTATTTTTACAGCTATCCTACAAATCACCTTCATATGGCACAAACCCAATCTCTGGGAGATTGAGGGGTGCTCCTTGAACAGGAACATCTATTTCAACTTCCTCTTGTATGGTGGATTCCTCCATGGGTTGTTTCCTCTCAATTTCTTATAGCTCTGATTGTTCCTAAGTATTTGCATTTCTGCTTTTTGGATCTTCTAGCATATAGGGAATCGTTTGACAAAGACCAAAATTGAAATTATTAGTGTTTGTATTGCAGCCCCGCTTGTCAAATAATTTCATATCAAAACAAAATCACACTTAAGCATTTAAATCTTAATCAAATAATAAATTATGCATGTTTAAATTTTCTTTTTTTTTCTTGCATGTTTGATTGAAAATCGTGTATGCTCCTCTTGCGCCGAAAGGTGATCTTGAGAATCGGAGACAGTATAAGTAATTTATGTCTCCCAAGGATAGTCATATATGCTCCTTCCTCGTGTTGCAAGGTAATCTTGGAAACCATAAACAACTTGTACCTCTTTCTTTTCATTTTCTTACGGTTCTTCAACCTTCCACTTTTATGTTCTTTGAATATTTCCAAAAATTCTTTAAAGGTGATATAAGTTTTATAAATGTCAATCTTCTTATCATATTCATCAAAAGCAAGAAGTTTGCATTCATCTTTGTCACACTGTTCTTTTAACCACACCTTCTAAATAGGATCTTTCTTTCATGCTCTTCGAAATGAAACTAAAGCTTTGAGGCTAATAGAAAACTGCTCCAATAGTTGATCCTTAAAACTTGGGTTCTTCATGCGTGCTTCTTCTCATTGCAGAATTTTTTCTCAAAAAGTTTTGGAAGGGGAGTTGATTGATATCCACTCATTAGTTGAAGAAGAGCTTCCTTCTCCTTGACTCGCTTTATTCGAATTAATACATTGCATGGTTGGTGTTATAGCTCGGAATTGCACCCCTGTGGGAGAGTTTTTCAAGCTCTCCAACTTTCGGCTATAAACATGGGAACAACCTCAGGATGTGGGTGTCCTATAGTGAGGTTGAGCCTCTAGGATTTTTAAAGAGGCTAGTTCCTCTTGGTGGATCACCTAAAACTAATGCTAAAATGAAACTTCACTGGAAAAAGGATTAGAAAGGAGATAAGGGCTCGTAAGAAAGCTAACCAGGTGATGCACCAGAAATGAATGGACACTCATCTATACTTGAACTCCAACAAAATCAGTCATGAGACAGTTTGGGCTTGCACTATCTCAAGATCAAGTAAACACATGCTGGAAGAGGTTCAAGCAAAACACTAATCCAGACCTGCAAAAGCTTGAAAATACTTCAAAGAGGCAAGCAAAAGGCTAATGGACTAGGAATACACACATTCACAAATCCACCAAACACAAGCATACTAAAGCACTAATCGAAGACAAGAAATAGGCAAAGAAATCGTCTCATTACATTCAAGAGGTAGTTCTTACAATATCTCGACAGGGTTTAGCCTGGTCGAAAGAGCACATTTTTTGTAAACGTCTCAATGAGCAACCGCCTCCCAACAAGATGACAAAATTCTAAAAACTGGGGCCCTTTACAATGGCAAATCACGAGATAGTTATAGAGAAAAGGGCCGTGTGAGAAGACGGGAAGAGGGAAGAAGTTGAGTTGTTGATGACTGTTGACTACTGCCTTGACCATGAAATGCGTTGCCTAGGATCGCCGCAAAATCTTCTCGAATCCCTCCCGCATTCAAGTCTCTCTTTGGTGGATATTGAGAAGCCATGTCACGGGACGCTGGATGTCTCCGCTTGGCGCGACTGAGTTGATCCCTGCATTAAAAACGACATGTTCCTTTCACCTGTGCGTCCTGCATGTAGGCTATTGACCATGTCATCAGAGTTGAAAGGCAAAATCCTCATCCTTTTCTATTGATTGGCCATCGAAATCCCACTAGGATCCTTTGAAAACTTGACCTTTTCTTATCCATTGATCTGTTGAGCCTGGACTCCTACGAACCGTCGGTCTTTTACTAGTTGGATGCCCTTGTGCCACTTGTCCTTGATCGATTAGCCTTTCGGATTTGCTGACCATTTGACTTTAACACTCCTCGGCTTTTTTGCTTTCCACGGACTATTTTCCCTCAACAATTTCCTCGGGCCTTTTCTCCGCCACTTTCCCGAAGTTATTTTTTCGGACTCTTTGCCTTGGCTTGTCTTTTTGAGAACCCAAGAAGCACTTCTAAGACCAAATCAGGGTTTTGATGTCTCATTACTTATTTCGGGTTTCTGACTGCTCACAACTTATGAAGTAATTAAGTAGTGCTCCTTGGAGAACCCAAAATACACTGTTCAGACCAAATCGGGCTTTCCAAGCCCCACTACTTACTTTGGACTCATCATTACTGATTACTCATGAAGTGCAGTAAGTTGTGTTGCCTAAGAAACCCGAAGTTGTCTCCTTTGGAAAACCCGAAGACTTCTCAATGAGATAACCCGAAGCCTTCTGTTAAAGCCCATTTCGGGTCTTTAACACCTTGTTACTTACTACTTCGGAGCTTTGTAACTCTGCAACTTATAAAACCATTTAAGTCATGCGCTGCCAAAAGTCCTAAGTCTTCTAAAGACTTGTCATTTCCTGTTTGAAAGTCTATCTTCTCACACTTAGGCAAAAATTGGTATGTGGGCCAAAAAATGGCCAACAGTTGGGACTAACTCTGTCATGGATTCTTTCACTGTCCTCTAGATTGTTCTTTCCAAATCTCTCTGACCCCGACTGATTTTTTCCTACAGAAAACTCATCTCATCTGCAAGAACCCTGTTTTCTTTGTCCCCCATGATTTCCCGTCTGACCCACAAGCTAGCAAGATCAAGTCTCGATACCACTTAAATGTTCCTTTTAGATGATTTTCTAAATTTTGAATTTTTGTATTTTTTTCCTAATACTGAGCATCAATTTAATTATTAAAACAGCAATACTCAACAATGATATGTAAGGTCAAACTATAAGCTTTATTGCAATTGTCTGAATACACATAATACAGATGAAACTATCAATTGAATAACAAATGTATTATAGTGCAGCCTAATGATACCGAATCAACAATTAATGACTATAGAAAACCCTTACAGCCAAGGTTATATCAGTAAAAATACTTGCAAAGGTAAAGTTTGTCATTCATGGGTGGTACAGTTGGCTATAAATGAATTATAGCAATAGCTGAATGCAATGGGATGCTATAGTGGGTAAATCAGTGACCAACAAGGTAAGGTGTCACCCTCAGGGTGACGATTCCATGAAATCCCCCTAAAATCCCTTTGAAATCCTTGCACAGCTATCACAAGGGCAGCGATTTGGATCCCTAGCCAGTACGACAACCTCCATAAGTATGGTAGCTTCTGAACAACAATAAACTCCAATAGATATCTCTGTAACCCCCACAAAAACTCTAGATATTGATAACCTCCAACCAACTAAAAACTGAAATTAAACTCGATCTGTCAACACAATTATGATCCCTAGATGGAATCACCTCAATGAGTAAGAAGGTTTTCATCCTCTAAACCTGTACACCAAAGAGTTTTCATCCTCAAATAGAAAATTTGAATAAGGAAGCTCCAACCTGAAATAGGGTTTTGATTTCAAAGATGAATAATGAATCTTTTTGAGCCCAACTCTTCTTTTATAATTTCTCTTTTTTTAATTGCCATAACTTTAAAAGTATTTAAAACACTTCTAGATAAATATTATTTTTTGGCCCACTTGGTGAATATTACTTTTTGGCCCCTTTATAATTATAACACGTAAGTATTATTTTTCTATGTTATAAAATAAAGTGACTTATGACAACTTAAAACATTATTATTAAATTATTTCCCAAACTTTATCCCTTAGCCTACGGAAAATAAGGAATAGATTACAGGTCTTCTGATTGATTTAATTCTGAAAAGACGACATGACATTGCATCAACATTTTATCATACCCAAAATGACCAACTAGACCTCTGTTATGTTTCTCTTTCAACAAGTTCTCACAACTTCCTTTGAACAAGAGTCCATCTTGTATGATGTACTCTAACCATAGAGTTTTGTCTGCATTAGTTGGATTCCTACAAGCTGTCCATGCATCTCGGAAATCCAAGTCTTCTTCATACAACTCCATCATTAATTCAAATCCAATGACTTCCACCTTCAGCTCATTCACTGCAAGAGTTCGCCTACTTAAGGCATTCGCTACCTTATTGGACATTCCAATTCTATGTTTCAAAACAAAAGAATAGCTTTGAAGAAATTTTACCCATTTTATGTGTCATTGATTTAGCTTACCTTGGTTGTTTATGAACTGCAAAGCATGATTGTCCATGTACAAAACAAACTCCTTAGGCAACAAGTAATGTCATCTTTTCTTGAGAGCTTGCACCATTGCATAGAATTCTTGGTCGTAGGCAGAATACTTCCTCTTAGTATCATTCAAATTCTCACTGAAATAGGCAATAGGCTTAGCCTCTTGACTCAACACCGCTCTTATTGTTATTCTGCTTGCATCACAATCAACCTGAAACGCTTTTCCAAAATTTGATAAGGCTAACACTGGTTGTTCCATCACCTTTCTCTTCAAAAACTAAAAACTACTCTCTGTTGCAACAGTCCACTGAAATTTCTTCGTATCTCCCTTCATAGTCTCTGTGATGGGTGCACATATACCGTTGAAGTTTATGATGAACTTCCTATAGAATCTTGCCAACCCATGGAAACTTCTCACTTCAAACATACTCTTCAACAAAGGCCAATCCGCAATTGCCCTCACTTTCTCAAGGTCCATCTTCAACCCATCTATGATTACAAATCCCAAATATATCAGCCCCTCTTGCATGAAGCTATATTTCTTCAAGTTTACTAGCAATTGCTCTTCATTTAGCTTATCCAAAACCCACTTCAAATGCTTCAAATACTCCTTAGAAAGACTGAAAATCAAAATGTCATCCAAATCTACTATCACAAACTTACTCGTGAAAAGCTTCAACACTTCATTCATAACTCTCATGAACGTACTTGAAGCATTTGACAAACCGAATGGCACGACCAACCACTCATAGAACCCGTCATTCGTTTTGAATGTGGTCTTCCACTCATCCCCTTCTCTCATACGAATTTGACAATACACGCTCTTCAAATCTATCTTAGTGAAGTACCTTGCTCCACTCAAACAATCCATTAAGTCATCCATTCTTGACAATGGAAACCTATACTTAATGGTGATCATGTTTATTGCATGTGAATCCGTACACATTCTCCACTCTCCACCTTTCTTCAATGCCAACACAGTTGGAACTACACATAGGCTCAAACTCTTTTGGATTAACCCCTTCCTTAATGGCTCCTACACTTGGTTTCGTATCTCTTCATTCTCCATTGGAGTCAACCTATAGGCTGATTTGTTATTCAAACTTGCTCCTAGCACTAAATCCATATGATGACTAATTCTCCTTACAGATGGTAGTCCATTCGGCAATTCACTCATCACAATATCAATATAATCTTTCAACATATTTTGAATTTCAATAGGTAGATCACTTACCTAGTGGCTATCACAATTTGCATAGGCTTTGAAATTAGTGCAAAGCACATCTCTTCCTCCTTGGCCACCTTCAAAAACTTTTTTCCAAATATCAACATCACTTTGGAACTGTTGTCCACCTCATCTCGTTTATTCTTCAATGGACTCAATGTGAATCTCTTGCCATCCTTCATAATGGTGTAGGTGTTTGCTCTTCCATCATGCGAGGCTCTCCTATCAAACTGCCATGGCCTACCCAACAGCACATGACATACATCCATGGGCATGATGTCACAAATAACTACATCCTTGTACAAACCAATCTAAAAATTCACCACATACTGCTCATTCACTAGCCATTGATGCCCCTTAAGCAACTAAGAAGCCTTGTATGGTGTAGGATATGTCAATCGTTTCAACCCAAGTTTTTCCACCATCTCTTGAGAAACTAAATTATCCGTGCTACCGCTATCAATCACAACTTTACAACACTTGCCTCTAGTTTGCAAACAATCTAGAATAAACTCTTTCTCTGTGTTGGTCCGTTCACTTCCTTGACTGGTTTCAACAACACTCTAATCATCAACAGAGCCTCTCCTTGTTCTGGCTCTTCCATATGTATTGGAGACCCAACAGTCTCATCTCCAAAGGCTATATGAGCTATCCCTTCAGCTCTCTTACTGTTATTCTAAGGGTTTTATGGACAATCTTGCTCTTTATGACCAGCATACTTATTACACCCAAAACACTTACCTCAAAAACCTCCGGCTGTGCCTTGTCCATAGAAGCCTCTCCCTCTAGCAGAGTATCCTCCTCTCATGCTTGAATTCTGATTTTGTGATTTGTTTGCCTCTCCACCATTGTTTTGTTGACCTCTTCCACCATTGTTCCATCCTCATCCTCTTAAAGACCTTCCTCTACCTCTAGAGTTTGTTGTTTTCTCATCAACTTCTCTATCGCCTTCGATGCACTTTGATAGGCTTCATCCATAGTTCTTAGGTTTAAAAATCCGATTTCATCTTGAATTGCAAAACGTAGCCCATTCACATATCTTGCTACCTTCTATTGATCATTCTCAATATGTCCAACTCTTATAGTGAGTCTATAAAACTCCTCGGTGCACTCTTTAATGTTGATTTCATTGTCTCAAATTTTGTATTTTTCTAAACAAACTCATTTGATAATCAAAAGGCAAAAATTTGGCCTTCAACATTGTTACCATCCTATCCCAAGATTATATCTTCTCCTTACCTTTCTTGTCTCCCAACCTGCACATGATCCCACCATAAAGAAACATGGCTCTTCAGCTTCATGCAAGCAAACTTCACCTTCTTGTGTTCCTCCATAGATTCATAGTCAGAATACTTCTCCATCTCTGTTATCCAATCCACAAGCTCCTCAAGATTCAAACTCCCATTATAGCAAGGTGTCTCTAGCTTTGGTTTACTACCAAGCCTTGCCACAACTCTGAAAAATCTTGTCAACTTGGAGTTGCACCCTGATCGAAGACATGCTGAAATGGCTAATCCTTGCTCCAGTTGAAACAATGGGATCTGTTGACGCTGTGGATTGCACCGTTGAGAGAAGGCTGGGCTTCTCTCTTCCACGCGGCACAATAGAGACTCCTCTCTTGCCTGTGGGTCTGGCAAAACTAAAGGGAGAATCTCTAGATAAGGGCTAGCTCCCTTTGATGCATCTCTGGGTTATTTCACTACTATTGCTAATATATAAAAGGGGGGGTTGAAAAGAGAGAAAGGTTATTGAAAATAGAACCTAAACTACGCTGGTGATGCACCAAACAAGTTTGATCTACTCATACTCACACTTTGAACCATAAGAACACATACATACCCTTTATTTGATGAAAGGGCCAGATTGAAGGAAGCTTAACATGGAGGCTTTAATGGAAACACAGAAAATGAACTTACCATAGGCGCTGTAGGAAAGGCACACTGTCTGGTAACCTTCTTTTGCCTCTGCGCTCCAGATATAGCTCTTCTTGTTACCTGCAGGAATGGCGCTTTGTCTATACCAGGCGTGTTGGTATCAAGCTTGTGAGAGCATTAAGAAAGAAATGACTGAACACAAGGTTAACACTCAGACACACTCAGAGATATATCCGACCAAAATAGAGGCAAAAATGCATATTCTATTGATTCCAGGTGAAAATTGGCAGGGCTTCACCTTACAACATGAGAGATATCTTCTCAAAATGAGAGATTACAATATATATAGAGAAAGAGGAAGCGAACGGCGCCCCTTTTGGGAAAGACTTTGGGGCCCTTTTTTAAGTGGCCCATGTGCGTTGAGAGCATTGGGAAGAGGAAGCCGCTTGAAAGAGAATGCTATGTCGGCTCCAATTTTGACTTTAGGCGTTTAAAATATATTAAACGCCATATGTGAAATCACGGGCCGCGTCGTTTGTCTGCAAACAAGACTGCTCCTTCAAGACATTCATGCGGTTTGTCTGCTCATTTAATGCAAAATGAGGAAAAAATAGGCCGCGTCATTCACTGTTCGTGCTCCTTGATGACCACTTGGTGGAGACTGTTTCAACTGCAGGAATAACTCGCCTCCCCTTTGCCACCTGCGCTATTTTGTCCATACTCATAATTTTGTCTCTTCCTGGCTTTGTTTTTTTCTGGAATTTGAGCTCTCGGGGCTATCTTATCGTCCTTTGCTGGTTCCTTGGGCTCTTTCATCAACAGGTCGATGAGTTCATTCTTAACTTTTGTCTTTTCCCAGCTTTGTCCTCTCCTGGCTTTGTCTTTTGTCATCTCTTTTGTCTTTTACTAGTCCTTTTTGGCTCCTTCCTCGGCGGTCTCTTCCCTTTAGCCTTAACCCCATTGAATTTCTTCAGGTTCGCGCTCAAGTATTTGAAGATCAACAGCTATTCCATTGCCCTGAATTTGACGTCTGCGAGGACGTCATTTGACATCCGGATTCCAATGGCTAATTCATGATGCTCAATTTGACGTCTGCGGGCCCGTCACCCCTTTGAATTCCTTCGGCTTTTTCCTTTCCTTCGGCTTTTTCCTTTTGGTCGGGCTTTTATCCTTGAAACCTCCTGAAGGGAAGGTGTCCCTTCGGGCCTTGAGAAAGGTCCCTTTTGCGGTCCCCGAGAGTCCCCCGCAAGGGCATCTGCCCTTCAGGGTCCTTCGGGCTTCTTGGTCCTCAAATCATTCAGACAAAATGTCCGAAGGAAATCTTTCCTTTATGTCTTTCCCGCTTGCTACTTTCTGTCAGGCTTTTCCATCGGGTGAATTCCCTCGGACAAAATGTCCGAAGGAATTCCTTCGAACTTTTTGTCCGAAAGAATTTGCTCTGTTCACTTTGCCGCGGGAATTTTTCCGAAAGAATTCCTTGTTTGTTCTTTACCTTGTGAATTTCTTCGAACAAAATGTCCGAAGGAATTCCGAAGAAATTTAACCTGTCTTATCTTTTGCCTTAGCATTTCCGAAGGAAACTCACCCTTTTGATTCCTCCACAAGGGTTCCCTGCCCTCCGCAAGGGTACTTTTGGGTTTGGAACTGACCTCTGTAGCCTGCTGGAAAAGTCCAGTTTGGGCCTGACTGCCCTCCGCAAGGGCACTTGTCCTTCGGCCTTTGCAAGACCCCCTTTGACCCTTCCAATTGAACCAAACACCTTGAACCAAACCGACTGAACCAAAACTGATTGAACCAGCTGTTTGAACCAACTGATTGAGCCAACTGTTTGAACCAAGCGATTGAACCAAGCAAGTTCAAGTTCAAAGTTCATAGTGTTGAACTGGTTCATCCTCTTGTTGAAAGACTTGTGCAAACCAAATTTACACTGGCTCAGAACAGCAGGGAAGGAGACCAATTTTGCCCTGTAGGACCAAAATGGTCAACAAGTTCTTCTCACGAGGGTGGGTGCCTCAATGGTGAAAAGAACCTCCTGAGAAGGCTAGTTCCTGTAAAATGTATCAATAAAAATCTCAACTTCTACGTTACAAACTGCCTAGGGAAAAGGGGAGAAAAAACTTGAAATAAAATCCTAGTTAAAACGGTGATACACTTAATTTGCTTGATCCACTCAAATCAAGCTTCTAGAACACTGATTCAGACAAAGAAGAGGCAGAACTTCAACTCCGATTGATCAATACACAAGTATTTCACGAAAAAGTTTTGTTTAATGATCTAAGCTTGAGGGAAACGTAGAAATAGACCTGATGAAAGGCACTAAACAGCCACTAATATCCACTGTAAACTCAGCGAAAGACATTTAAACACAGAACGTGCCCTGCATAAATGACCAACTATTAGCTAGGTACGAATCCAGATTTGACAAGGAAGAAAGAAAATCTATCACTAAGGCAAATCTATAACAATAGTACATTATACCAGCTGTTGGAATTGAAAAACACAGTCCTCTTCTCATTGATTCTGAAAAAGGTTACAGCACAATCTTTGGAAGAAATTTTCTTGCCAAAAGAGGGATCCAATTCTAAGGCTGAAAAGCCAAACTATATAGAAATTACAAACAATCAAGATTGACGTAGAAAATAGAAGTTAAATCCGTCCAACTCAGCGTTTACAATGTGTCTATTTTTGTCTTTTGTCTTGCATGGAAAACCTTTGGCGTTGAAGATAGACGACAGGCTCAAGCTTGGGTTATTTCGCTCCTTGCATGAAGTTTACGCCAAAGTCTGAAAATAGAAGTCAAGCTTGAACCGCTGGAACGTTTGGCAGAATGATTTGTATGAGAAGCGTGATCTAGACAAATAGCCAGTGGAAACTCATACGGCTAGAAAGAGTTTTTCTATTTTTGTCGTCTTTTCTGCATTCTAAACTCTATTCTGGAAGCAGCTGCATGTTTGGCGGCGATCTGATCTAATTATTTCAATTTATTTCTGGCGCTCTTTTTGCATGTTCGGCTCTTGCTCGCATCTATTTTTGGCTTTTCACCTTTCTTTATTTCTGAAATCTTCTGGTCTCTATCTGTTTATTTCCCGCGGCCTTTTTGTTTTCTCCTTTCTCCTCTCGAGCTTTATTTTCCACTTACCCGCGGGAATTTGTTTCTTCCTTCTTTACCTGGGCTTTTCTTTGAACCCTCCCGAAGCCTTCCCAAAGGGCAAGTGCCCTTCAGGATTCATCCTTACATCTTTTTCGAAGGGCGGGTGCCCTTCTGAACCCCCAAAATGGACCTTCCAGAAGGGCACCTACCCTTCGGGACTTTTGTTTTGCACCTTCCTGAAGCGTAAGTGCCCTTCCAGACTTTTGATTTTGTCCCTCCCAAAGGGTACCTCCCCTTCGGGATTCTTGTTTTCGATCCTTCCCAAAGGGCAAGTGCCCTTCGGGTTCTTTGTCTTGAACCTTCCCGAAGGACAGGTGCCCTTCAGGACTTTTGATTCGTACCTTTCCTCGGCCCTTTGCACTTTGAATTTCCTGCGGACAATTTGTCTGCAGGAATTGTTTCGAGGTTTTTGTTCTTTCACTTTCCCCCAAACAAAAAGTCCGCGAGAATTATTTACCGGACTTCCTTTTCCTTTCTAGTATGATCCTTAGGCCGAAGGGCAAGTGCCCTTCGGCTCCTTGAAAACGAACCTTCCCAAAGGGCACCGACCTTCGAGATTCTATAAATGCACTTTCTCGAAGGGCAAGTGCCCTTCGGGACTTTTGCTCTTGAACCTTCTCGAAGGGTAGGTGCCCTTCGGGTTTCTGCGAATGATCCTTCGCGAAGGGCAAGTGCCCTTCAGGACTTTGATTTTGTCCTTTTCTTCTACCTTTTTGGTCAAGTGAATTCCCAGCGGACAAAAAGTCAACAAAAATTATACTTTGCCCTTCGGGCTTTTTGATGCTTGTGACTGCCTCGAACATTTCGGGGACCTTGACTTCGAGCTTTTGACTGTCTGTTACTTCACAAGAGAGAAGTCGCGAACCCCCCAAAACCCAATTTGAACTGCCAAGAGTAAGTCGGGTTCAGAAAATCCACTTGCTCTTACTGCAGAAGCCGCATAAGTAAAGCACCACTGAAAACCTGATTTGCACTGTTAGCTCAATTCGGACGCAGGAAACCAAACTGCTTCTACTGCTGAAAATTTTGGCAAGTAAAGCACCTTGCAAAACCCGATTTGAACTGGGATCTCAAGTACTTCGAATGTTAAGCTTCCTCTACCCTGCAATTACTCTGAACACCCCTGAAAATTGGTTTGGATCCTTCCATGGAAAGCTTCGAATGGTAGGGGTGACAATTTGACCTGTAGGTCGAAATTGTCAATATTTTGGCGATTTTTGTTGGGACGCATGCTTGCTATGCATGAGAACTCAAGACCATATAGATGCTATTTGAACTCCCAAAACAATGATAAACCTGGTTTTTGACTGAAAATCTCCTCTGATCATGGCTGAAGTAACCTTTCTCCTTCAAAATAAGGGAAACACACGAAAGCAGGAAAACTAACTAAGAAACAAATGTGCAAACAAGCACTTATTGGAACAAAATTGAAAGAAACTACTATGCTTGAGCAGCACTTGGAAGAAAGCCAAACAAATTAATTATGTACATGGAGCTTTGCTCTTCAATAGCAATGTTTCAGATGTATCCCATTGATTGGGATTGGAAGCTCTTGACCATCCATCTTTGCAAGTTGGAAGACATTGTGGGATTTGCAGCTGGAGATTGTGTATGAGCCACTCCAAAGGGAATCAAACTTTGTGTCTTCCTCATTTGGCTCGATCCTCATCCCACTTGAGGACAAATCTCTTTCATTGAAGCTTCGTGAGGAAGCTCCTTTGTCAAACGTTCTTTTCACCTGTGCCTGATGACTTTCCATGGCTAGCATGGATTGATTTCTTGTGTCTTTCAACTCCATAAGCTCTGCATACCTGATTTTCATAGGCTCATTCTCCAACAATTCAAGTTGATGCATTAGTTCCAAAGCTTGAAATTCAAAAGAAATAGGTAACCTTGTTTCCTTACCATATACCAGCGTGTATGGAGAGTTGGCTATTGACCTCTTGTAAGTGATCCGATCAGTACATAGAGCTGACTTCAGCTTGAGATGCCATGACCTCTGATTGTCTTCAATAGTCATTCGTATGATCTTTAAGAGGTTCTTGTTTGTAGATTCAACAAGGCCATTGCCTTGTGGTTAGTAGTTTGATGAAGTGCTGAGGTAAACTCCATGTTGGACAGCCTATTGACTGATTTTGGATCCCACAAAAGCCATTGCATTATCAGAAATAATAGTTGAAGGAACTCCAAATCTAGTAAGCAAACTTTCGTAGAAATTAAGAACATTGGTTTCATTTCCTTCTTTCAATGCTATTGCCTCTGTCCAACGTGTGAAGTAATCCGTAGCTGTTAGAATCCATTTGTGTCCTGAACTTGAAGGAGGATTTATGAGACCAATAAAATCCAATCCCCATTGGACAAAACGTTGATCCACCGCAATTCGCTGAAGGGGCAACGCTGCAAGCTTGACTTTTCCTACAAACATAGCACATTGTTTGCACTTTCTAACCCATGCATAACAATCACCAAATATAGTAGGCCAATAGTACCCACCTCTCATGAATTTAAGTGTTGTAGTTCTTGCGGAAAAGTGTCCACCATGTCCATCATGGAATTCTTCAAGTAATCTGAGTTTGGCTTGGTTCCACACACCTTAGTAACATTCCATTAATATCCTTTTTAAACAAAACACCATTGAGCAAGAATGGAATTGATTGCAATCTGAAATACCTTATTTTTGACCATCTGGAAGGTGAGGTGTGAACAGCAGCAATCTCTTCATCATTTGACATTAAAACCATTGTTGGCCATTTTTTGGCCCACATGTCAAAGTTTACCTAAGTATGGAAAGGGAGCTTTCAGGGAAGAAAATAGTAAGCCTTTGGGAGATCTTCGAGTTTTTCAGCAATGACAACTTCGGGTTTTTTGAAGGCACAATGCAAATCGGGTTTCCAACAGTGCTTAGCTTCTAAATGTTTCTTATGTGGGAGTAATTTGGATTTACAAACCCGATTTACTCATAAACAGTGTATTTCAGATTCTTCAAGAAGCACTACTTGATTACTTCATAAGTTGTGAGCAGTCAGATGCCTGAAATAAGTAGAGGTGCTCAACAAACCTGATTTGGTTTTGAAAAGTAATACTTCTTGAGTTCTCCAAGAGACGAGTCTTTTTTCAAAAAATCCGAACGGCATTTTCAAAATGCCAAAGGGTCTTTTTAGGGCAAAAGGTACACTTCAACTTTCTCGAAGGGCTTTTTCTTCTCCAAGTGGACAGTTGCAAAATTCCTGAAGGGTATGTTACCCTTCGGGAGGACCATTTCAAAATTCCCGAAGGGTATCTTTCCCTTCAGGAGGATCATTTGCAAAAATCCAAGAGGACATGTAGAAAGCCTAAAGGGTCTCTTACCCTTCGAAAAAGTCCATTATGAAAAGCCCGAAGGGTAGTTTCCAAAGACAAACGCAGACAAAAAGTCTGAAGGAATTCTTTCGAACAAATTGTCCGAAGAAATTCTTTCGAGAGATTTGTCCGAAAGAAATAAGCCGAGAGAGAAGCCCGAGATCAAGTGTCCAAAGGAAATGACGGGTCAATGGACGTCAAAATCAGGATAAGCGACTAGCCTTTGGAAGTAATCAGGTTTGAAAAGCCCAAAGTCTTAAGGCTTGGGAAGCAGCAAAGTGAGAAGACTTCAAGATAGACAAGCCCGAAGTAAGTAGGCTTAGAGCCGAATTACTCTGCATAGTATAAATCAGGTTTCTCAAAGTACTCTCCTTAAAAGGCTTTTTAAGCGAAGGATCTAGGAAAGTCTGAAGTTGGAGAGGCCAAAGAACCCGAATTACTCTACATAAAGTAAATCAAGATTCTCCAAGGGCTCGACTTAAGCTTGGTCTGACAGCGCTAGAATCATGATGCAACAATGGAACGCTGCCACGTGACGTAACTGGGGCAGAAAAGGCCAATCAGTAAAGGACAAGTGGCACAAAGATGTTCAATAAACACGGAAGAGTCCGAGCAGCTGGTAGCTAGAAGTTATGAAGGCTCTCATCCGCCATGGTTCATTGCCCACGATCGTTGTTCGACGCTTAAATGAGTCACGCCAAGAAGAAACATTCCAACTGCTCACAGCATGACTTTTCAGACGCGTCAAAGAAAGTCATAAAGACGGAAGGGGCTCGAGAGTATTGGATGACGATCTGAAAAGGTGCATTTATGAACATCAAGGAAGGACAACAGGAAGTTCCAGCCATCTGCGACTTTTCTTTCTTTCCTTTCTTCTCCTTTTTCTTTATAAATAGAGGGCTTGGAGCCTAGAAATGTATCCCCGGACTGGTGATAAAATCACTCTGCAAAAATCGCTATGTAATGGACCTTTGAAGCAATAAAAATTGTTTTTACCCATCTCTTTCTCTGAAAATTGCGTTGAGTTAGCTTGTGCACTAATAGCGTTGTGAAGAAGCATCCATCCAACTTTGTTGCCCTTCTTTCTTGCTTGTTTTCAGGGACTTTTCAGTTAATTGTAGGTCTGAACTCATGTTTTTCGGCCATTAATGGATGCTTGGCATGAATTTTGAAATTTCTCTTTGCCTCATGTGTGGTTCAATAAGCCTAGTTTAAGAAATACTTATGCAATTTAGTGTTGTCAACCTGGAGTTGCACCCTGAATCGAAGATGTGCTGAAATAGCTAATCCTCGCTCTAGTTGAAACAATGGGATCTTCTTAAGAGGGTGGGTGCCTCAATGATGAGAAGAACCTCTAGAGAAAGTTGGTTCCTGTAAGATGTATTTAAGAAGATCTCAACTTCTACGCTACAAACTGTCTGGAGAAAAAGGGAGAAAGAACTTGAAAGAAAATTCTAGCTAAAATGGTGATACACCTAATTTGCTTGATCCACTCAAATCGAGCTTCTGAGAACACTGATTCAGACAAGAGGTAGAACTCCAACTCCAATTGATCAATACACATAAGTGTTTCATGAAAAGGTTTAATCTAATGATCTAAGTTTGAGAAAAATGAAAAAATAGACCTGATGAAAGGCACTAAACAGCCACTAATATCCACTATAAACTCAACAAAAGACGTTCAAACACAGAACGTGACCTGCATAAATAACCAACTAGTAACTAGGTACGAATCCAGAATTGACAAGGAAGAAGAAAAATCTTTCACTTCAGCTAATCTATAACAAAAGTACACTATACTAGCTATTGGAAATTGAAAAAACACAGTTCTCTTCTTATTGATTTTGAAAAAGGTTACAACACAAACTTTGGCAAAAAATTTCTTGCCAAAAACGGGATCATTTTTACAAGGCTCAAAAGCCATTAATATAAAAAATTTACAAAAGCCAAGAAGTGGCGTTTGAAAATAGAGAGGGAGTAAACTCAAACCAACTCAGCGTTTACAAAAGTCTATTTTGTCTTGCATGAAAATTCCTTGCGTTGAAAAGGACGACAGCTAATTTTGGGAAGTCAAACTCTTATCATGCAAAAATACTACGCCCACCTCCAAATATGGACTTCCTCTTGAGCTATTTGATCGTTTGAAAGCATGAGATAAACAAGAGCATGCATGAAATCCACACCATGCTAAAATTAGAACGCCAATTGAAATGTTAGAAGCTGAGTTAGAATGTTTGAAAGCATGATGTGATCCAGAGATGAGCTTGACTTCAACAACCAGTCAACTGAAGCTTTGACCAATCAACCGAAAATAGCCTTTGCTTACATGGATTTTTCTTTTATTTTGATCTACCTATTCGTGTCTATTTTTTGCAAACTTCTATTTTCTGTCCAAGTCCAATTATTCCTTCATAATTCTGTCTTGCCTTTGGTTTTTTATTGTTTCCTTTCGGAATTCTATTGGCTTCTCTTTCAGATTTTATTTCCTGGCTTTACCTTGGCTGCATTTCCTTCAGAATTCTTGTTGATCTCTCTTTGGATTTCCTTCGAACTATCCCCTGTTGACTCATCTTTTTCCTATTGACTTCTCTTTTTCCTGTTGACTTTATGTTCACCCCCTATTTCTTTCGGGATTCTTCGCTGTCTTATTTCCTCGGACTTTTTGTCTTTACCTTTGTTTTGTTCCTATTTCTTTCGAAATTTTCATTTTATGTCCTTCGGAATTTTATGTTATCTCCCATGGCTTTGTCATTTCCTTTTCTACAGATTTCTTGTCAAGCTCCTCGGATTATTATGTTTGCAATTTTTCTGAAAGATGTTCTCCCACAAACTTCCTTTTGCCTTTGCTTATATTTTCTCCGGCTTTTATGTCTTTCAATTTCCTTCGGACTTTTATCTTAAGGCACCTGGGCTTTTTGGAGGGCACTCAGGTTTTTGAAAACGTCCTTTCTAAAGGGTACATTGCCCTTCAAATTTTTTAATTTGTCCTTTGAAATTTTTCGAAAGAATTCCTTCGGGCTTTTTGTCCGAGTCTATTTGTTTGTTCTTCAATGTCTGCAACTTTGAATTCTTCACTGCTTGTTACTTATAAAAAGAGATAAGTAATTCACCCTGAGAAACCCGAAATGCACTATCTTGAATAATTCGGGTTTCTAAACCTGAATTACTTCTACTGATAAAACTTTCATAAGCAAAGTTCTCAAAACCCGATTTGCACTATCAAGAGTAATTCAGGTTTTTCAACCCGGATTACTTCTATTGATAAAAACTTTCATAAGCAAAGCACTTCTCAAAACCCGATTTGCACGGTCAAGAGTAATTCGGGTTTTCCAACCCGGATTACTTCTGCTGAGGGGTTTCAACTGATGATTATTCATAAAGTGAAATAAGTTCTCTTGTAAAACCCGAAGACTTCTCCTACCAAAAATCCGAAGTCTTCTACTGTGTAAAACCCGAAGTCTTGCTTGAATGCCCACCCTCTCACACTTAGGCAAAATTTTGGTATGTAGGCCAAAAAATGGCCAACAGTTCGTTGGTCAGGTGGTTGTGTAAGCCAACTTGTTTTATGTTGGATTAGTGTCTTTCTCAGGGCAGGTGGATCACTTACTTTTGGTGCATCACCTCCCTTAGCTTAGTTTTCTTTTCAAGTAATCTCTCTCCCCTTATTCTTGGCCATTAGTAGAATTTAGCATAAAAACCCAAAGAGCTGAAGTGAAGCACCTGAGGAACTAGCCTCATAAAAAAGTCTAGAGGTTCAACCTCACCATAGGACACCCACATCCTGAGGTTGTTCCCATGCTTATAGCTGAAAGTGAGAGAGCCTGAAGAACTCTCTCGCAAGGGTGCAAATCCAGTCTATAACAGTTTTGGCATGCTCGGTGGGACAACTACCATTTCACTTCCATTTTTTTGAAAAAATTGGTCAAATTTGATGTTGTTTTGATCAATTTGCAGCAGTGGTAGCTTTCATCCTTCAGCATCTGGCGACTCCACAGAACACCCAGCTATCTGGTGGTAGAGCAGTCGTTTTTCATGCCAAATGTGACTACAAGATCGACTTCTGCAAGTATTTCTGTTGAAGTTGTTGAATTACCTTTAAACTCAGCAAGAAGGTTAAGGTTTGCCCATACTCATCCTTACATAAGAAGCTATCCTCCTAAACCAGTCATTAGGTATACCTATGCAAGAAGATCTTTATCAACCCCTCTTGTTGCTATGATTCTCCAAAGAGATTTTGTGGGCTTCAGCGGCCAAAGCCCTTTGAACTTACCGCAGTATGATTTTATGTCAGTAGCAGCTCTCAAATGTGTTCCTTACTACTCAGGAGACCAAACTGTAACTCCTGAGCACATAACAGACATAACCAACTTTTGCAACATTCACAATATCATGGTGGAGAATGTGGTTGTTAGGATATTGGTTGTATCTTTCAAAGGAAAGGCATTAGACTGGTATAGGGGTCTTGCTCCTAATTCTATCCACTCATGGGACGAGTTGGGAGCAGCTCTGTGTAAAAGATTTGCAAATAAGAGTGACCACCTATCACTTGCAAAGCCGCTGGCCGCCATCAAGAGAGCTCCTCATGAAGTCATGCAAGACTTCAATACAAGATTTCAGAAGGCATGGGATAAAATCCCAGCTGTTGTTAGGCCATCTCCAAACTTTGCTTTCTTGTATTACTTGAAGACTCTCAACAGTGGCATAGCTGTAATGATTCAGTCTATGGGAGGAGACATACTGTCAGATGCATACGAGGTGGCCATCAAGGTGGAGAATTGCCTAGTTCAGCTTGGCAAGCTTACTCCCAAACCTCCAATGCTTCTTTTTCCAGAGATCAGACCACCTCCTGCAGTCATTCCTCCACTCGATGTTATACTTCCAACACCAATAGTTGTTGTACCTTCACCTAAGCAAGAGAAGGCCTCTACTAGTGGATCCAACGACTCCCAAGAGCAGAAGAATTACTTGGAGTTGAAGAGCATGCTCCAATCCTTGGGAAATAATGTGGTCAATGTCAAGAGGCAAGCTTACAACAAGCCTTATCAAGCTTCATATCAGCCTCAGCAGCAACCTTATCAAGCAGTTAGGCCACCCTACAAAGGAGGTTTCCAGGGACAGGGGCAGCCTAACTATGCTAGACGGCATTATTACAATCCGAATGCCGCAAGCCCTTCCAACTCCTTGATCCCAATTCAGAATAATGTGGCTCAAGAAGCTGAGGGAACAATGCCATGGAATCATTCTTTTGGGCAATCCATTGTCTCAACTAATGGCTTCAATCAGGGGTTTAATGATCAATGGCAGCAGGTTGTTGCTTATGGATACAACCAGGCTCTTATGGCCCAAAGCACAGAGGTACCTACAATGACAAAACAAGAACAGTCTCCACAAGAGCAAGGCTCGGATCAAGGATCAAACCAGCCAGAAGCCTCAATGGTCGTTAGTGAGCAAGAGTGCTATGCATCCAATCAGCAGGCCACACCCAGTCTAGCTCACATCCCTGTCTCAGCAAATACAAGGTTCAAGAGAAGGAATATGGGTGACAATCAAGAAGCTTTCAAAGAACCTATTGTCACCGCTCCTTCATTGACAAAGCCAACAACAATAGCTCCCAAAGTTCAGGTAAAAGTTGGTGGTACGCCAATCAACATAGTGGAGCAAATGAAAAAAATCCAGCGTGAGTATGCTGATGTGGGACATGCTTTCCCTGCCTGGCCAAGTAGACATTCTGCAAGAAGGATTGTCTAGGATGGGTGTTACTACAACTACAAGCAGCCAAGCAAGGCAGCTGAAGTCCTCACTAATGTAGTCAAGAGTCATGCAGAAGAAGGGTCAAGTATTGTGACTAAGCCCCCCCTTTCTACGTGTCTTTGATCATTGGCGATTCCTTGGTGCACAACGGCTTGGTGGATAGTGGGGCCAGCACCTCGATCATGCCAAAGTCTATTGCTGACCAGTTGAACCGCAAGTATGAGCCTCACACAAAAGGAGTCATGAAACTTGATCGTTCTTCCACAAAGCCATCAGACATCATCAGGAATTTGAACCTAACCTTGCATGCTTGTCCTAGTGTATCCGTAGTGCAAGACGTGTTGATTCTAGATATCACTCCTCGCTTTGCCTTGTGTCTTTCCAGAGAGTTCACAGCCAAGATTGGGGGCTACCTTGCGGTAGATTGGTCTTACATTGCGTTCAAGACAAGGTATGGGACTAAGGTTTCAATCAAGGCTGAACCCATGGCACAATTCTATATTGAACCCCATTAGCCAAATAATATAAGCCTCAATTGTACCATCCTTGATGAGGATGAGTTTATGATTAGCCAAGAGCTGAACACTCATCTTGAAGAAGTTCCAAACTTGTTCTTGGATGAGTTATGGGGAGATAACCAATTTTTCAACCTTTTGGAAAGTGTTGAGGAAAAAGACATGGGTGTCTACCTGTTGCATGAAGAGAATCAACCCATGCCGTCACTCATTACACCTAAAGACGACCCCAATGATTTATGGAAGTTGTTCTTTGATGGCTCAAGGAGCAAAAATGGCATAGGTGTTGGGACAATGTTGGTTTCACCCTCAGATAACAAGCTTTTCTCTTCTTACAGGTTTCATTTCAGCTGCGCAGTAGAATATGAAAGCTTGATCCGTGGCCTGCAATGGGCCACCAAGAGATGAATCAAACTGCTGCAAGCTTATGGAGACAGCGAGCTCATAGTTAACCAAGTCATAGACTTGAACGTCACAAAGAATGCTTTGATGAGGTCCTACAAAACTAGAGTGTGGGACCTGATTGAAAATTTCGAAGCCTTTAACATTCAAGCTGTCCCAAGAGATCAAAACCAGCATGCTAACAGGTTGGTAGCCGTAGGAGCTCAGTTTGACATTCCGAGAGAGCTGAAGTAAACCAAGGTTCAACCACATGTCAAGGTGGTGGTGAGACCGTCAGTGCTAGATAATGAAGCCCATTGGCAAGTTTTTGAGAGTGACAAGCACATTGTTTGTTTCTTGCAGCAGGAAGCTGAATTCTCCTCTTCCAACCAAGGTAAATTGCAATATCAATATGAGGATCAAATTGTTCAGCTGAAGTCGAACAAACTTCCTAAGGGGTTGGTTACATTTGAAGGCCTTTTTCATGGAGACCATATGAGGAAAGAGAAGGCAATAATGTCTATTAATGAGGAAAACTAAGAGAGAGTCCTCGTCTTCAAGGACAAACTTTTCAAGCTAGGGAAGGTAAGTAGCAAGGCTAAGAGGCATACTTTCATAGCACTTTGCCAAGTGTATGTAGATATTTTTGTTTGGGAGTATAACGACCTAAAAGGTTTTGATCCCAAACTAGCCCAGCACACCATAGAGTTGGAGGCCAATGCCAAGCATGTAAGGCAAAAGCAAAGGCTAGTTAACCCCAAGATTGAGGAGTTGATGAGGAAGGAACTAACCAAGTTGATCGAGTCCAGGATCATCTTTCCCATCAAGCACTCATCATGGATAGCCAACTTGGTGCTTGTAAGAAAAAAGAGTGGGGAGATTAGGCTCTGCGTGGATTTCAGAGATTTGAATGAAATCTCCTTGAAAGATCACTATCCCCTGTCATCCATGGAGCAGCTCCTTCAAATAGTTGTCGGTTCAAAACGCTTTTTCTTGTTGGATGGTTTTTCTGGCTACAACCAAGTCTGGGTGAATGATGAGGATCGGTACAAGACTGCCTTCACCACCAAATGGGGCACGTATGCATACCAAAAGATAATTTTGGTCTGTCAAATGCTGATGCTACCTTCCAAAGAGCCATGGACATGGCTTTCTAGGAGCTGCTAAACCAAATGGTGCTGGTATATTTGGATGACATCACGGTTTTCTCCAAGAATGCCAGCGAACACATGGACCACCTGACGCTGATTTTCGAAAGGTGCAGAGAGTATGGGATTTCATTGAATCTCAAGAAGTGTGTGTTTGCCGTGCATGAAGGCAAGTTGTTGGGCCACATCGTCTCAAAGGAAGAGCTTTCCATTGATCCTGAGAAAATAAGTGCGATTTTGACCTTATCCCTACCCAAGTATAAGAAGGGACTCCAAAGTTTCCTTGGAAAGATAAACTTCGTGAGAAAAAATATCCCTGGTGTTGCAAGTCTAGTCAAACCTATCACTGCTATGTTGAAGAAGAACTGAGTGTTCACTTGTCAAATGAAGGCAAGTCAGCATTCGAAACTATCAAGCAAGCTATTGCTCAAGCACCGACACTTATGAATCATGATTTCACAAGGGGTTTCATTTTGTATGTTTTTGCCAATATTGATAATATATCAGCTACGCTGATGCAAAGAAACGGTGAAGGACTCGAGCAGTCATTAGCTTTTTTCAGCCAAGGGCTTGAAGGGTATGAGGTGAGATACACTTTTGTAGAAAAACAAGTCCTTGCAGCAGTAAGGAGCCTCAAGAAGTTCAGGTCAATGCTATCCAACAGCAGAATCCACCTTATGGTGTCTCATCCTAGAGTAAGAGACTTCCTTCTTAACAAGGATTTGAGCGAAAAAAATGCTGGTCGGATTACTAAAGTCATGGAGTACGACGTGGAAATCAAGGTCAGGAAGCTAGTAAGAGGTAAAGGCTTATGTGAGCATATGGCTGAAGATCTTCATTAAGACAAAGAGGCCATCTTGGTGACACAAGATAACCTACAAGCAGATGCACCTCCATCTCACACTAGCTGGCTCCATGATATGACTCACTTTCTGCTAACAAGTGAGTGCCCTCAAGGTATGGACAAAGCAAAAAGAAGGTATTTCAAACTTCAGTCCATACCTTATGTTTTCGTTGACGGGGTTTTGTTTAAAAGAGACCTCAATGGAGTGCTCTTGAGGTGCGTAGATGATGATCAAGTTGCCAAGCTTTTGGAGCATTTCCATGATAGGCCTGCAGGAGGTCATTTTGCCCCAAAGACTACTGCAGCAAAGATCATGAGGGCTGGTTACTACTGGCCCAGGCTCTTCAAGGACGCTTACGTATGGGTAAGGAAGTGTCAGGAATGTGCTCTCTTCACAAGAAAGCAAAGGTTACCAGCTCTTCCTCTCAACCCGATTCAAGTGGAGCAATCATTCATGTAGTGGGGTTTGGATTTCATTGGTATGATCAACACTCTGTCAAGTGCAGGGCATAAGTGGGTGCTTACTGCAACCGATTACTTCACCAGGTGGGTGGAAGCCATTGCATTAAAGGAAGCCAACGAAAGTGCAGTCTTATACTTCTATGATAGCATTGTGACTAGGTTTGGTGTTCCATCCACTATCATATCTGATAATGCATTGGTTTTCCTTGATTTGAAAACAAGTGAACGGGCTCTCAAACTAGGCATCTACCTCAGCGCTTCCTCAAACTATTATCCTCAAGGCAACGGGTTGGCCGAGTCTACAAATAAGAATTTGTTGAGGATCATCAAGACTATGGAGGAGAACCAGAGGACGTGGCACACCAAATTAAAGACAGTCTTGTGGGCTGACCGGATGACTCCTAAAGCCGTTGTTGGCAATTCTCCATATGTTCTAAGTATATAGAAGGAAGGCAAGGCTACCCATTTCTCTTGAGTTGCTTGCATTAGAGCTAGCATATTCAGTTGGAGCTGCTGGAAGATGAACCTATGAATGTGAAATTGGCAAAACTCACAGAGCTTGAGGAGACAAGGGACCTTGCAATGAAAACATTGGAGGCACATCAAGTTCAGCTCAAGAAGGTTTTTGACAAGAGAGCTACAGCAAAGACTTTCAAGGAAGGAGACATAATTCTCAAATGGGACTCAAACAAGGCCAAACCAGGGAACCATACCAAGTTTGACAACTTGTAGAGTGGTCCTTACTTGATCCACAGATGCAAACAGCATAACGCCTTCCAGCTTGCCCAATTAGACGGAGAGGTATTACCAATCCCAGTCAATGGGATTCATCTGAAGCCTTGCTATTGAGAGTTTGCAGCCATTGTATATATTTCTGTACACTTCTTTTAGTTTTCTTCTGTGTTTTCCTCTAAGTGCCTGGTGCACATCTTTTTCAGTTGTGTGTTTTCCCTTCCCTAAGTGCCATGGGCACAGTTTGTTTCGTTTCGGTTGCCCTTGTTGCTTCAAGGGAGATTTCCAGAAAGAGCCAGCTTCGTGCAAAAGCAACGACTCCACACCCAATGGATCGAACAAAGCAAATGAGCTGGGTTCTCAAGCATATCAGGGATGCTTCCCTGCGAATCGCCAGATATGTTGCCCATTTTTTGGCCCACATGTCAAAGTTTACTTAACTATGGAAAGGGAGCTTTCAAGCAAGAAAATGGTAAGCCTTTGGGAGAACATCGAGTTTTTCAGCAGTGACAACTGTTTTTTTGAAGGCACAGTGCAAATCAGGTTTCCAGCAATGCTTAGCTTCTAAATGTTTAATAAATAGAAGTAATTCGGGCTTACAAACCCGAATTACTCATAAACAATATATTTCGAGTTCTCCAGGGAGCACTACTTGATTACTTCATAAGTTGTGTGCAGTCAGAAGCCCGAAATGAGTAAAGGTGCTCAACAAACCCGATTTAGTCTTGAAAAGTAATACTTCTCCAGTTCTCCAAGAGACGAGTATTTTTTAAAAAATCCGAAGGGCATTTTCAAAATGTCGAAGGGTCTTTTTAGGGCAAAAGGTACACTTCAACTTTCTCGAAGGGCTTTTTCTTCTCCAAGTGGACAGTTGCAAAATTCCTGAAGGGTATGTTACCCTTCAGGAGGACCATTTCAAAATTCCCGAAGGGTATCTTTCCCTTCGGGAGGATCATTTGTGGAAATCCGAGGGGACATGCAAAAAGCCCGAGGGTAGTTTCCAAAGACATATGCGAACAAAAAGTCCAAAGGAATTCCTTCAGACAAATTGTCCGAAAAAATTCTTTCGGGAGATTTGTCCAAAATAAGTAAGCCGAGAGAGAAGCCCGAGATCAAGTGTCCAAAGGAAATGACGGGCCAATGGATATCAAAATCAGGATAAGCGACTAGTCGTTGGAAGTAATCAAGTTTGAAAAAGGCTTGGGAAACAGCAAGTGAGAAGACTTCAAGATGGACACACCCGAAGTAAGTAGGCTTAGAGAACTTGAATTACTCTGCATAGAGCAAATCGGATTTCTCAAAGTACTCTACTTAAAAGGTTTTTTAAACGAAAGATCTAGGAAAGTGCAAAGTTGGAGAGGCCAAAGAACCCGAATTACTCTACATAGAGTAAATCGGAATTCTCCAAGGGCTCGACTTAAGCTTGGTCCGGCAGCACTAGAATCATGATGCAACAAATGGAAGGCTGCCATGTGGCGTAACTAGAGCAAAAAGGGCCAATCAGTAAAAAACAAGTGGCACAAAGATGTTCAATAAACACGGAAGAGTCCGAGTCGCTGGTAGCTGGAAATTATAAAGGCTCCCATCCGCCATAGTTCATTGCCTGCGATCGTTGTTCGATGCTTAAATGAGTCACATCAAGAAGAAACATTCCAGTTGCTCACAACATGACTTTTCAGATGCGTCAAAGAAAGTCTTAAAGATGGGAGGGGCTCGACAGTATTGGACGGCAATCCGGAACAGCGCATTTATGAATATCAAGGACAATAGGAGGTTCCAGCCATCTATGACTTTTCTTTCTTCCCTTTCTCTCTTCCCCTTTTTCTTTATAAATAGAAGCCTTCAGACTGGTGATAAAATCACTCTACGAAAATCGTTGTGTAATGGACCTTTGAAGCAATAAAAATTGTTTTTACCTATCTCTTTGTCTGAAAATTGCATTGAGTTAGCTTGTGCACTAATAGCGTTGTGAAGAAGCATCCTTCCAACCTTGTTGCCCTTCTTTCTTGCTTGTTTTCAAGTACTTCACAGTTAATTGCAGGTCTGAACTCGTGCTTCGGCCATTAATGGATGTTTGGCGTGAATTTTGAAATTTTTCTTTGCCTCATGTGTGGTTTAGTAAGCCTAGATTAAGAAATACTTATGCAAGTTAGTTGGTTAGGAGGTTGTGTAAGCCAACTTGTCTTATGTTGAATTAGTGTCTTTCCCAGTCCAGGTGGATCACTTACTTTCGGTGCATCACCTCCCTCAGCTTAGTTTTCTTTTCAAGAAATCTCTCTCCTTTTTTTCTTGGCCATTAGTAGAATTTAGCATAGAAATCCAAAGAGATGAAATGAAGCACCTGAAAAACTAGCCTCATAAAAAAGTCTAGAGGTTCAACCTCCCCATAGGACACCCACACCCTGAAGTTGTTCCCATGCTTATAGCTGAAAGTGAGAGAGCCTGAAGAACTCTCTCGCAAGGGTGCAAATTCATTCTATAACAACAGCTTGATTAGTTTCTTGCAAGTCCTGAGCTAGATGCTCACAAAGCCCTTTGTCTCTAATCAGCTTTGTCACCTTAATCTCTACATCATATTCCATTAACTTGGTTATCCAACCAGCTCTCTTCTCATTTGTCTTTGTTCAAAAGAAAATCTTTGATGCTTGGATGAGCAACCATTAGATGTATCTTATTATTAGACAACAAGTGCCTAAATTTCTTAAGAGATCTTATAATTGAAAGGACATGCTTTTCAACAAAAGAATACCTTGTGTCATACTCCTCCAAGCTTTGGCTGTAGAAAGCTATTGGTTGTTCTAAATCTTCATGATTTTGTTGCGTAAGAATACCTGAAATGGTGTCCATGTTAGTATATGTATACAAAATGAAATCTTTAATAAAATCTAGATTTAAAAGTGTAGGAGCACTTGCTATGGCTTTCTTAGCATCTTCAAAACCTTTTACTCCCTCCTTGGACCAGCTGAAGTTCTGATTTTTCTTTAGCATCACTGTAAGTGGTTTAGTTACAGTAGCGAAATTTAAAATGTATCTCCTTATAAAGTTGATTTTTCCAAAGAAACTTTGCATAGCCTTTTTGTGCTTAGGCAAAGAAAGTGCAAAGATTGAATCTACTCTTTCAGGATCAATGTTTAAACCATGCTTAGAAACAACATGTCCAAGAAGCTTACCTTCATGAACTGAAAATACACACTTTTGGGGATTTAAAGATATCCCAAATTGCCTACACCTTTCGAAAACTTGCTTGAGATGAACCATGTGATCTTTTGCATTCTTTGAATACACTGTTATATTATCCAAATAAACAAGCACAACCATGTTAAGAAGGCCTTGGAAGGCCATATCCATGGCTCTCTAAAAGGTTGCTCTAGCATTAGACAAACCGAATGGCATCTTTTTGTATGCAAATGTCCCCCACTTAGTTGTGAAGGTCGTCTTGAATTGGCCCTCTTATTTGACCAAAATCTGATTATAGCCACTATATCCATCCAACAAAAAAAACTTCTCTGAACCTGCAACAAGCTATAAAATTTGTTCTATTGATGGCAATGGATAGTGGTCTTTAAGCGAAGCCTTGTTTAAATCATGGAAATCAACACACAAATGAATCTCACCATTTTTTTTCCGTACCAAAACAAGGTTCGCCACCCATGTTGAGTACTTAATTGGAAATATGATAGCTGACTCAATGAGTTTGTGAAGCTCAGCTCTCGTTAAAGGCTCAAGTTTATAGGATTGATGGACCTTTGTCTTTGCCTCACTGGTTTAGTTTCAGCTTCCAACTTTATGGTGTGTTGAGCCAAACATGAATCAAATCCCTTGAGATCACTATATTGCCAAGCAAATACATCAGCAAAACTTGTACTTAACTCAACGAAGGCTTTTTTTTTTGTAAAGGAGTAGCTACCTTTCCCAATTTCAAAACCTTACCCGCTGCAATATCTACATTGGCATAGTGTTCATCTTTTGTTAACAAAGATGCCTTGTCTCTTCTTAACTCATCATCACCACTGAAAATATTCTCGAGAGTGACCAATCCTTTGGGCACCTTATTCGTTTTTAATTACACAATCTGATCGCCATACTGATGTAAGTGCTTTGATTGATTTTTTGAGGAAAACTCAGCCTCTTCTTGCAAGAATCTCACAATTTGTTTGTCATCTTCGAACACCTGTCTATTATCATGATTATCCGGAACAGAAGGCCTTCCAACTACCTTTATATGTGACTGAAATTTGTCACTTTTTACATCAGCTGGAATACTAAATTGTGCCACAACAGCAGCCAATCTATCAGCGTGTTTATTCTTATCCCTTGGTATTGCCTTAATGTTAAAATCTTGAAAATCTTCAAGTAAATCCCAAATTCTATGCTTGTAAGATTTAAGCAACAAATTTTTGTATACATTCAAACCTCTCACTTGATGAACTACAAGTTCACTATCTCCAAATACTTGCAAACAATTGACTTTCATCTTTCTAGCCCACTGCAAACCATGAACTAGCACTTCATACTCAGCAACATTGTTTGAACAACCAAACTGAAATTTAATGGAAGAGAAATACCTTTGCTCTGTTGGAGAAACCAACATCATCCCAACTCCAATTCCATGCTTATTTCTTGATCCATCAAAGTACAATTGCCACAAACCTTTATTAGATTCGTCTTCTTTGACCATGGCTGCAATTGGTGCATCATTCTCATGAAGCCAATACACACCAAGACCCTCCTCTTCAATCAGCTTGTAGGGATCATGCTCATGCAAGGTAGAAGCCCACTCATCAAGAAATAAATCTGGAACTCCATCTAAAAGTGAGTCCTTTTCTACGTCACCAGTTAGTAATATTTCATCTGAGATGATACAATTAGCATTGACAACACTTGACGTATATGGCTCCATGTGAAAATGTGTAATAGGCTCTGAATGAATTGTTACCTTTGTACCATACCTGGTTTTGAATAGCAAATAGGTCCAATCAGCATATAAATATCCCTCAATCTTTGAGGTGAAATCCCTTAAGAGGCACATAGCAATGTAGGGAGGCAAATCTACCACAACATCTTGTTGAATAGTAACATTAAGACATGCATGTAATGTCAATTTCAAATCCTTGATGATGCCTACCGTCTTTGTTGGTGACCCATCCAATTGCAATACTCCTTTAGTATTTGGCTCATAAACGAATCCAAGCTTATCTACAATCTGCTTAGGAATGACTGTACTACTAGCTCCACTATCCACCATGCAATTATAAAGAAATTTTCTTTGACTTTACCTTAGTTTTGTCTGCCTTTGTCACATTAATTGCTTGTTGTCCCTGTTGCTTTGCTGGCTGATCCAAATTAGCCAAGACAACACCTTTTTCAACCGGTTTTGGAAACAATTCAAGAGCTGAAAGCTCTTGGATAAGCTTATCCTTTTGCCCTGGAATTGTAAGAGAATCCCACATGCTAATGCTGATATTAGATTTCTTCATTTGATCAACAATACTGAAATGAGATCCACTAACCTTTGGTTGTACCTTTTGATGCACTGGTTGTTCATGAATTTGAGGTAATTGATTAACCTTACCAATCTCTGTATTCTGATTTTTCTGAGTTGTAGGGGCAGCAAGATGCTCTTTTGCACTTTTAGAGACAACATGAGGATTACTTGAAGCTCTTGACACTACTTGAGCCTCATCAGTAGCTCTTTTTTTAGCTCTCTGATAGGTTATAGCTACAACTTGACCACTTGGATTGTTAGTTTCAAAATTTTGAGTAAAAGCAATATGATCATCTACCTACCAATTTACATTAATAGCATCAAGTTGTCCTTGAATTTGATGAGTCTCCCCCTGTGATGCCAAACCTGTATCATGATATTGACTTCCTTGAAAAGAAAAATATTCTTGTGTCATCTGTGGCATGGTGATGTTCTGTGATACCAAAGCTTGGTTTTGAGCATCATTGAAATTTGAGAGCTGCCACCCTGAATCCTACATCAAATTGTTTTGAGATGGGGTAGGAACAATAGCCTTTGAAGTGGAAGGAGCATTAGGATCAAGAGCAGCACATGGCTTAGCTGGAGTTATTGCTCCTTGTGCTTGATAAGGTGGTCTATTTTCTTTGAAACCCTGATAAAGAGGCTTTTGATCTCTGAAACGCTAATAGGTATTCTGATTTTGATGTTGATAAGATGTATTACCTTGAAATTGCTGCCTCTTAAGTTGTACTAATTCATTTCCAAAAGATTGTAGCAAATCTTTTAACTCTCCTATCTCACTAGATTGACTAGTAGGAGCTATAATTTGAGCTTGAAGTGCTAGAATAGGAGCTAAGGATGGAATTTGCGGAGCTCGAGGGGCTACTATGGAACTTATTTCTGAAAATATAAGCATTGGAGATTTTCAAGAAAACTTACCTGCTTGTATCAAACTATTTTTTGTCCTTATTGCAACTTCATAAGCACCTAGCAAAGTAGTACCACCCATTGACTATATCATCACACCAATGTCAGAATTTTAACAGCTTTCAAAAAATACAGAAATGCATATTCAGGGGCTGGCCTAATCAGAACCGGTACCCTGGTCCATATCTTCTAGAATCTGAGATTAAAATCGGACATGAACTCATGAAGAGCTCTTTGTATGTGTAATGTTCCCATTTTCATGAGCATCAGCTCGCAGAGGGTTTAGCCTATTCCTAGCTCTCATAGGCTAATACCGTTTGATTAGAGAGTCTTATTTGGCAGTATTCGGTATGGCTTCGCCTCCAGTGATCAGTGAGAATTCAGCTCTGACCTTTGTTGGATTCAGTTTGGCACACTACTATTTATAGTAAGTGACTATTTCAAGATAGTCAACGTTTTTATCTATAGCAGGACACCTGAACAGGGTTCAATTGCAGTGCCAATCCTTTACACCATTGGTTTGATTAGATAATGAGGGCTTTACTATTTATAATAAATCAATGGTTGATAGAGAGGGACCCTTACTATTTTTAGTAAGACAGTTGGATGTGCAATGGATGCAGTGGTTAACCCCTTGGTTCAGAGAGAATCGAAAAATAATGAATATTTAGGGAGTTATGTTATTTTAATTATTAATAAAGTAATACTTTATTGATAATTAAATATAAAGTACAATTATAATGAGCAATGGGGCCATGACCCTCATTTAAGTGATTTTTAAAGTGACTAAGGAATAATAAAAATATTTAAATGTTATTATAAAGTTATAATGTAACTTTATAATAATAAAGTCATTTTAATTTTATAAAGTGCGTTCAATGAAAATTAAAAGTGGGAATATATCTTTTATCCCACATTGGCCAGGAAAGTGTTTGAGCTCTCACAAGAAAAGAATAAAATGAACTTAAGAGCTCATTTTTAGGGCATCGAGATTTGATATTGATATTTGATATTTTCTCTTGTGGAACCAAGGGCTTCTATAGTTGTTTTGGTTGGCCATTGAGAACGAAAACTCTCAATTAGTAATGTGATTTTGAAGCTGTGAGATACTAGCCGAATTATTGCCAGACCGTGGGCTTCATTCAGGAGTCCAATCCGTGCTTTAATTGGTGAAGAAATATGAAAAATTAAAAGGGTTTAGTGTGCTGCTACAGTACCCGCGCTACAGAACATGTGAATAGTGTTTGCTGCAGTATTGGGAGATTTGTGGAGGTATTTTAGGTCCTTTGAAAGGACGATTTGCATCCAAAAGGAAGCCTTGATAGAGGGGACAATTACAAGCTTGATGCTCTGATAAAAATCAAGGGTTTTGGCATATGCTGGGTGCTCAAGGAGGAGGGACGATTTTGTGAAGGCAGATTAAATCCCAACAAAATTCAAGAAGCATCGTTTGGCACCAAAGAGTCATGGCGCTGCATTTTGGGAGCTAGAGAAATCAATCAATTTTATGTTGGCAGTCCTCTCACATCAGGTTCTTCATGTTATTATTATATTGCATTCAGATTCATATTTGCATATAGGCAATTTTGCTGACTTAATCAGCACCTTGGCACTGTAATTACGATCATGATATGGTCTTGAGATTGCATATGTAATGTTGTTATACACACAGCAAGTTGGCATGGTAGTTTCCAATCATATGCATGTGAAAGAGAAGAATGGGAACTCATATGTAATAAACAAGTTTGCACTTCATTTCCTATTACCGTTCCATTGCAATTTCATATGGGAAACTTAAGGAGTTTTGCTGCAAATTGTTTGACACAATACCTTCTAGCTGTAGGTGTAGTTGGCATGTCATTTATATGCATTGAAAATACAAAATATATGGCACATCATTCCAGTTTACTTGATAGTTTTTGAGTATCATTTGGAAGCATTTAAACTACATTCACAAGCATTCAAATTATAGCCAAGCAAGAACAAATCAGACTGAAACACAAAACCAGCAAGACTAAAGGTTGTATGCAAAGTATTTGACGATAATCCTTGAGCCTCTAATCTACAGTCTGAGGTTTGGATTGTCAAGGGATATTACATTATGGTAGTTAATTGCTCAACTAAAGATAAGTGATCAGATTTGTCTTCAAATTGCTTGACTAAGGCTGCACCCAATTCATCCCAGGTGGAAATGGATCTGAGTAGGAGGGTTCTATACCATTGTAATGTTTTTTCTTTGAAAGAAGCAACAAGCAATCTAATAGCAACACTATCATCAACATTATGAACTGAACAAATATTAGCCACATCCTGGATATGCTCAATAGCGGTTGTTTGATTTTTCCCTGAGAAGAATGGAATACTTTTGAGGGCAGATACAGGAATGTCATCAAACTGTGCTAAATTCAGTGGGCTACCTCTATTAAATGGAGCAAACACTTGGTTTTTTATGAGCATTTGAATATTAAGGATTGCAGTGTTTAGAACAATAGGATGAGGAGGTAAATATTCTCTTTGAGGATATGGATTTGCCCTCCTAGATCTTGCTCTCTTATAAGTTACAAATTCAAAAGGGATACTTTTACTTGTTGATCTTGTGGTAACCTTTGGCATGAACGAATTCCCTGAATGATGCTATAAACTCTGCAACTAGATGTAGATGAATATCCTCTATTGCTGTGAAAACTCTTCAGATATGCAAATAAGTTTTTCGTGATCCCGTTGGGTGTGTTAAAAATTGTTGTCAATCTGGAGTTGCACCCTAATCGAAGAAGTACTGAAATGGTTAATCCTCACTCTAGTTGAAATAATGGGACCTCACGAGGGTGGGTATCTCAATGGTGAGAAGAACCTCTAGAGAAGGTTGGTTCCTGTAAGATGTATCAATGAGGATCTCAACTTCTACGCTACAAACTGCTTAGGGAAAAGGGGATAAAGACCTTGAAAGAAAATCTTAGTTAAAATGGTGATACACCTAATTTGCTTGATCCACTCAAATCCAGCTTCTAAAAACACTGGTTCAGACAAGGAAGACGCAAAACTTCAACTCCAATTGATCAATACACGTAAGTATTTCACGAAAAGGTTCTGTTTAATGATCTAAGCTTGAGGGAAACGTAAAAATAGGCCTGACGAAAGGCAAACAGTCACTAATATCCACTGTAAAATCAACAAAAGACATTCAAACACAAAACGTGACCTGCGTAAATGACCAACTAATAACTAGGTACGAATCCAGATTTGACAAGAAAGAAAATCTATCACTAAGGCAAATCTATAACAATAGTACACTATCCCAACTGCTGAAAATTGAAAAAATAGAGTCCTCTTATTGATTCTGAAAAAAGTTACAGCACAATCTTTGAAAAAAAATTCTTGCCAAAGGAGGGATCCAATTCTAAGGCTGAAAAGCCAAACTATATACAAATTACAAACAGCCAAGATTGGGGTAGAAAATAGAATAAGCTAAATCCGTCCAACTCAGCCTTTACAATGTGTTTGTTTTTGTCTTTTGTCTTGCATAAATAGACGACAGGCTCAAGCTTGGGTTATTCCGCTCCTTGCATGAAGTTTGCCAAAGTCTGAAAATAGAGGTCGAGTTTGAATCGCTTGAACGTTTGGCAAAATGATTTGCATGAGACGTGATCTAGACGAATAGCCAGCTGAAACTCATACGGCTGGAAATAGCTTTTCTATTTTTTTCTTGACTTTTTTGTGTTCTAAACTCTATTCTGGAAGCAGCTGCATGTTTGGCGGTGATCTGATTATTTCGTTTATTTCTGGTGCTCTTTTTGCATGTTCGGCTCTTGCTCGCGTCTATTTCTGGGTTTTCGCCTTTGTTTATTTCTAGAATCTTTTGGTCTCTGTCTGTCTATTTCCCGTAGCCTTTTTTTTTTCCTCCTTTCTCCTCTCAGGGTTTATCTTCCCCAGAACATTTTCCTGGGTTTTATTTTCCACTTACCCGTGGGAATTTGTTTCTTCCTTCTTTACTCGAGCTTCTCTTTGAACCCGCCCGAATCCTTCCCGAAGGGCAAGTGCCCTTCGGGATTCATCCTTATGTCTTTGTCGAAGGGCAATTGCCCTTCGGAACCCCCAAAATGGACCTTCGCCCTTCGGGACTTTTGGTTTTGCACCTTTCCGAAGGGTAAGTGCCCTTAGGGACTTTTGATTTTGTCCCTCCTGAAGGGTACCTACCCTTTGGGACTCTTGTTTTCGGTCCTTCCCGAAGGGCAAGTGCCCGTCGGGCTCTTTGTCTTGAACCTTCCTAAAGGGCAGGTGCCCTTCGGGACTTTTGATTTGTACCTTTCCTCAGCCCTTTGCACTTTGAATTTCTCGCAGACAATTTGTCCACGAGAATTGTTTCGGGATTTTTGTTCTTTCACTTTCCCGCGGACAAAGAGTCCACGGGAATTATTTCTCGGTCTTCCTTTCCGGATGATCCTTTTGCCCAAGGGCAAGTGCCCTTCGACTCCTCGAAAATGAATCTTCTCGAAGGGCGCCTACCCTTCGGGATTCTGTAAATGCACTTTCCCAAAGGGCAAGTGCCCTTCAGGACTTTTGCTCCTGAACCTTCCCAAAGGGCAGGTGCCCTTCGGGTTTCTGCGAATTATCCTTCCCGAAGGGCAAGTGCCCTTTGGGCTTTGATTTTGTCCTTTTTTCAGCGTTTTTGGGCGAGTGAATTCCTCACAGACAAAAAGTCCGCAAGAATTATCCTTTGCCCTTCGAGCTTTTTAATGCCTGTGACTGCCTCGGACATTTCGGGGACCTTGACTTTGGGCTTTTGACTGTCTGTTACTTCACAAGAGAGAAGTCACGAACCCCCCAAACCCCAATTTGAACTGCCAAGAGTAAGTCAAGTTCAGAAAATCCACTTGCTCTTACTGTTGAAGCTGCATAAGTAAAGCACAACTGAAAGCCCGATTTTCACCGTTAGAGCAATTTGGACCCCGAAAACCAAACTGCTTCTATTGCTGAAACTTTTGGGAAGTAAAGCACCTCGCAAAACCCAATTTCAACTAGGATCTCAAGTACTTCGAATGTTAAGCGTCCTCTGCCCTACAATTACTCTGAGCACCCTTGAAAATTGGTCTGGATCCTTCCATGAAAAGCTTCGAATGGTAGGGGTGACAATTTGACTTGTAAGTCGAAATTGTCAACATCAACTTCATTTTCCATGTCCTCCACACCAAGCTCTTGAGCTCTTTCTCCATCCTCGCTCACATCTCCACTGTGAGCTCCTCTTTGTTGTGTTCTTTCCATTTCATCCAACCTTGATTGCATACCTCTCATCATCTCAGTCAAATCTACAACTTGAGGTCCTCTCGGTCTTGCCCCTTTCCATAACACATTTCTTTTGTGTGCCATCTCTCCCACGATGCAAACTTCTCTTTGACAGCTTGCCAATAGACTCAGCTAGAGTCTTCTTCATGTACACTCTCCCAGCAAGGAAATGCAACTCTGATGCCAAATGATGCAAGCTAAAATAAGGTACCTACCTAAGGACAGCCTCTAATTTTGTGATGCTTAGATATTTACTCAGACCAAAACATAATTTCAGACCAAACATGCAAACAACAACAATACTTTAAACCTTTGGAATCTCATTCATTTAAGCATTACAATGTGTGATGTCCCCTTTCTCGAATTAATGAAATCAAAGGACCCGTAGCCTATCTTTATTTGCCATAGGCTACAAGGGAGTTTTTAAAAGGAAATAATCTAATAATAATTTATTTTGTTGTCTAAAAGGGTACTTTAAGTTATAACTTTGAAAAATGTCAATTAATTTATTATTATTAAATAGGGCCAAAAGTAAATATTGGATACATGGCCAAAAAATAATTAATATTCATAAGTTGGAAAAATGTGAATATTTAATTAAAAGAAATATTAATTTATTTTAGGGTTGCAATGGAAAAGTGAATAATAAAAGAATTGGGTGAAAAAGAAAATGATTATTCAAACATCTGGACAAAAACCAACACCCTTTTTTCCAGAGGAAAAGCTTGCAACTTCAGCGCTACATCCAAGAACGAAAACCCTCAAGTTTGCAAGTAAAAGGATGAAACCCCTCATACCCAGTTGAAGATTCCACTCGAAAATCACATTTGTGTTATCAGTTTAAGGAAAGAACAGTTTTAGAGCCATATTCAGCAATGGCATCACACCTCAAGAAACAGAATAAAAAAAGTGCAGATCCGTACAGTGTCCGTACCATGGCCATTTTTTGTTGAACTGGGTAGCATCGCAACACATCAAGCTATTACTGTTCAGAGGTTTATTCGGAAATGGTTTCAATAAAAGATTTTGCCTTTATGCATTTTCAAGTTATGTCAAGTTAGGGTTTGATTAAAAAATAAGAAATAATTAGTATATGACTTTATTATATTGTTGTACTTTTCCAATATTCAATAAAGATTCAATTTGATTTTTGGTTATCAGTTTGCTTTGTGTTATTATCTATATTATTAGGTGAAATTCCATATTTGAATTGAATAACAAAATAAGAGTTTCACAGCAAATTTACAATTGTTCATATTTATCCAAAAAGGATTATTTCAACGGTATTAGAACCAGTTTTCTTGCCAGCTTGTGGAAAAGATTTATTTTGCAGCTTCGACTTCATGCAAGGTAGTGATAGAGAAGTCAGGTATTACTAGAGAGAAAGGAAAAAAAGTCCAGAACAGCTAGAGGAAAGGTTAGGGCAGCAAGTTCCGGAATCACTTGTAGGAAAAAAAGAGAAAGCTTTGGGTCGCTGTAATGTCCCCTAATTGGGACAATGATGAAAAAAGAGGGTTTGCCAACAACCCCTAGCCAATCCAAGCACCAAACTGAAATCTGAAAATTTATAACCAGCGAAACCCTAGCTAGAAAAATTTTATGAAATTCAAGGTAAAGAGCATCTAAATAAATCCACAAGAAGATGAAAATTATTTAAGAAGTTAAATACATTTTTTGGGATCAAATAAATTGACGAATCACTGGAAATACCTCTCAAAAATATTCTGAATTTTCCTTGAAAGTACAGTTGTATTTTTCAATCCTTAAACACCTCAAAATGCTCTCCAAGTGGGTCGTCACACCCCAATAAATTAGAAGAAACAATTCTGAAAATTATCCCTTAGATTTCTCTTACCAAATCACCTTCTGGAGCTCGCTAATCAAGTCGCCCAAGTGACAAAATTATGATAATAATTTCTAGAATATTTTAGGATCTAGAATGTCCTTTCACGCATGCCAATTGTTCCAAACAATTCACCAAATGACTGAAATAAATTATGAAAATTATCTTAACCCTCGAATATGGTTCAAAAGATCAAATTTTCCTCTTGTGAAGGGTCGCCACCCTCCCAAAGGAGGTCGCCACACTTTGGAAGACTTCAAACTTGTTCTATGGCTTCTACACGAAGTTCACCCACCTTTCTTTTACCTGCAAATTGAATATTTCCAGCTTTTCGAAGGATAGTACCAATTCCTTGATAAAGGTGGTGTCAAAAGACACTTTTGTAGAATTTCTTGCATATACTTATGCACAATTATGATGCAATTGCAGCGCTTGAATAGAGTTGTCCTAGTAGAGAATGGAGGTTTCCGTCCTCAAACCCCTTGGTGCACTTTAAGAGTTTCGTCCTCAAGTCACTTGTTCAAAGTATTTGTAGAATTTCTTGCATATATTTATGCACAATTATGATGCAATTACACCCCTTGAATAGAGTTGTCCTAGTAGAGAATGGAGGTTTTCATCCTCAAACCCTTTGGTGCACTTTAAGGGTTTCGTCCTCAAGTCACTTGTTCAAGCTTGACATACTTACACAAAAATTTCAATATCCAAATCTGCATAATCCCTCAAATGAATTCTTACTTGCCCTTATATACCACTCCTCCAAGTGTGGCACCCAAAATTGGAGAGGAAAGTTCCCTTTCTTTTAAAATATTAAAAGATCCTCTTAAGTTCCTTTTAGGCCTTAAATGCCCAAGACCTATAAACCCCAACACCTAAGTGAGATAGAAACATAAGATGCTTTTCATAAATCAACTCAAAATTAGAAATATAAAGTACCCATTTCCATTACTAACTCCTCATAAGTGGCCCACAATGCTCCCTTTCATTCCTCTACCCTTAGCCATCGAAAACAAGAATGGGCTAAGGGTCCCACGAAGGTCTAGATCAAAATTGGGGACATTACAGTCCTCCCTACCCAAAATTGTTTGTCCTCAAGCAACTGTAATACCCAAGGAGGCGTCCCAACATGCTTTATAATGCAATGTCCACCTATGATTCCACCCAAGAGAAAGATCCCTCAATTGGCTCCTTCATACTGTTGTACCTATGCTTTGGGGCCTACCCCCACGTGCTAGAAGTGTCCTCATAGCCTTCCAAAGGCTCCATTAGCCCCCAATCAAATAATGCATGACATATTGGTTTGCCTTTGATGTAGCTTCTCATAGTTATCAATGTGCCCTCAAAAGATGTTTCCAAAATTTGGAAAGATATAACAATAATCTCATCGAATTCACCACTAGCATGTAGATGTATAAAATACACACCATCACAATTCCTAAATTGTTTCCCAAGTTCCACATCATTGTACCAGCAAACAAGGCCAACCCGTTTGTGCAGCTGAAACCATTTGTCCTAGATAGTTGGAGGAACCAAACATTCCCAATCATGCAGGCAATCTTTCCAATGGAAAATTTCCTTGGAGTCCACCCCTTCAAATTCAACATCTTCGGCCCACTTATACCAAACTTCAATGGCCTCCTTATATGCTTCAAATGGTTGAATAATTCTTGAAAGATTCTGCAATATCTTAGCATAACCGTCAAAATCAGCGCTTTCTTGCACACAACATCCATTCTCAAAAAAATTATGAAGATTTGGATGGATCTTATACAAAGCTCTTAAGTGCATCTTATCACAGAAAGGAAGCTTATCATTATGTAGTGCTCCCTTATTTAATAGATCAAGACAACCAGTTGGATCTCTCCAGTAAACTTGGTCAAAAGACAAAAGCATTCCTTCAGCAATGTCATCCAGATTTGATTCATCCAGGAGTGGTACAAAAAAGGAAGAATTTACTTGGAAATGGAAAGCCACTTCCTCAATGCATGTGCCCATTCTAGTCCAAAGGAATGCATTAAGCCTTCCCATTTGAGAAGTGCTTGCTTTAAATATGCATTCTGATTTTCTCCATTCATTAAGAAGATTCAGTGCATCTTTTATACAACCCCATCTTCTGAATCCAATATCTGCCACAAGCTATCTATTAAGGACCTGAGGAGTTGCATAAGGGGCATGAGAGCCAAGGATAGAGTTGACATCATCACAGTCAAAGAATAGGTTTGTCGGAAAACAAAGCTTCCCTTCAAGTTTCGATTTTACCCAGTGATAACTGCGAATCTGTAATACACATGATGCTTATGTGTATTTTCCTTTCTTCTCACCAGGACTGCCAGACCAATAAATAGCTTTTTTAGTACCAAAAATGTCATCCCACACATTACCAAGAACTTCGAGCAGGCAGGAGCATTACTCTAAATTTTTACTTGAACTAGATAAGGTTGTTAGTATTTCGACCAACTCCAAAGATTCCCAATCATTCCCAGTCCAACCCACCGCATCTGCATAGCCATCCCATGTCAGGGCCTTCCATATGCTACAAGATTGATCTTCCACTTTCTTCTCAACAATAAGAACATGCATAAAATCAATGACACCAAGTTCTTTGAAAAAGATATGCCATTGTGACAAGTTCAAGAGCAGTATTTCATTGGAGAAAAATTACAGGTATGCATTGTCAATTTCATCCCAGACCACATTTGTGCCTACAAGAATTTTTTTTATATCCATAGGATTGCCGAATTCTCTGCTAAAGTGCAGCAGTTCAGAACTAACAAGTTTATATCCATTATTTGTTACAATAATAGATTTCTTTTGTAACTCTGAAACTAGTTTTTCCCTTCCCAAGTAGCATAAAGAGCAAATAGATTGCAAATGTAACATTGTAAAGGCCAGATATTCCATCAAAATTAACTTATCCTTAGACATGCATTCACCTATTGACATAGCTTGTAGGATGTGTGTCATCACAACTTCATGCGCTGATAACTGGCCAACCCCAACACATCATAGCATGCATATGATCATGTCTGAATCGCCCCTGACTAGGACATCAATTGCAGTTGTTGGGGTGAAATAAAAAGAAGAATGTACTGATCTTAGCTCAGGATATAACCTGGGGAAATTCTTTAAAATATGTGCATCAATTCCAGCTTCAGTGACTTCACAGGGTAACCAGATAGAATCTTCTACAAGCGATGTATACGAGCCATCTAAAAGTGGAATGAATGGAATCAGACGAAGATCACTAAGGAAATCAGTTTCTTGTTTCACTTTAAAATGCACATCAGGTCCAGTCGTCGATGCTTCAAGCAATCATAAAGAGCAACAAGGAGCCTAACCAGTTCAATCCCAAGTCTCTTAAAGCGTCCCTTTTATTGCATAGTGATTTGATTACCTCAATTATGGTTCTTGGTCCACATCCATGCACAACTAAAGTATCTGCTAATGAATCTGACAAATGAACATCTCTATGTAAATACCCAAGACCAAGATGATTATTCAGTAAATCATCTGGTAAAAGGATGCATATCTAATCACTCTAACCCCTTATAACCTTGCACGGGAGAACCCATGGTTTATCCTTTCCCTCCCAAGGTAAGCATGAAGAAGCCCTTAACTTGGAAAGAATCATTCCTGGCAATGGAGAGAAAAATCCCAAAACTTCCCCAACCAAAGGGACAAAACTCATGTAAAGCATGATAGCTTTTCCAGGGTTGTTTTGATAGCACAGAAGATCCTTGAAACAAACTGCCTCACTAACAAATAACTTTGGAAACTCTGAAAGTAACGATTGGTTCCAGGCACTATCCCCCATCAACCTCTTTTCTCGAAGACAGCAAAATAAAGTACCCTTTAAGTATAAATTTCAAACCATATGCCCGCAACGGAAGGAATGCAAATATTGGTTGCATTTCTAGCATGGCCCATACTCTCTACTTTGGTCTTCGCATAATGTGAAGGCCATAGCAATTTTGGTAATTTGTACACCAGGGCACAGCGTGCTAGTATTTAGTTTTCGACTTGCCATAAGCCAAGTAGTACTTTCTTTACCATGTGAACTTTTTATTAGGCTGTTGCCAATATCCTCTCTCCGCATTATATTTATGTAGTTAGTTAGACCATCCCTAACTTTTATACAGTGAAATCAATGAAGAATTAATAATAGGGAAGGATGAAGATCTGCAAATTTTGATACCCAAGACCTTATTCCTATTTCCTCCAGAAAAGAATCTTTAAAAGGGATGACAATGCAGGTTTTCCAAACAGAACCATCTAATTTATAGTTTTCATCGGATAGTTCCTTGCTCAAAGAGTCAAGATTGCGCAGAGGAGCTACAAGGGTCAGCAAAATGAAACCAAGATCTCCCTCGCTTACATCTAATTTTACATGAAAACCATTGGAATGAATCTCTGGTACATCTATCACCCAAAATACGGACTAAAAGACAATGCCTTTGTGTCCACTATAACCAGCACTAGAACCTTTCTTCGTTGAATTGCCAACATCACAAAGAGCTTTAATGTCTTTAGCAGTAAATCCCAATTCGTTATTGAAGACAACTATTGTAAGAACCCCAAATAAGCTCTTAAAAAACAACAAGAAGATTAGCTGGCTGCTGTCCAAAAACTCAGAAAAACCCAGCCAAGAGATCTTGCCCAAAGCCTCACAAAATGGCTCCACAAATGCAAAAATACTTAATCAAATGAAAAGCTAACTTGTGTACCTTGTTGTAGGTTATATTGTGAGTGTAGCTAGCTGGAAATAAGTGAAGAAATTCTGCTAACAGAGGCGTAGGTACAGCAGGTTCAGATCTTGCAATCAGTCCTAAATCCTTCTTCACAATGAGGCCAAAAACCCTCAATGACATCCACACTTTGCAAGGTTAATTTCCAGCTCCACAAAATTAATCAAACCCTTCACCTAAATCGTTCCTCTTCAAGGAAATAATAGAAATAAGTTCTGAAAATAATATTCCTGAATTTATCTAACAAAAGGTCTTCAAAACCCTTGTAGATTAGTTTTATCTTCTTGGAAAAATAATAGAATTGAATCAGAATATTATCAACTGAGATTCTATACCAAAAAAGGTTTATAACTTCTCCAAATGAAATCGCCAAGCCAAGAGACAATGAGGAATATTTTCCTTAGATCTAAAACCCTTCACAAAACCCCTATCTACCATCCAAAATACCTTCAGCTGGTTCGCCACCCTAGATAAAAATATATAAATATTTTTTCCAGCGATACCCAGCCTCTAAGTATATTGATCCATAACTCCCGATAGTTCACTCCACCTAGATAAATTAGCAAAAAATATTATTACCCTAAGAGAGGGTTTTAATCCACGAAATCCTCCAAAATGTAGTCTTTTCCAGCCCTTAAGTGGTTCGCTCAAGGTATAGACAGCCTTCTTTGATCTCCACTCTCATTCGCCAACCTGGGAGACTTCAAACCCTTCTATTTAGCTTGATCTTGTCCTCCAAAACAATTCGCTACAGCTGCAATATTAGATAAGAAAACTCAATTGATTCTTCAAAGATTCACAAGATTTCTTTCAATAGGTGGCGTTAATAGACACCGTTTTATAGAGCATCATAGCTCTTGGAGGGTAACATTATCCAAGAAACTATGTCGAAGACAATCAAGTTTGACATACTTGACTTCTCTCCCAAATAGCATATGCACACATGATCTTCAATTGAGCCCTCATGCTCCTTAAATAACCATCTACAAGTGTAGCGCTCCACATGAGAAAGAGAGGGTTAATTTAAAAAGTAACTTAAGTCTTAACAAGCTAAGGCTCATAATTTCCCCCACTTTAAGTGAAATAACATTAAGTACTTTTTCCCCCAAAACATAACTTAAAATTAGAATCGTAAAGTACCTTTCTTTTAAATCATTCTTTCACAAGGGTGTAATGAGTTCCCTATTATTCTTTCACCCTTAGTTATGGGAACCAACATGAACTAAGGGTCCTTCGAAGTCTTAGAGATAATTTGGGGACATTACAACGACACAAGTGCTTTGAAGAAAAATTGCCAAAGTTGGTTCTGAACAAGCAGGATAGATATTATCATCTGCATTTTGGACCTTTGACTCTTCTGAATTTTTTACTTTTAATCTCAGCTGATTGCTTATTTCTTTGGGTCCCTTATTGATTGATTTTTGATGTCCAATCAAGGACTCTTTATTTGGTGGCTGCCCTTCAAAGTCAGCCTCACTTACCATTGATTTTATTGAATTTTCTGAGTTAATTCCAAGCTGTTCACAACTCTCAAAGGGGCTTTGTTTGACTGATTTTTGGTTATTGGCAAGCTCATGGAGTGGCTGCCCCTTGTACAATTGGAAATTCAGCTCTGTCACTTGCTTTAATGGTTGTCTTTCACCCGATTGGAGTTCTCTGTCATACATACTTGTTGATTTATGTGTGGGTGGTTCCCTCTTCCTTTCAAACTTATCAATTACCTTTTCCAACAATTCTTCATGTGTCCCCATCATGCTATGCTTTTGTGTCACCCTTTCACGATGCCACTAATCATAGGCAGCCCCATCCAAATGTTGGATAACAAAAATTAGTACCTCTTTTTGACCTCTAGGCCTCAAATCAAGATACTCAATCATCATGTCAACCCAAACTCTTACCTAAATACCTAGATCACCATCAAAAGTTGGGAGAACTATCTTCCCCAAATCATCTTGTGTATTCATGTACCTATGTTGCCTCTTGCCATACCTTAAACCTAGCCAATATTCGAAACTCCTTCCCCTGCGGTATATAAGTGCAAGAGTCAAGTACTCATCATAATCTTCCATGAGATCCCAACGAACCAAGAGCTGGTCCTTATGATCCTGGGCTTGTTTAATACCTTTCATCCTATCCTGCTCCTATTTGATATAGACCCTGAATTCCACAAATAGCCAAGATATGGCTCTGATACCATTGTAATGTCCCATAATTGAGACAATGATGAAAAAAACGAGTTTGCCAACAAACCCTAGCCAATCCAAACACCAAACTGAAATCTGAAAACCTATAACCAGCCAAATCCTCGCTGAAAAAATTTATGAAATTCAAGCTAAAGAGCATCCAAATAAATCCACAAGAAGAAAATTATTTACTAAGTACATTTTTTGGGGCCAAATAAATTGACGAATAGCTAGAAATACCTCTCAAAAATATTCTGAATTTTCTTTGAAGGTACAATTGTATTTTTCAACCCTTAAACGCCTCCAAACGCTCTCCAAATGGATCGCCACACCCCAATAAAATAGAAGAAACAATTCTGAAAATTATCCCTTGGATTTCTTTCACCAAATCACCTTCTGGAGCTCGCCAATCAAGTCGCCCAAGTGCCAAAATTATGGTAATAATTTTTGGAATATTTTAGAATCTAGAATGTCCTTTCACGCATGCCAATTGTTCCAAACAATTCACCAAATGACTTAAATAAATTATGAAAATTATCTTAACCCCCGAATAGGGTTCAAAAGAACAAATTTCTCTTTTGTGAAGGGTCGCCACCCCCCCGAAAGGAAGTCACCACACTTTGAAAGACTCCAAACTCGTTCTAGGGCTTCTCTACGAAGTTCACCCACCTTTATTTTACCTATAAATTGAAGGTTTTCAGCTTTCAAAGGATAGTAGCAATTCTTTGACGAAGGTGGTGTCAAAAGACACTTTTGTAGAATTTTTTGCATATACTTATGCACAATTATGGTGCAATTATAGCCCTTGAATAGAGTTGTCCTAGTAGAGTATGAAGATTTTCATCCCTAAACTCCTTGATGCATATGAAGGGTTTCGTTCTCAAATCACTTGTTCAAGCTTGACATACTTGCACAAGAATTTCAATATCCAAATTTGCATAATCCCTCAAATGAATCCTTACTTGCCCTTATATACCACTCCTCCAAGTGTGGCATCTAAAATTGGAGGGGAGAGTTACCTTTCTTTTATAATATTAAAAGGTCCTCTTAATTTCCCTTTAGGCCTTAAGTTCCCAAGACTTATAAATCTCACCACCTAAGTGAGATAGAAACAAAGGTGCTTTTCATAACTCAACTCAAAATTAGAAATATAAAGTACCCCTTTCCATTACTAACTCCTCACAAGTGGCCCACAATGCTCCCTTTCATTCATCTACTCTTAGCCATCGGAAGCAAGAATGGGCTAAGGGTCCCACGAAAGTCTAGATCAAAATAGGGGACATTACAGTCACAATAATAGGGATGAAGATGAAGCCCGTATTGATAGGCTTGTACAAGGCCAAGAACGGTTAGCTGACATGATAACCCAACTAGTCCATACTATGCAGAATAATAACATACAAAGGCCTTACAATGATGGAGGAAGTTCTTTAGGGGCAAATAATAATCCACCCATTCAGAGAACAGCGATTGGTTATGTGGCCAAGCCCTTCCAGCCCGACTTCATCCGTAGGGAAGAAGTGGTTGCAAAGAAAGAAGTCCAACCCTCCATAGGTGATGTGGTTGTACCCAGTTATGAGTACAGGGTCCTACCGAATGAAATTAAAGAGGCTATCTCTTTCACTAATTTCATAAATTTTAAAAAAAAAAGGGGGCGGTCAAAGTGCTGAAACAAGGCCACCAAAAAATCAAAGGGACCTCCAATAGGCAATAGGCAAGATTACACTTCCAACATATGATGGCTCCAGTAAGTGTACAGTACACTCCTGGATACAGAAATTGGACACATTCTTATCATTGAGGCCAATGATGGAAGAGGAAGCCATCAAATTTGCCACTCTTCATCTGGAAGGTGTAGCACACAAGGGGTGGTACCATGGATTAATCACACAAGGTCACAATCACATCCACTCATATGTGGAGTTCAGTACCAGATTGATAGAGAGATTTCATAGAGTTGATCCGGAGATCCATTTTCAAGAGTTAGCTCAACTTAAACAACCAATTCAGTGGATGACTTTGTTGCTGATTTTCGGAAGCTTTCAGTTATGGTCCCTAATGTGACTGAAAGGAGGCTTGTAGTATTATTCATAGAGGGTTTAGCTGAACCACTTAGAGGTTTGGTGAAGGCTTTCAACCCTACCTCTCTACAATAAGCCATTAAAAAGGCTTTGGATCTTGAAACTGCAGCCTCTAGAGGAAGATTCCAGCCTACAGGAAAGCAAAGACAAACACCCTATGGGCAGCAAAAAACAGTCCCTCATGGGCAGCCAAGGACAAATAATTATAGATAGCCAAAAACCACTTCTTTTGGACAGCAAAAGAATCCATTACAACAGGGTTCCCAACAATAATTTCCTAAGACCATCAAGGAAATTGAATGTAGAAATAAACTCCAAAAAAAAAAACTCTGCTTTACATGTAAAGATCCTTGGGAACTAGGCCATAGGTGTCTTCCAAGAGGTCAAGTACATTACATCGAGGTGATCTCCGATGATGAAGCAGAAAAAGAGGAACAAGAGAAAGAAATAGAAGAGGAAGAACCAGTAGCAGAGGCTACAGTGGAGGAGAAAATTTCTAATAGTACTTTTAATACACTTTCAAGTGCACCCACATATCATCCATTCAAGGTCCGTGGTGTTAAAAGGACATATGGTGATAGTTTTAATTGATAGTGGGTCAACCCACAACTTCATTGATGAGAGTTTGGTAAAACAAAGAGGGCCGCCAACAGAGGACTTTCAGGGATTTAATGTTACTGTAGCAGATGGATTTACTATACCATGCACCAAAAAGGTCAAAGGCTTGGACATTACATTTGGTAAGCACAAAGTTACTGATGATTTCTATGTAGTTGGCATAGGAGAGACAAATCTGGTTTTAGGTGTACAGTGGCTCCCATTCTCTTGGAGAATTTACACAAAACTACAAAACCATGGCGCTGAAATTTCAATCGAACGGCAAAGAGGTTGTATTTCATGGTATGGCCAATAGGGCTCCAACATCAGTTACAACTAGAAGCATGGAGAGAGCTTTTCGTAAAGGGAATTGAGAGTGGGCAGCCCATTGCTTTATGAGTAATACATCCACCTCTAGTGATAAGAGGTCTTACCATGTGGATATTCAATCCATTTTGGACGGCCATGGTATAGTCTTGAGTGATTTATCTTCAAGGCCGCCACCTAATAGAGATTCTCAACATATTATAGAGTTGGAAACAAGTTTTAAACCTATTATGATTACTCCTTACCGCCATCCTAGATCTTTTAAAGAGGAAATTGAAAAGACAATCAAGGAGTTATTGAAGACAAGTCATATTCGGCCTAGTTCTAGTCCCTTAGCATCTTTTATGGTCTTGGTAAAGAAGAAGAATGGAACCATGAGGATGTGTATTGATTACCATGCCTTCAATAAAAAAACTATCAAAAACACATACCCAATACCCAGGATCGATGAGTTGTTGGATGAATTGCATGGAGCAGTATACTTTTCTAAAATTGACTTGAGATTCGGTTATCACCAAATCAAAGTAAGAGATGATGATGTGCACAAAACAGTTTTCCAATGTCATTTTGAACATTTTGAATTTTTGTTTATGCCTTTCGGTTTAACAAATACTCCACCTACCATTCAATCATGCATGAATCATGTTTTTAGTGAGCAATTGAGGAAATATATTTTAGTGTTCTTTGATGACAATTTTGGTGTACAGTAAGACTTGGGAAGAGTACTTGAAACACTTGGATACAGTGTTGGGAATATTAGAACAATGGTTTTTTTCTTAAAGAGTCTAAGTTTGAATTTGATATGACCGAGATTTTATACTTGGGACATATCATCAATGCCCAAGGAGTACAGGGCGATCAAGAAAAAATTCAAGCAATAATTGTCCACCACCCACCACTGACCCAATTGAGGGGTTTCTTGAGACTTTGCAATTATTACAAGAAATTTGTGAAAAGGTTTTCACAACTTGTCCTATTGATTGAATTAACAAAAAAAAGAGCTTTCAAATGGTTGAATAAGCTCAAAATACATTTGAAAAGCTCAAGGAGGTAATGAGTACTTGCCTAGTGCTTGTTGTTCCAGATTTCTCTATTCCTTTTGTATTAAAATGTGATGCATCAGGGGAAGGAATAAAGGTTGTTTTAATGCAAAAGGGATATCCTATTGCCTTTGAAATTCAGAAATTGAAAGATGCAGAGTAAGGATTTTCTATCTATGATAAGGAAATACTACCTATCATGCATACCTTAGCAAAATTTCGACAATACTTGGTTTGTCGCAGATTTGTGGTCAAGACTCATCACAACAATTAATGAAATCAGAGTTCTCGTAGCCTATCTTTATTTCCCGTAGGCTAAAGCAGGGTGTTTAAAAGAAAAATAATTTACTAATAATTTATTACGTTGTCCAAAAAGGTATTTTAAGTTATAACTTTGGAAAATGACAATTTATTATTATTGAATAGGACCAAAAGTAAATATTGGATACATGGCCAAAAAATAATTAATATTCATAAATTGAAAAAAAGTGAATATTTAATTAAAATAAATATTAAATTTTTTGGGTTTGGAATGAAAAAGTGAATAATAAAAGAACTGGGTGAAAAAAAAAATGATTATTCAAACACCCAAACAAAAACCAACAACCTTTTTCTAGAGGAAAAGCTTGCAGCTTCAGCTCTACATCCAAGGATGAAAACCCTCGGATTTGCAGGCAGGAGGACAAAACTCCTCGTACCTGGTTGAGGATTCCACTCGGGAATCATGTTTGTGTTATCAATTTCAGGAAAGATCAATTTTAGATCCCTATTCAGCAGGGGCATCACACTTCAGGAAATAGAAAAAAAAGTGCAAATCCGTATGGATCTGTAAGTGAATCTGTACCACGGCCATTTTTTGTCGATTTGGGCAGCATTGCAACACATCAGGTTGTCGTACTGTTCCAAGGTTTATTCGGCAACGATTTCATAAAATATTCTGCCTTTATGCATTTTCAGATTATGTCAAGTTAGAGTTTGATCTAAAATTCAAAAATAATTAGTATATGACTTCATTATGTTGTACTTTTCTAGTATTTAATAAAGATTCAATTTGGTTTATAGTTATCAGTTTGCTTTGTGTTATTATCTATTATTGAGTGAAATTACAGATTCGAATTGAATAACAAAATAAGGGTTTCATGGCAAATTCAAAATTGTTCATATTTATGCAAAAAGGGTTATTTCATAATGATTGGATCATCTATAGTATGACACACTAGCATACAAGCTTAATTTCAAAGAAAAAGTGAAAAACAAAACTCCCCTATTCTATGCTAGTCTCATGTCCTTCCTGCCCCCCCGCCACATCTTGTTTACTTCTTTAAACTGACTTATCTGACCAAATCAGAATATTCCTCTGACATCCCCAACTTCGTAGGCGTCTCTTCAACTCCCCTAACATTCCACGAAACGTACAAGAGTTAAGCGACCTTCAATTTTTGAGATCAATGCCTAATTGTCTATAGTGGCTCCTGAATACTTAGGTGAGATTTTCAAGCTGAATGACATTACCACAAGTATCATAACTTTATCGCAACTTGTACTCCACATTTTCTATCATCTCACCAAATTTGGCAATCCAATCCTTACGATAGATGAAGAACCATCCTGTCGAGTGTCACAAACTAGAAAGAGATGTAGGCTAACAGAATCTGACGATGCATTTCCACAATAACTCCAAACGATCTAAAATTTTGTATGTAGCTTGTATGTGTCAAGTACTACCATCTCACCAAATTTGGCAATCCAACTCTTACCACAACAATAGAACCATCTTGCCAAGTGTTGCAAATGCAGTCTGACAGAATCAGACAGTTCATTTCCACTATAGCTCTAAATGATCTAAAATTTGGTGCGTAGGTTGTAAGTGTCAAGTGCTATGACCTCACCAAAATTCATCATCCAATTCTCACTACAAAAAGAGAAACATCCTTCCAATTGTTATGACAAAATCAGACAGGAGGCTTCCGCAATGACTCTAAATGATCTGAAATTTGGTGCATAGGTTGCACTTGTCAAGTATTATGCCCTCACCAAATTTGGCCATCTCTTCTTCACCGCAGAATGAGAAACATTCTTCCAAGTGTTCTGACAGAATCAGACAGTACGTTTCCATAGTGACTCTAAATGATCTAAAATTTGGTGCAGAGGTTGTAAGTGTATGCAATCAAAAATGCATCAAGTCTATAAATCAATCCTAACTTGGAGAAGATAGATCCTACTTACACTTCCATTGAGGACACATTAGATATTCGGAAACATGACCAACATGTGGATCCGCTAGACTCAATTAGGGGATATCTTATCACATCAACAATACTAGGGAGGGTTCCAAATCCTCCAGTCAAGCACAATTAAGCAATAACCCTAAGCCCTATGTTTTCATATTCACTAAACTAATAACAAGTAAAGTCTAATCTAGTGCTCACCAAAGCTTGTGGCATAAAGTGGGAATAATAAACAGCAAAAGTAAACATGCATAGAAAACATATATTCACGTCAATGTATACAAAATCCTAATGCATGGAAGAGAAGTACAAATGTATATCTATTTACTCTTACAAAGGAGGAACAAAGTTAGGAATACCTACCTTTGAAGACGAATCCGCCGAACCTCAATCTCTCCCTTGGCCAAGGTGCTTCGCAAGAGGTTGTTTTGGTATGTAAAGATGACAAGGATAAATCAATTTTAGGCTACACAACCTATCAATGCATCCAAAATACTTCTCTATAAAAAAAGATCTGTATCTCCAAAGAAAGTATGAAACCCTAAGCTTGTTCCTCATGTAGAATGGTGGATAAACAGATGCGCAATAGCTCTTACTTCTTCTCTTCTCTAAATAATGGCGAAATGATCTTGTATATATAGCCAGATTTAACCCTAAGCCCTTCCGAAAGTTTCAGCCAACAGGATTGACCCGATCAACCTAGAACTATTATGGACAAAAATTCACTAGGTCATGGGCTAGGTCAGCCAGGAGCCAACCTAAACCCTAATTGAATTTCACCCATACGAGTACAGAGTCGAACCAATAGACCTAGTACCATAAACTATCGAAAGGGATTTTAGGTTAGGAAAAGGAGGATGGAAGGTGGGAAATGACTGAGTATACAAGAGAGAAAAACAAGCTTAAGGGAATGGTTTTCAGGAGATAAGTGTGTAGATAACAAGTGGCAAAAGGGACAACAATCTTGCGAAGTACCAATGGTTTGCCCACCATTTTCCCGATGCACCCCTTAAAACGTGCACTCAAAGAGATTGAGACTCGACGGGTTCCTGTAAGATAAAGAGCGTCAGTAATTGTTAAAATTTTGAAAATATTGTGTATATAGTAAGTGTCAAGTTCTATGACCTCACCAAATTTGGGCATCTCTTCTGTACTACAGAAAGAGAACCATCTTTCCAAGTGTCGCAAACTAAATAGTCCACGTAGACTAGCAAAAATAGACAAAAGATCTCCGCACTTTCTCCGCTACAAAGAATATTTTTACAATATCATTCTCAGAAGTTAACAAGCTTATGCAAATAAGACCACAAACACAAAACGAATTTTAAAAAAAACTAAGCTAACATATTTTTTGTTGATGCAAGATTGCCCTTCACCTTGGATGCTCTTGCATCATGTAAGAACAAGCACACCCCAAAATACCCAAACATTAGATATATATAAAAGTGTGGCCAAAATTTGCTCTTTATTAAGATACATTCTATTAAAACACTCATCAAATATTTATACATGTTACATGATTTGTCACGATCCTATTATTTAGAATACATAACCTATCTACTAGCAATCAACTCTTTAACAACCTCTATTCTACATAGGTGTTATGATCACCCAGCACACTAATTATTAACTCGACAAATTACTATCCAATAGCTTTAACTAGTTATTTAAACCTCTCTACTAACTTAACTAACCACTTCACCAACTATGGTGTTAAAACTCCTAAAATTCCCCCCTTATTACAACATAGTTCAAATATTGGGAGAGAATAAACTTTGTAAGTGTATTGGGACATATTTGCAATTCGATATACTTAAAAACAGTAGTGGGAATAGCCTCATTCAACCTCCTCGGCGGGATACGGCCTCACTGACCAATACAAATTAATAAAGACATACTCTATCATTCACCAAACACAAATGTGAGAATTCGCCTCACAACACTTATATGAATGTCGGACACACTCAATTGTCTATAACAATGCAATATGCGAATAGAGACACTCAACCATTCTCATAAAAATAGTAGTCAAACTAGGATTCATTATGTTTCCTCATTGGCATTTGGCCTCACTTGACAACAACAATATTAGAAACTATCCACACTACATCCTCAAGTGAGACTAGGCCTCACCTCAATTGTTCCTCAGGTTGGATTGGGCCTCACCTGAACAACATTGTTCTCAACTCGTGTGCCACAAAAGTATGGTCTTCATCATCAGCATCATTGGTGATCACCATTTTTGTCTTTATGATTTTTTTTGCACTGGTTTGCCACTAAATCAATCATCCAACCTACAAGCTAGTAGAAAAATCAAGACTAGTAGCTATCTTCCATCCTCCTCTAGAACTTGGCTCACTCAGCCAGATCGATCCTAATGGCCTTGTGGACCACAGACTACTCCATGAAGCACTCTAACAATTCCGGCATCGTTTTTCTCGGTATTTGTATCCTACATGGGAATAGAATTCTGCGCCCCCCTCCCCCCGCCTCAATTAAAAAAATTAAAAAGAATGTTAGCCCTCAAATACCCCGAACATGCATTCCTTTACAAAAAATTAATTTAAAGGTTTAAACACATCACTTTTGTAGAAAATGGTTTTATCTTCCAAAGTATAAATGTTGAAGCAAAACCCTTTAGCCAAAAAGTTTAAAACACAATTTTACTCAAACTGACAAAGTTTTGTCAAAATCCGCCTCCTGAATAAAAAAATTTAGAATTAATACTACTTTTCTGGGCTAGGAAAAACCTTAACTACACTATGGGATTACAAAAACAATTAATTTTATAGACCGCAAGAACTGTGCTAAAATAATTTTAGGACATGTTTGACAACAATATTTGACACAAACTGGAAAAATCTTGTGAAAAGATTGACCCAGTGAAGAAGAAATCAAATTAATTCAATTCTAGGCAACTTTAGAAAAATATTTTTAAAAACTTGAAAGTCTAAGACTCTAAATTATGTAAAAAAAAATTATATGAAAACTATAAAACTTTAAAAAATATTCAAATGACCTAAATTTTTATGAGAAAAAACTTTATAATAAAAAGTTTTCAGATGTTAGGCGCTTTGTATCATGACGCCTTGGCTCTTTTTTTTGGGCGCTTCTGCTATGGCTATTGCACTTCTCTGCTTCTTTCTGAGGTGCCTCTTTGCTGCACTTCACTTTTTTTTTTCCTTTTTTTAAACCAAGATCTGCCTTCTGATCTTTTCAGATCTCTTTACCGCTGGCCTTTGCAATATTTCATGCAAGGAATGGTGCTTTTATTACTCTACATTTTTATATATATTGTTGTTGCTACTCTCTTTATGCTTTAAACGCACCTTTAAGACATTTCCAACGCTTCAGCTATAAATAGGGAGGCATAAAACTCCTTGTTGCTGTATGGAAAAACAAACTTCTGAGGTGCCACTATGTTGTTTTAAACGCCATTTACTCTGCTATAGCTGCCATGTCTTTATCAAGCTGCAAATAAATATTTTCAAACGCCTTCTCTAAATACTAAATGCCTTTCTTTGTGTTTTGTATGGACGCTTCTCCAAATATTAAACGTCTTCCTTCCTTTGCCACTACTCTTGTGTCTTCCTCTTCTGAACACCCAACAAGCAGCGACTTTTTTCTACTTTTCACTCCACATTCATAAAATGGATTAATTTACCTCTAATCATACAAAAAGAACACAGAAAAACTAAACTACAAATAATTTTAACAAACCTGAAAATCATTAATCAGGGCAACAACACAATGGAATTGTCCCCTAATCAATCGTCAAAAACCCATAGACTCTCTTTGTCTCTCACAGGCTCCCGGCTCTCCTGCTCTGATACTAATGCGGGAAAAATTTGCTTCGTACAAGATAAATTTTATTAAAACACTCATTAGATATTTATACACGTTACATGATTTGTTATGATCCTAATATTTAGGATACATAACCTATCTACTAGCACAAAAACTTTCTAACAACCTCTATTCTACACCTATCTACCAGCACAAAAATTTCTAACAACATCTATTCTACGTAGGAATTATAACCACCCAACACACTTAACTATTAACCCGACTAATTAATAGGCAATAGGTTTAAATAACTATTTACACCTATCTACTAACTTAACTGATCACTTCACCAGCTATGGTGTGATAATTTCTAACAAAAAGGTTAGTTAGAAGATCAGGAGCCTAATTTTCCTTGGATCTCATTAAAAAAATCAGTATGGTCTCTTTTTTGTGATTAGAATAAGAAGCCCCAGCTTGAAGACAACAATTGGCAAGTTAGCATACCAAACTGCACAATTGTATTTTAAATAGGTAGAACATATATTTACAAACAAAATACGCAGTGTCATGTCCCCTTTTCAAATTATTTAGTTTGGGAAATAAATTAATAATAATATGTTTAAGTTGTCTTAAGTCACTTTATTTCATAACAGAGAAAAAGGATGCTTATGAATTATTATTATGAAGGGGAGCCAAATAGTAACATTCTTTAAAGAGGTCCAAATAGTAAATTTTATTAAGTTGGCCTAAAAGTAACTTATGTTATATTTTTAAAAAGGCAACTTATATTTCATTTCAAAAAAGGTTAATTTTGATAAAGCAACTCACAAATAGAACTAAAGGAGGGAAAGTTGCTTTTGGGAGTTTTTGGAGGGAAAGTTTCTTTGAAGGATTTTGAAGGGAAAGTTGCTTTTGATAGTTTTTGGAAGGAAAGTTGCTTTGGAAGATGCTGGAGGGAAAGTTGTTTTTGGGGGTTTTTGGAGGGAAAAATATGCAAGGGAAATTATAAAAAAGGTGTTGGGCTCATTTGGAAAGCATTCAATTTTTATTATCATTATTTCTCAAGTGACTGAGCTTTGTGTTCATCCTTTCCCTCTAAAGATGAAAACCCTCCGCTAGATTTAGACATGAGGACAAAAACCCTCAAGTGTGCAGGTGTAGAGGACGAAAACCCTCATACCCATTGAGGTGATTCTATTCAAGGATCATTATTGTGTTTCAAATCAGGGCCATAATTTCAGTTTCAGTGTGTGTGACCCTACTAAGGACTTGAAATAATTTCCAGACTATTGTGTTGGAGTTTGATGAAGGATTGTTGTTGTTTTGGAGACTTTGTTGTTGTTGTACCTGGCTGTACAATCAGTCGTTCATCTGTTGTACCTACTCCTAAGCTGTTGGCATCATCCATATACCATTTTTTGTACCTAAAGGGCTGTTGGGATAGTATTTACTACTGCTGTTGTTGTTGTACTACAGTTCTGTCGCAGAAAATCAGAGTAATTATTCTATGTAATCAGTTGATCCAGCCTGTTGTACCAGTTGGGACTATTGTAAATTGTTTCAAAGCCTCTAGACATTGACTTGTATTTATTGTTGAATTTATTCAACATTATGTCATGTGTTTGTTGATTGGAATAAAGACTAGGATTTGGATTTTCAGTGTTATGTGTTGCATGTGTTAGAGTAGCCCTAAATGCGAATTCCCAGAATTTAATATTAAAAATCAGAATTCAAGTTTTTCCTAAAAAGGGACATTAAAATGGTATCAAAGCCATGATTTTGGCAGTCTATGAAGGGGGATTCCATATCTTGCCAGCCTACAGCGGTAAGAGTCAGAGCATTTGTTTTTTTGTTTCCAACTTGTGAATCTGACAAAAATCATAGGAGACAAAAAAGAGTTGAAGAAGCAAGAGTCAGAAGAAGAAGAATGGCAGCAACAACTTAGACTTGATTATGAGGCCTACTGTGAAGAATATTATAATCTAAACCTGAAAGTGCAAGCTACCCTGACCCTCCAAGATTTTTGTGACTTAGAAAGGAGGCATGAGCCAAGAAGAAAAGGAAGAAGGATCAATCGAAATCCCCTTAGCAAGCTTCCCACATATGATGAAAAGTTTGAATTTACCTTTGAAGAATTCTTGGAAATATTTAAAGAAAATAAGTGGAAGGTGGAAGAAGAAAAGATAAGTGAGAGTTTTTCCTCTGAAATAATGAAAGAAGAAAGTACCTTGGCCCCAAAAGGTATTTCATCGACTGATGGTGAGCAAGAAGTGGCAATTAGGGATATAATCACTACCACCAATGCTCAAGAGCAGTCTCAAGGGCACGACCAAACTATAGCCTCTACATTTTTTTTGTCTTTAGATGATGTGCAGCTAGTAACAACAGAAGATGTTGATGTTATCGGGACAAGTGGCATAGCAAGATATTGTTTGCCATCTTGCAATAATGATCCTAGAGAGTTAACATCAAATCTAGCAACTGATGATCCTCAACATGCCATTGCAGAAATACAGGAGATAGGTTTACCTAGCATTGATTACATGTCTTTCCAGAGTTATCACCCTGATAACCTGAACTTGGTGATTGGCAGCACGTCTTCTTCAGTGTCAACTATGCGGTACAATGGGTTAGCCTTTCAGCTACAAGTTAAAAAGCTAATAAAAAACCTGCAAGCTAGCTCGATTGAAGTGCAAAGAGCAGTTGTAACAGAGTTGTGGCTTCTTGCAAAGAACGATTCAGGAAGTAAGATCACAATTACAAATTGTGGATCTATCAGACCTTTGGTTGAAATGTTACATTCTTTTGATTTGACAAACCAAAAAAATGTTGTTACTACATTATTGAATTTATCCCTTTGTGAAAACAGTCACAAAAAAATTGTAATGTCCCCTTCTAGTTAGACATTGTACTTTCAACATGATTAGCCTATCAGTGGCCCTCGTAGGCTAATACGGCATGGTTTGAGTTACTCAAATGGCAGTTGGTTTCTTCGGGGAAGTTTCGACATATTCTGGAGGTTTTCTAATGATTTATTAGAATGTTCTATTTTTAGAAACCTCATGTTACAAGATGATGTTATATTTGTGTTTTATGATATAATTCATTATTTTATATTAAAGTGCAAATATAATATATTAAAGGGGAAAAATTATAAAAAAATGTTATGATGTTTCTAGAAGCTTCCCAAATGAAGGGAAAAAAAAAAAGAGTATAAAGGGAGGTGTGGGCTGCCATTATGAATTATCCCACTTTGATGTTGTCTTTGTTGTGATATATTGGTGGAGCCTAAAGTTTCTTGCAGTGAATCAATTTGTCTTTGGGAATGTAACTCCCATTGATAGCATAACTGAGGGAGTGAAATATCTCTTGAAGGGTTGCATTTTGGAGGTGATATTTCAGTGATCTCAATTGGAGCAAATTTTGGAGAAATCAATCGATTTTCTTTGGTTAAGAGAGCAAATTGCTTTGTAGAAAAATCTGATATAAAAATCAGATATTTACAGTCAAGGAAGGGCGCCATTAGGAGGGACGTTTTTGCTTGTGGGGGTTCCATTTTGCATCGATTCTCTGCTTGGCTTGGTGTGCCCACTTGCATGGAGCATGGGAATGATATTAGATGCTTGAGGCAGCGCATATTCATTACATATTCTTTTAAATTTGAGATCAGAACAGAACAGGGGCGGTTGGCTTGGAAAATTCGATTTGGCTTGGGAGATCATCCTTTCACTGGAAAATTGCTTGCTCCATCTATTCTCAAGGGCACCTCAATCCTACCAGGGTTCATTGCATACAATTCATCCTTTGGTATAGTTTATATCTGCAGCTGTAGATGTGCGTCCTTCATACCAGCATACCATATAATTGTAATTCTTGTTTATGCCAAGAGTCTTGGCTAGTCTAGTGGAGCATTGTATCAAATCATCAATACAAATAAGAATCACAAGTTGTTGGTCATTTATAGTTATCTTTTGAGCATTTGAATTGAGATAGTAGGTTGCATGCCCACTGTTCGACTAAATGTCCATTGGCTGTAAGTGATTAGTTTGCTTTGTGAATTCATCTAATTGCATAGAAAAGAACAAAAAAAAAGAAGTCATTCTTGCATCTAGAACATAGCATTGTCATTCTTGCATTGTTCTATAAACACTTGAAGCTTTAATCCATCGTCATTTAAACAAATCATCGAAACTGTGACAAAAACCAGAAAGAAGCACTTTGCTTACAAAGTGTTTGAAAAAATTACAAGGCAGCAAATTGAGACAATTAAGGGCAGATTGGGCAAGGATTGTTAAAAAAATCTCTACTGCAAGAGCTATTAATTCACTTGTACATGTGCTCAAGACAAGAAATCCTCACACTCGAGGGAATGCTGCTGCAACTTTATACAACATTTCATTTGTGGAAGAAAATAAGAAAATGATTTACAGAATTGATGCAAGTCAACTATCGATCGACCAAGGACGAGTATGAAGCAAATCAGACTTTTGAAGGCACGGATTGTTTTTCTTTGAGCTCATTTCAGAAAAAAAACAATGCTAAGATGCAAGGTTTTATTGATAAAGTTGATTCTCATACTCCATTGTTAAGTCATAAAGTGCTGCTTGATACTATAAAGGAAGGTGAACACTTTGATTACAGCCCAAGGTATGTAAAGGATGGTCATATTTCAGATTTTTTGCTTCATACTATGCCATTACAAGATTCTTGTCATCATGGAAAGCATTCTAAAAATGGTGATAGTATCAAAGAAACAACTTGCAGCATAAGGCATACAGATCCTTTGATACTGTCATGTCCCCTTCTAGTTGACATCGACATATCAGCAAGATTAGCTTATTAACGGCTCTCGTAGGCTAACGAGGCATGGTGAGAGAGTCATTTTTGCAGTCACTTGGTGATTACTTGGCTCAGTTTTTGATTGGAGTAAGGTTTTCCACTATATTTCATTATTATTTCTATTTATGGAAACCTTATTTTATAATTTGATGTTGAGATGCACTTTATTAATAATATAATATTTTAATATTTTATAAAGTGCAAAAAGATTAAATATTATGGAATCTTCTAAAAGTCAAAGGATAATATTATTTTATTGAGGCCGACCTCTAGAGGAAAAGCATAAATAGACCTTGAGGTCTCACCATTTGGGCATCCAGATTTGATGAATTGTTGTTTGGTGAATTCTTCTTGAGTATTTGTGGAGCCAAGTGGTCTGCAGATAATCAGATTGTCTCTGGGAACGAAAACTCCCACTGATAGCAATTTTGAGGGTGTGCAATATCACCTGAATTATTGCAGTTTGGAGGTGATACTTCAGTCACTTCGTTAGCGCAGAAATTTGTGGCCTAAGGCCAATTTTTGGAGATCATTGTATTGGAGACTATTAGCCTTGGAGAATCTTATTGGAGGCATCAACTAATTGACGAGGAGAACCTGATTTTTCTATGAAGAAATTTTCTGATGCCAAGTCTGAAGCAACAGGGACGCCATTAGAGCCTTCTTTCCATTCGCTAGAGCTCATACTTGCATCGATTTCCATTGGAGAGTGGGGTGCATCATTCCTAGGGTTATGCTGAAGGTGTTAGGAGTTATTGGAGACTTGGAAGCTGCTAGATTATTTTATTTCTTCATTCTAGATCTGAACAGGGGCGACTTCCTCAGAAATTCGTGTGGGCTGCATATGGTCTCCAACTTCCAGAATTTTTATTGCTTCTTTATTGGGAAAGCAAGGCGACTCCAAACCAGGTTTCAGTGTTAAATTTTATGCATTTTAGATATCATTTAGTTGCACTAAAAATGGTACGGTTGTAGGTAACTGTCATCTTCAGACCTAAGCATTAATTCATATGTATTAGCCAAGAGTCTTCGCTGTTTGACATTTGCTTTGATTGAAATATTCATATTGATGGAGATATAAGTAGCTGATTGTTCAAAAGATACACTTGCATAGATTTGTTAATGATATGATGCATGGCAAATGTTTTACAAAATGTCTATTCGCTATAGCTAGTCTTTGCATACCTAGTTTCCATATATTTGCATGAAAAAAGTCCAAAAAGAATTGCATATCTGCACGTAGATCAGATTGTAGGCATTGTAAGGGTCTTTAAATCAGTCTTAGCATTCGTTGCTATCAACCTACTTCAACTGAAACACTACATCAGCAAGCTGCAAGGTTGCATATAAACTGTTTGACGAAATTACCAACAGAAAATTAGGTCAAGTTCTGGTCAGTTTTGAGCTAGGCTCATTACAAATACAAGTTCAAAATTGATTTTACATATGGGATCCAGGTGATCCTTTGAGATACAAGAAGGATAAAAGCTTTGATGAGATCAATATTACTATTTCTAGTGAATTCTTCATCCCATGCATTTGGATAGAAAGGAAGGCTCCAAATATATCCAAGGCATATGAGTTTGGAACTTCTATCAACAGAAAAAAATTCAGCTGTAGATGGCTAGGCTCCTACTCTTTGCATATAGTAGTAGTCCATAGATATAGATTTTATGTTCTCTCTTGTACACATCATTTTGGAATTCAGGTTTTGCAGGGTCACACACCATTCAACAAGCTTGTGAATAGATTTGGAAACAAGGTGGTCCTTGTTGTAGGAAAGGGTGAACCAACAAATGTGATGTTTGAATATGGTTTCAGGAAGGTTGTTTATATGGATGAGTATGCATCTTATTTTAACAAAATTGATCCACTGGATCAATATAAGTCTTCGAAAAATCGTATTTCATCCCATAATGAGGAACTCCTTCCACAGGGAAGGTCAGGCTGATATAACTGACAAACAAGTAATTGATAAGCTGATTGAAGTAACTGATGAAGGGATGGGGAATCTTGAACTTGTCAAAGAGTTAAAAGGTCTTGATTGGCACGAAGCTGGTCAAGAGAGAGTCTCAAGAAATTCTGAAGGTCTGAACATTCTTCAAGCACAATCTGTCAACAAGTCATCGGTGGCATCAATATTCCAGATCTCGAAGTCCAAAACAGAGCTACAAAAGAAACTATTAGGGCTTAAAAGGAAGGCTCTTGCTCTTAGACGTGAAGGGCGACTTGAGGAGGCAGATGCAGAGTTGAGTAAAGGAAAATTATTAGAAAAGTTACAACAGAAGCAGCAATACGCTGCTTAGTTGCAGGCACGACAAATGCCACAACTTCAACGAATTAATGAGGAGAACAATGATGTAAAGTTAAAACAGGTTATCAGTGTTAAGCAAGCATTAATGCAGAAACAACATTCATTAGCTCAGCATGCAGTTTATCAACAACAACGTTTGGAGAATAAAGAAATGGATAAAGTGGAGGAGGAGAGGACTGGCTTGGAGCAGCCAAATCACAGTAGCAAATAGCCTTCCGTTGTTCATCCAGAGCAAGAAATCTCTACAAGCATGGCAACAACAAAAAGAAGGGAGGCATATTTTCAGAGAAACCAAGTGGCTCGACTACTCAATGCATAGAGACAACTGAGGGTCTATCTTTAGGTAAGATACTTGATTATGATAATATTTGGTCTGTTTTGGATATGCTCAATATTACACTCTTAAGGTGGCCATCAAATGAGATATTTGCAAAATGTGGTTTTCTTGTTGGAAGTCACCAACTTTACATGGTTGGGATAAGTGATGGCTTCAAGCAACATGAATCAAGGGCCAACATGAATGCGGTTTCCAACCTTAGTCTATTGTTCTCAATATTTCCAACCTCAATGTTGTAGCCATAATCACTGTCAACCCCTACGGTAATTCAATTACATGTATACACTTGGAATTGCCGGGACTCCCAATCATGAGAAGGGGTTATAGTCTAAGATTGTTGATAAAGCATTTTCAGCTCCTACATTGTTCACAACTTTGATTTTTGCAAAGGAATATCCATTTAGTTGTTGTTATATCATTGCCAGGGTGTTGGGACAATTGTTATCAGTCATGCACAGCTGCAAGTTTGCACATTTTAAGGGGGTTTTATCATTGGATAATGTGGATGGTAGGTTTCAGCTGAAACGAACGAACAGTTCAGACACCATGGTGCTGATTTGGGTGAAATTCCAGATGGGTTGTGGCAGTTGTAAATTGTTTCCATCCTATACACAGTTCGATTTGCACCAAATTGTGGGAGGTACAACTGGCCATGGTATTGAAAGATCCATTGGAACTGAAGGTTTTGGTATTTCAGACTTGGTTAATGTAGACTCTCAAACAATTTCATAATTCACTTTGAGAAGGTTAAAGGTAGAAATTGCAACGCATGGAAGTGTGGTAACTTGCATGCTACAACAAGCTCCGTATATGTACCTTGCTGTTGGAACTCATCCACGTGGTTTTTCATTACACACAATTGGTGTGCATGTAATTAGGAAAGAAGTAGTACTCCAATGGATCACTAATACAGTTGCAACATCAATTTCAGCAAACAGAATGGAGGGTATCACAGATGGTAGTACTCTTTCTAGATCCCAGTTGATTCATGATTCAACTATTCTGGATGCACTCGTTGAGGACATTGAAGAAGCTTCATCTAGTGCATAATTTTCAAAACATATCAAAGGGGTGCAACAAAAGCTAATTGCTTCTGAAAGCAGAGCATAGGCTGGAAATTGTCAATCTCCAAGATTGAATTGGGATCCTGGTATTTGCAAAAAGGTACAGTTAAAACGAGTTGAAGAGTGAACTTGCAATTGCTTGAGAACAAGCAATTTTGGAAAGGGCGGACTGTCACGTCCCCTTTTCAAATTATTTAGTTAGGAAAATAAATTAATAATAATATGTTTAAGTTGTCCTAAGTCATTTTATTCCATAACATGAAAAAATGACACTTATGTATCATTATTATGGAGAGCCAAATAATAACATTCTTTAAGGAGGCCTAAATACTAATTTTTATCAAGTCGGCCTAAACGTGACTTATGTTATATTTTTAAAAAGGCAACTTATATTTCATTTCAAAAAAGGTTAATTTTGATAAAGCAACTCAAAAATAGAACTAAAGGAGGGAAAGTTGCTTTAAAGGATTTTGAAGGGAAAGTTGCTTTTGGGGGTTTTTGGAGGGAAAAAGATGAAAGGAAAATTATAAAAGGGGCTTTGGGCTCATTTGGAAAGCATTTAATTTTTATTATCATTATTTCTCAAGTGATTGACCCTTGTGTTCATCTTTTTCCTCTAAAGACGAAAACCTTTCGGTGTATTCAGATTTGAGGACAAAAACCCTCAAAGTGTGCAGGTGTAGAGGACGAAAACCCTCTTACCCATTGAGGTGATTAAATTCAAAGATCATTATTGTGCTTCAAATCAGGACCAGAAATCCAATTTCAGTATGTGTGACCTACAGAGGGTTTGAAATAATTTTTAAACTGTTACATTGGGGTTTGAGGAAGGATTGTTGTTGTTTGGGAGACTTTGTTGCTGTTGTACCTAGCTATACAGGTTGCCGTTCACCTACTATACCTACTCCTAAGTTGTTGGCGTCTTCCATATACCATTTTTTGTACCTAACGGGCTGCTGGGCCAATATTTACTGCTGTTGTTGCCGTTGTACAGCAATTCTGCCGCGAGAAATCAAATTAATTATTCTGTGTAATCAGATGATCCAGCGTGTTGTACCAATTGGGGACAGTTGTAAATTGTTTCAAAGCTGCTAGACATTGACCGGTATTTATTGTTGAGTTTATTCAGCATTGTAATGTTCCCTTTCTCGAGTTAACGCAAATGGAGAAGACCCGTAGCCTATTTTCATTCCCGTAGGCTAAAGGGAAGTGTTTTAAGAAGGAATGGGGCCATAAAGCATGTATTAATTAAAAGGCCAAGTGAAAAATAAAATAAAAAGTAATTATTAATTACTTTTTGAAAGTCAATTGGAAAATAGAAATTAAAAAGTAACTTTAAATTACTTTCAGGGTTTTCAAGTGAGAAAAGCTTTTTATAAAAGGGAAAAATAGAAGAAAGAAATTATTATTTATCAATCAAGATTCTAAAATTCATTGGAGAGCTTGAGGCTACCCATATTTTCCACAAAGGGCGGAAACCTTCGTTTGGAACCGGTGGAGGACGAAAACCCTCACACCCAAGTGGTAATTCCACCCTGGAATTACAATTGTGCGACCAAATTTGAAATTCAACAAATTATTGGAGGTTATTTGTTGATTATATTTGTCATCTCACTAGGGTTTGAAGGTGTTATCAGATTTGCGACCAAAGTTCATCATTTTCAGCCTTTGGAGGCCTTATTTCATCTTACAAATCCAAGCCATTGAAGCTTAATTCATCTTCAGCATTCGGGTATGCTTATGTAATGAAATAGAATGATAAATTTAATGTTTATGATCATTATTGGTACTGTAATAAATCAGATCAGATCTCTGTTCAATTCTGATTTTCATTATATTTGATTGTCATATGAAGAAATGAAGTCATAGTTTGCCTATCTTTATTGTATTTCTTTGCATGCAATTGGGTCATCATTAATTGTTCTAAAACATTCAAACGAGAACCAAAAATCATAACCAACAACTCAGGAGAATCAAATCAGTTTTAGAAAGGGATATTTCAAACCATGGAGTTGTGATCTTGCTAGCTTGGTGGATTGCATGTCAATTCTAATGGTTGCATGTCAGTGTTCGGTGGTTGCATGTGTGGTATCAATCATTGCATGTTGATTTTGAACTTTGCATGTTGGTTTTTCCCTATTGCATGTTTGTGATCAGCACTTGCATGTGAGCGTTTAGTGATTCAGCAGTTGAAAGAATTTGTCAGGGTTATTTCAAGCATTATGTCATGTGTTTGTTGACTAGAATAATGACTAGGATTTGGATTTTCAGTGTTATGTGTTGCTGTGTTAGAGTAGCCCTGAATGTGAATTTCCGGAATTTAAAATAAAAAATTGGAATTCAAAATTTTCCCTAAAAAAAAAACATTAAACAGAGATATATGTGCAATTATCAGATGGAAAAATGAAATATTCACATTCGCAACAATGATCTTTTATTTCCAAACTATGTTTCGCATCAGACAAAAAAAAAATACTAACCTTTGATGTGTGGGCTATGTGTCCAACAGCTACAATGATTGCCATTAAAAAACAGACTAGAATTAGAGAAATTAATTAAGGATAAACCCCCTGAATTTGTTCATTTGATATTCCCCTTATTGGCAATCTGCCAGAGTTCATATTATGTTGATCATACCAAAAGAAAGATCTCAAGTAAGATATTTTTATCAATCATAAAACTTACCTGTAACAGAAGCTTTCTGATCAAGCAGCTCATATAGGACTTCTAGATAGTCTCTGTAGAAGGAGACAATTCCTGAATAAAAAAGATGTAATGTCAAGAATATACAGCATACGCAAAGTTTTCCAGACCAACATTTTAAAAACTCGAAGTTTGAAAACTATTTAATGCATTGCCATAATTGCACCTACATCTTCAGAAATAAAATTATTAATGAGGTAATTTATTATGTCTTCAGTAGTAGAATCATTTATGAGATAATGTATTATGGGACAACTCTGTGATGAAAAAGAGGACAGAAATACCTGGATTTCCAGGAATAAACAAAATGTGAAAGGATGGTCTTTCTGCATGAAGCTCCAGTATTTCGGTCATATATCTGCATGTATAGCCTTATAACGTTAAATTCAAATTTCCCCCCTGTGCTGCCGCTCTCTATGACTGACCTATTATGTTCACATACTTGCAACCAGTGGTGGTTGTTTTCCAGTTTTATTTCTCATCTACATCACGGATTGAAGAAACAATCTAGACCCAACTAATTAGTAAGATCCTACCCAAACCTAACTAAAAAGAGACAACAGATACAAATAGAATTTAAAAAAATATGAAGGAACCAACTTTCATACCCAGCAACATTAAATAAACGCAGTTTGGCATACTTTTTCTTTCCATCTGATTCACAGAGTTTCTCCATGTGATAAGCAGCAAGTTTCAGACAAACTCTGCTTTTGACATAATGAACAACCATCACTGCAGGTTAAATCCATCAAACATTATGAACAACCATCACGGCATGCTAGAATCTATCAAAAATACTGAATATAAATAAATAGAGCTATATTAAGTTTCAGATAATCAAATGAATGGACAACATACACATAGCGGTAAGAGTTCTTAAGATGACATCACCTAAGGAACAATAGGATGAGAGGGTTTGTGTTTTATGTACCACATGGGTGGTCGAAACAGAGGAGCATTCTATCCTTGAAAATCCGAAGTATGCGGACATTCGAGCCAAATATGCGGAAACATTAAGAGTTGGCATGGTAGAACTATTTGAGAAAAACAGAAGAAAAGGGTTGAGGGAGCTATTATCTCAAATCAGCAAAGGAGGAGCGGCCTTTTAAAGGACATAGCTGAGTGCAAAAATCTTTTAATGGTTGGAGCAATTAGTATAATTGATGGTCCCATGACCGTTTGGTCTCGTGGACGTAATTAAAACCATTTCATTTCATTGAAGTCAAATGATTAGAAAAAAAAAATAAGAACTACTATTACCTTTTCTTCTAATTTAATTACCTTGGCATGTCATACTGAAACTTTCAACTCACAAAAGGGATTAACTTAAGAATATGCTAGCAGGAATACACAAGGAAGTAAACATTTTAACTTTTTCATATTAAGTATTCCATCATATAGCTGTACATTTATTTATCTCGAAGAATGTTTTGTGACAAGGCTAATGGGTGCTAAACAAGGAAAATTTAACTAGTAGAGGAAAAAAAGAAAAAAAATATATCAATGCACATGAATGACCAAAACTAGGTCAATGGGACTCGAGAATACATCCAATTACAATAGGAACTGCTATGGTAAAAGGATCGGCGTTAAATAAATAAAAGAAGCCAAACAAAAGCACTGAAAGTAAATGTGGGGTAAACCCAATGCAGTAAATCCCCAACCCATGTGATTAGGGTAACAATACAAATAGCCATGTGGGGGAAGTGAGAACCCCCAAAGAGCATGGGTTGATGAAAGTCGAAAGTTGAAAAGACTCGGTGGTAGTCTCATCAAACACCTCCAATCTGCCCAAGATAGAAGAATCATCATCGTATTTCACTGTAAAAGAGCCAATACAGAGCCTGATAATGCTCTGCAGGGAATGTCTAGGGCTGGGGGCCAGGTTGGGTAATCCTAGAAGGGAGCAAAGCGCTCCCCTCAGAGTCACCCCTAACATCCGAAAATGAAGAAGCTCTCATGGCGGCAAATAAACTCGTAATGTGTACTTGCCTCTGCAGCCCGGGAGGCAGTTGCGAAGAAGTATATACATGATGCCAAGAAGCAGATCCATGACGTTGAGCAGGAACGGATCCCCACCGCCGAGAGCTAGTGTGGTAGTATATCTTAGGAGTAGTATTGTCCAGAGATAAGCATCGCCTCATCGATCTAACCCCCTCAGTGTGTAAAGCAACAGTATCCAAAGGCACTTAATAACACCAATTTCTGTAAGGGGTTGAAAGAAATGAGTGATCATCCTGGGGGCTAAAGGGACTCCCTGAAGGGAACTGCGTAAAAGATTAAAAAGCTCACTAGATCCTGCACAACTTTCAAGATGGTGAAAAAATATCACTCTTCTAAATTTACTATTTGAGCATGGACCCTCAAGTTTTGTATTGTACTTTCCATTTCACTTAGAAGTTTCATGTCTGCTACTTTGCAATCAAGCATTAAAAAAAAATTGGTATCATTCCTAACAATCTCAAAATGTATGGGGCTGTTTGATATTCTGATGATTTAGGTCTCTGAAATGGTTTATATTATATCCATTTGCTTCCGGCGCAAATCTCTTCAGGATGACCTTGTCTGCAAATTCTACAAAAGAGGTCCCATATCTGGAACCTATTCCCATTGGCACTCTTTTCACCAATAATTCATTCACAAAAAAATGAACAGTTCAGTGCTTTAGTCTAATCAATCCATTCGTTGCATTGAACTTGCAAAATTTTCCGGCATTGCATCCCCGGTACAAATTGTTGTAACCATTTTGCATATGTCTTCACTTTATCCTCAATTTTCTCTATTATATATGATGACCGCTGTTAGGATCCCAGAATCTGAAACCTGCCAATATACTGGATTTCTGGATTTCTGAAGCAAAAAACTGGAGTTCCAGAAACAGAAATCTCAACTGAACAGAAAATCCAAAACAGCTGTATAAAATATGTTGCTAGAACTCTTCAAAAATCTGAAGTGAATATAATTTCTGAGATCTAAAAAAAAAATAATGCAACTGGAAATTGAAAATTCTTGTAAACTAAATCTGGAACTTCTATAAAACAGAATTCTGTAACTGTTGGAAATACAAACTCAGATTTGTAGCTGCTAACAACTCAGAGCTGAGCTATTTATTTCTAATTGTAAATTCAATGGTGTTCTTGAAGGATTCCTAAGTCTTACAGTGATCAGGGAATCTGGGTGTGGAGATGAGTCCGTTCTTGTCCCTTTACCCGCATCTCCAGATGACCATTTAAATGTAATGTAGTGGTACCCTTATTCATATGCTTCTATACCCTTTTTGAAAATGGCATATCTGTTCCCACAGCCGTATCCAAATCCCATGACTCCTGAGTGCCATTATTCATTACGCTTATCATCGCCTTTGGTACATGAATTCTGGCCGTGATAGATAATACGGATGATGCTATTTGTTGAAGGAAGCTAGTGATGGCTTCGCTTCAATATATAGATATATAAATTTTAACGTCCACGAGACTAAAAATAGCCTATGGGACAGCAAGACAACTCAAGCAGATTTAAGTAGCACTGTTCGCTTTTTGTGTAGGCTGATGATGAGTCCCCCTAATTGCTCAATGTGCTCTTCGTTAAATAGGTTATGCCAAGCACTGTCACATATAGTATCCGCAAATTTATCTCTGCTATCTTTGTAGGCCTCACATTCTAGAATAAAGTGCTGTTCAGTTTCCACTTTCCCAGAATTGCAAAATCTGCAAATTCTCTCTTCCCAAGCCTCATTTGGCCTCTTCCAACGCCCGGTCTCACAACGAAGTTGGTGAAAGTTGGTTCTCAGCTGAGCAATAAGAATTTTAGCCCTCCAAGAAATGTTGGCTCCTATGTACGCTTTTTGGAGTTGATCACAAGTGGGGTTGAACTCATTTATATAATATAGTTTCTTCCTCCCGATCTCGCTTCCCCAATTTCTCTTGTAAAATTTCTCCATAACAAAGACTTTTATTTCTTTATTATTTGTGGGGCACATATTGAATTGAATATTCCATTTACTCATCCATGTGATATTTTTAGTTGGAAGTCTCAGTTAGGCCTTCGAAGAGGAGAAATGCAGACTCATCTAAAGTCCACTAAGCTTTCAAGATTGGTTGCAGTTTAGTCTAATTATACTAAGAGTTTATTGTCACTATTTGTTCTCAACATCAATCACAAGACAACTTTCTATTTATTATTATTTGTTAAAAAAATCAAAACTTTTCATCTCCAAAAAAAATTTAGAGTTGTTAGTTTGTTTCTTTCAATTTCATGTATATATAAATAAGTATGATATGAAAGAAAAGACTATGAGTTAGAAAGTATTATAAAATTTTGTAAACAAGTATGTCAAGAAAAGAATTTGTAAACAATAATTAGGACGGTAATAGAAACGAGAATAATATACGAGTGAGGATTTCTAAATGTTTAAACTTTTTTATTTATAAACATTTTAATATTGAAAATAGTAAAACAATTAGAAAAATAGTTTAATTGTGACTAGTACATTAATCTTATGTATAGAAAATTATGTTTTGTATCATAAATTTATTTATTTGTAACCAATAGGATATTATTGAAATTATTTTTTCTATTACCTTGCATTTTATAATGTGTGAACAAATATTTTCTCACAATTTATTAATCTTTTCTTCAATGTGACTTGACAAAGGAATAGTACAAATAGCTCTCAAATAGTATATATGTACATACATAGTTTGACATGGTCACTATCTCTTATGCCCCGTCTAATAAAGACCGTCTCTTCTATAAATATATAACAATACTTAATATCATCCCCTAAACACTATAATTGATTGTATTGCTATATGGAGTAATGCACGCCATTATGATGCTATTTTTATGATATCTAAATGCATGTATATGAAATAAAAATTATTTTTCTTCTAATCATTCTCCCCCATTCACTCTACCACGTACATGGTATAAAACTAGGGTTTTGATTATACAATTTTTATTAATATTGTTTTATTTATAAACATTGATTACCGAAGCACATGTTTATACAATTTTTGTCTTACAACAACATTCCTTCCTCCTTAAAACGGTGAATTTATTTCCCATATACAAGTGTAAAATGAACTACATATAGATTAGAATATACCATATCAATTATTTATATATCTAAGTCTATATTATATATACAATATTTTTACCAAAAAACTCAATTTAATTATTACATTAGTTTCTTTTTATTTCTTTTCCTATATACTATTACACTCCACTAACAAAAGTCATATTTCCATATTTTAATTCTTTTACATTTCATGTGTTCTATTATTATGCAATTTGGTATAACCACAACACTCTTTCTTCTTATCCACCACCAATGACTTCCCTTTCCTAATATGTTATTTTTTTCCTATTGACCTAGAACTTTGCCTCTTAAAGACCTAAGTTAACTCAACACAACTTACATTATAATTTCTAATACAATTGATACATTAGAGGCAGGGACTAACCGCTATGCGACGCTTAGTAATTGTATATTTGAAAGTACTATATATTATTGAATCTCACTCCCTGAATTTAGATCCCTTGCCACACCGACACTTCGAGTAAACTTAAGTTAATTTATTCTTACATTATTTATTGTATCATTTTTAAATATGAACAATATGTTGTCTTTGCAATAGTTAAAGTAGTTGTGTTGCATTGCATTTGACAATCTAACGGCTTCTTCATTTGTTAATTTCTTATTACATTATTTGTTGTATCATTTTTAAATATGAACAATTAATTGGCTTTGCAAAAATTAAAATAAGAGTGTTGTGTCGAATTGACAACCTAATAGTTGACCAAGAGTCCCATATCACTAGAAAGTTTCATCTATTTTATCAATAAGAATGAATCATGTTATTGATTTTCTCAATTGTACACCTCTAAATGAATTATAACACTTATCAATTTAAAGGGGACTTCAAATATAAATTTGACAATATTGGCATGCATATTGACTTCTAATTGCTAGAAAAAATAATTTTAAAAAGGGGTGGATGGGCCCATCCAACCAAAATGGATCAAAAAGAAAAGTGCAAAGACATACGGTTAATATTTAGGGCAAGTTAAATTTAAATATAGCCTTTGGAAGACAACATAAATTTTGAAAAAGAGGTTTTCAAGACACATAATTCAACAAGAAGGCCAATATTTTGAGATTTTAACCAAATTAGCTATACATAGACAAATATGCTAATATTCATAAAATAATAGTTAATAAAAGGTCAAAGGGCCATTTTTAAGTGTACATACTACCCACTTTGAGTTGTATGCTTAGCCACAAAGTAAGTGATGTAATCACAAACTTCAAAGTAATAGAAACATAAAAGGATACAAAAAGGTTACTTCACCTCTAGGTCTTTAAGGCATGAGCCACTAAGTATTAGAACCTAAATAACCACTTATCTTTCATACACAAATATGTGTAAGTGCAAAAGTAATAAATGTTGAATATGAACTTAATTATTACCAAACACCTTCTTTGTCCTTGTTATGTAACAAAAGTCCCATAGGTTTGTCATATACTAAAATGGAGTGGAGTTGGAATCTTACATATCATTAGACAACATGCCTCCACATCCGAAAGCATATTTGAATCATTGGGTATTGATAATTGAAGCTAGAACCCTGAAGTTGTATAGAAGTAGGCCTTCAATCCCATATCATCATGATTAATTTGGGAACATTAAGAAATGAAAAAAATCAAATATAACAATAACGACAAATATAAAATATAGCTTTCCCCTGAAGATATGGGTAGAGTGCATGGAACATAACAATACATGTATCTCGAGAAGAGAAAAATATTGCCTCTATGAAGAATTACCATAGAAGATCGTATCATGTAATCATATTAAATCATGTGACATTAGTCATTATATAATAATATGTAATAGTCATTGATAAGCATTGAGTAAATAATAAAGTTTCTGATACATCATAAATCATATTAAATTGGAAACATGAATCAAATATTACCATGTAGCAATATGTAATAATGTAACATAATAATTAATTTGAAGCCATTTGTATTAATTAGCATGTAAATAACATTGGTAAATGCTTTAAATGAGAATCATCTTTAGGGTTTTGTCCCAATATATAAAGTGAAATTGAAGAGTAAAACTTGCCTCATTCTTGCCTTTCACTTTGAAACTTAGAGCCTAAGAGAGACATTGCCATGGGATGCCAACAAATATTTCTTGCATACATATTGGATCACATCGGGGGCATTGCTACTCTAGATGATGAGTTGAGGTCATTATGTCAATCTACCCCAAACTTGATTTTAAAAAATTATCATTTTTATTTGTGCACATTTGTATATTTAGTAAAGGGGAGTCATTTACCCCATTTTACAGATTTTACAATAATAACATGCAGCATATGGTCTTGAGAGGTTGTAGTATGCTCCTAGACTAATATTATATGTTATTGGTTAAAATTGAATTGTTATGATAATAAAAATGTATGGTCGTAACCTAGGCTTAAAACCTAATCTTTTGTCACCTATAGTTGCACAAGTTGATCCTAAAATCATATTTATTTAGATAAAACATAAATTTGTATCTAAATTTAATGTGATGCATGCCACTAATGATTGTGGGAGAACAATCATGGATCCATGCTATAGACAATATAGTCACTTAGGATAGAGGAGGTTAATGGGGAACATCTTGTTGTGATTCACCTTCACTATTTAACACATCTTACTATAATGTGCTTTGACCATGATATGATCACTACTAGGTCCAAGAGATGGAATAGACATGTTTGCACTTTTTTGTTGACGATAATGGAGATGAAAATCACACTTGAGGATGTGTGGTGCATCTTTAAGCTTCCTATCATAGAAGAATAGGCTATAGTGATATCACCCAAAGGTTCGAAGGAGAGGAGAGCACATGAGTATTATCTCAAGAGAGCAAAGGCTCCTTTAGATGGAAGGGGGCTACAATTAATGTTGATCCTATAGGGGCACACTATGCCTTTGTGGATACATCATTGTGTTTCTTAGCTTCATCATAGTGGTTAACATAGGTGTTTATTTGTTTTGGGATTAATATGACCCTAATAACATAAAATTGATTGAATATTCAAATTACATAAGATGTATAATTACTAAATAAATCTAAGTGTAACTAGCTAAATATAGTAACTTGTTATTTATGGAAAACACTAAGATAATGAATAACTTAACATGTTTCGAGTATGTGTAGGTATGTGATGGGATATAATCATTAATAATAATAAAAAAGGGCATATGAATGCTCAGATGTAGAAACATGTAGTATGCATCTGATCAAACAAATATTTGTTTCCCAAATGGTTCTTCTAGTGCAACACTATTTGTGAGGGTGCAAATATATCTTGTGTATTTTTGTCGATCTATGATAGTTTTGATCACTATCTTTATGTCTAATGGGGATTCTTGTGTGTTATAATATCTACAAATCTACACAAACATATTTGTTTACCTTCTCATTGCTTCAGACACTATTGTGCACTGGAAGACATTTGTAAAATTAGGACAAAGGGTGAAAGGGAAGGGTTTAGCTAACCTTATCCAGCCCCTGTGACTAGGTTTTGCCTACACATCCAATATTTTGAAGAGGGAAGTTAAACCAAACATAATTCTCTAACCTAATTGAGTATGTGCAATCTTGTGTAATGTTGGTATGCAGTTCAATCATGTGTATGGCTTTCAAAACTTGACAACATGGGACTTGGCCTTGAAAATGGTCTTTGAACTTAGCTCAAGGTCATCTCCTTTGAGGGATTTTAGGTTTGGGAGCTTTAGGATAGTTCCTCTCAATGTGCAAATTGATTTTCATTGATAGTCAAAAATGTGTTAGATAGATAAATGTTCAAGATTTTTATGTTTATATAATTGACTCTCTGGGTAATTTCCTTTGAACTGACATTCAAAATGTATGGGTTGCCCCTTTTGAACAATTTGAATTTTGGAAACTATTTGTTAAGGGACATGGGGACAAAATTGACCTGAGTGGGTAAGTTCACGGTAATGAACCTATTTGAGAGGGGTGAACCTATCCATAAAACATGAATAGTGACCTAAGGCCAAGAGACAATATAAGAGTGATATTGATCTATTTGTTTAAATGATAGAAAAATCATGTGTGACAATACTGAAAATTTGGAAGGTCAAGCCCATACATAATAAATAGCTATAAAGAATGGCGAATAAGAGTCGTGTAAGTGAGTAAATGTCAAGTAGGTTAAGGTTTGGTCAAATTACACATTGACAAGTGTCTAATACCAAATACGAGTATTTACTTTTTCCTCAATTTTATTCTAGTAATGGAATCAATAAAATAAATTTATAAAAGGTGATACCTAAGGATAATCATGGTGGGTGTGCTCAAATATGTATTTTATGTTGTACCTTGCTTCGCCCAAACCTATAATGAAACATGCAGAAATTATTATTACCTATGATGTAAAATAGAAAAGTAGCAACAATGAACATATATGAAATGAAATTTAAAGGAACAAATACATGTGTATACATGTGGACCAACTATTTACTTGAGACAATGGAGAAGGGGGTGATCATGCCCCTTGGAGGTGCTTGTGTAAGAACGTGGGTTGTGTAAGAACATGGGTTGAATTGAATATTCCCCAACCCCCATTTGAAATAGAGAAGTGACTAAATTTTAAGTCATGCCTAACTACACTATATCTGAGTAAAATGGAATCCACTATGGGTTAAAATAAAATTGAGAAATTTTTAAGAGTCTGCATAAATTTTTTGATCACTTGGTGTAGACAGATTATATGATTCAATCTTAGTAATGCCATAATATAATTTATTATTTAATATAAATCTGAGTAATAGTGTGTAGTGAATGACATGAGTTACAATTCCCTCTTGTAATCTGAGTAATATAATTCATATATCTTGTGTTAATATATCATGATATTTGGACAATTGTGAACATATGTCATGCATATGGCCCCTTTTTAATAACATATGTAAATTGAGTCATAATTTATGTGATAATATTTTAAAATATGTGACATATGTCACACATATGCCCCCAATCTAAGTCAAACCTATAATAATCTACATAAACCTATACCATTCTAAATTAATTTATGCTCAAAATCTAAATTCTATGTGACTGTGAAGGCTTAGTCTCTAAGACAAGCCACTATGTATGCCCCTTTTTTAGGTGAGGAATGGAGCTTATGAATTACTCATCTCAAAAAAATGAGTCAATTGCATCATGTTATATAGAAAACATATAAACAAAGTAAATCATATACTAACATGTGGAGAGCATTTCATCGTAGTAAGAATAAAACATGCGAGTATGAATGAAACATGTATCCTAATGCATACAAGTGTCATGTCAAGATAGATATATCAATAGGGAATGTAGTGAATGGTAATGAGAATACATAAACTCGATAATAACTATGTGGAAAAATTACTTGATATGTATCATGGCACCACAAACAAGAAGAAGATTGTGTGATATATATCACCATACTATAAAATCAACATAAAACACTAGATTTATCCATACATAACAAACATATTCAAAGAGACACTTAATGGAAAATTAAATGTCACATCTAAGGCCAAGGGCCACACCCAATGGACAATCAAATGTCACACACAATGGATAATAAAAATGTCACACACACACAATGGTCAATCTTAGTATTTTATTAATTTTATGATTTATGCAACCTTGATATATAAAACTATTAAATAAATAAGATTGCTTAAGATGTGTAATTACTAAACAAATATTATTGCAACTAGATAAATATAATAACCTATTATTTTTGCAAAACACTAAAAGAATGAGGTACTTAGCTTATTTTGGGTTTGTACAAATTTGTGAAGGGGTAAAATCATCAATAGCAAACAAAAAATGACATGTGAATGCTCGGATTTGGAAATAGAGAGTATACACATGTCTAGACAAATGTGCACTCTTTGGACACCTTTTGATGTACCATGGAATTATCCATTGTGTTTTTTTATATGTGACTATCTCACCCACTGTTCATGTGTTTGTTGAATATGTATGTATATTATGATGTCTCCAAATCTGCATGAATATCTCTATGTGCCTTATATTTGCTTCAAACCCTAGTCGTGCATGTATGATAATTATAAACTAGGACAAAGGGTGAAAGGGAAGGGTTAAGCTAATTGTATCAACCCCATTAGACTAAGTGTTGCCTACATATTCAATACTTTGAGGAGGAAATCAAATCACATGCAGTTCTCCCACCTAGTTGAGAGTGTATAAACATGTGTAATACTAAAATGATGCATAATCATGTGTATGGTTTTCAACACTCGATAATTTGTGACTTAACCTTGTAAATGGTATTCAGACTTATTTCAAGGCTTTCTCCTTTGACAAAATTCAGATTTGGAAGTTTTAGTCAAGTTCCTTTCAATGAGCATAGCAATTTCCAATGATAGGTAGATGATTTATATATCTTAAAATGCTTAGGCTTGATATGTTTATATAGTTGAATCTTTAGTTAATTTTCTCCAAACCAACATGAGAAACATGTAAGCTAACCCACATTAGTAATTTTAAATTTGGAAACTATTTGTTAAAGGGAACAAGGATAAGTCCACCATAAGTGGACCTATCTTAGAGGTGTGAAACTATCTAAAAAACATGAATAGTGACCTGAGGCTAGGAGAGAGTCTGACAATGATATTAAGTTAATTGGACAGAGACTAGGAATGTCTTGTGTAATAATAATGTAAATTTGGAAGGATGAGGTCTGTTTATAAGAAAATGGCTATGAGGAAAGGAAAATAAGAGTCTTGTAAGTAAGCATAAGTCTAATAGGTTAAGGTTTGGTCAAATTAAACATTTTCAAATGTTTAATACCAAATATGAGTGTTTACACTTGTGTCACACACACAGTGGATAATCAAATTTCATACACACAATGGATAACCAAATGTCACACACACAAAGGACAATTAAATATCACACAAAATCAGAGTTAAACACAATAGAGAAAAAGCCACACAATGTAATAAAAATCAAGCACTATACCATGTATCATGTAACAATAAAATTCATGCATAAAACAAGCAATATTAATCTACACAATCAATGTACGTCTTTATCGCACATTAAAAAAAAAAATCCAATGAAATAGTAATAGAAGTAGTATGAGTCAGAGCAAAACATGTTTACTCAATGTAATGTAACTCAATATGATTAATGGAAATAGTTGTAAAGTGATAAAACACATGTAAAGTATGAAGATGCCTCCAGTAATAGTGTACCCCATAGTGTAAGAAGGTAGTTCTTAGGTGTAGGAATGTCCCACATCTATGTGTCCATGTCAAAGATAACTTGTATGTCCTACATCTCACTCAAGTATACCATGAAATACATGTGCATAGAAAATATGGATATATAATGTACTATATATGATAAAACATAAACAAATCGTGTAATAAGCAATACATGTCATGCATAGGTCATGATTTTCTATTTTTTGTAATTTTTTTTTTTTGTATTTTTATAAGTTTTTTAGAATATTATGGAATGTTAACAAATGATCCCATCAAAGGGATGTCTACATATAATTATTGGGTCTAGGACTATGCAATTTATATGTTTTGGGTGAGGATCAACATCTATATCGATGTCAGAATTAAAAAAGTATCACACACTACACAATATCCATCATCACTATCAAAATCATCATGGGCATGTATATGTTGTTCAATTGTAGTAGCCATAATAACCTGTGAATTATGTTGTATACTTAGAAATTATGTTTGTATTTGTTGTTGAACCATCTATGGAGTAAAGGGGATAAGTTGTGCCCTTGAGCCATGAATGAGTGTACAACCATGATGGAGCTTAATCATATGATTATAGATAAGGTCTTGTATCTTATGTCATAAACTTATGCATCTATTTGTTGAATGTCTTGTGCATTTATGATAAACACAATAGGCCTTATTGTCAAATCCCGTAGATTGAGGCTTATTCATATCAACCTCTTTTTAGGGGAAGGAGAGATATGAGGTTGCACTTAAACAACTTAAGTAGTATAGTACTAGGGTATTCTAGTAAGTGTATGAGTTGTCTTATTTGAGGATTTGATAAGATAAACTTGCCAATAAGCTATAATATTGCATTATTTATGACTTCCCCTCCTCTTGTAATTGTATTACTGTGATAATTCTTTGATATTTAATGTTATGAATTTTATGTCATAATGCCTAACAATTATTTATGTGATGTCCCATTATCTGATGGTAAGAATAATATTTTCTCCCTTTTTGGTACTATGACCAACCATGCACTTTATACGAAGTAGTTGGTAAAACAATCAAATTCATATCAAGCAACATCTAAAGAAAATACACAATTTATCTTGTGCCTTTGTAATCTATAACATGATAGTTAGTTCTACATTCATGAGGTCTATATTATTTATTAAATCTGTCATAAATATTAGGTGTGAGTCTGTGATGCATTGTGCAATATGTTGTGCCTCTTCCTCTCTAGTGGTGTTGGATTTTACAAAGAATTTCCTCAAAGGAGAATTTAACATTGAAATATGTTATGGTAGATTTATATTGCAACAAGTGTTGTCCTTATTATCTTTATGTGTGTGTAGAAGAGATGTTTTTCCCTTATCAAACTTAATTTTTGCTACCAGATTTGAATCATCTTAGTATTGACCTAGACCAATAGGTGTAAAATTGAGACTAACCAAATAATTATATGTATTCATCATAACTCCATCATCATTATTATCATATCTTTCCATGGATATATGATCTGGTGTTTTAAATTTTTAGGGTTTAGTAGATGTAAATCCTAAGTTGTTAAAAGGTTGAGTATAGTAAATCTGGATAAAAATATGCAATAAATACAACCACTAGTTTATAATAGAATTGACTTAGTTTGACCTTTCTAAAAATAGTAATAAATAATGTAAAAAATTACTTAGCTAGAAATTGATTGAAGTGAGAGATATGGAGGCTAAAAACTAGGATAGAGGTTGATATGAGTGTTGTAAACAAGACCCAAGTATCAAAACCCTTCTTAGATAGTGGTGCCCTCATTAGATAGTATAGCCATGTGGCATTGGTGTCTTATGTGTAAAACTATTTTGAGCTTCTGGATGCACTTGTGTCTAGGTCTACCAAGCATGTTCCTATGTGCACAATTTCTAGATCTCTGTAGATGACCTATTTTGACTGATTTTATATGCAAACCCTAAACCTCCATGTTATTAGGGCATCTAATTGGCACAAGTAGCAAAGTGTGTTGTTAGTGGGGTAGGCTTAACATCCTCAACACCCCATTATGATGAGATTTTCCTACATACCAATACCCAAAATAAGGATCAAGCTCGATGTAGTTCTCCCCACCTAAGCACTGGTGCAAGTACAAGTGAAGTTAGTATGACTGTTGGATTGAGTTATTTAAACATGCTTGAGACTGGAAACCTCAGTAATATAAGCTTAGAAATTTTTTAGATGGTTATATGTAGAAGTAAGGTAGAATAGGGATTAATAACCTTGATTGTGCACAATTTGTTTTGATTTTGTTTATGTAATTTACATATAATTTCCATCTGGTGGATAGAGGGTTAAAAGTAATGTATATATATTGTTCTAGTGCTTGTGTGGGTCTTAAAATAGGTCCAGGCCAACCCTAGGTGGTTGTTAATTTGAAAAAATATATGTTGGTAACAAAAAGAAGGAAAAGGACAATAATGCCCAAACTAAGACATTAGTGCCATGGGGCGTTACTATCCAAATTATGGTGCTAGTGTCCATGTGGTAGAACCCAAGACACTAAGGTCCAAGATGCTAAAGTAATGGTCTGAGACTACTTTAGGGATGTGTGTGGCTTGTATGAAGGTTGGATAAGTGTATAAATAGGCCTTAAGATAGGTCTATAGCTAATATAGGGATGGGTGGTCTCAAGTAACACTCTTAACACTCAAGTATCATTTTTAGGTGATTACATTTCCCCCCCTTTATTATATAAATGTAACAAAGTGAAATGACTCAAATAAAGGAAAAATAAGCGTACCTAGACTCACATAAGAGGTAAATCTCATGAACTTAGATTTGAGTATGTGAAGTGATCCGTAAACACCACTGATAAACTCTAAGTGAAATTTTAAAAGTACGAATTCTGAATTTCTCAAATTATAATATGTTGGAATGATTAAATATGATTAAAATCTGATCCAAATCAAGTTTCAAAACTAAAATAAATGTGAATTAATAGATCACATCAAATATCCATTGAAACTGGCAGATTTTTCAAATTATCGATTTTATCCAATTTCCCGTAAATGATCAATTCATTAATTTTTGCATTCTGATTAAAAATTTGAATTTATAATCTGAATAATAAATGAAAATGAAATGCAAAAATGAATCCAAATATCAAAACACAGAAATTGTTTACGGGGTTCGGAATTCCTATGTCCCCAGGTTCGTATCGAACCGATCCATTAATTGTTGTTAAATTTGCAAGCCAAAATAATACTTACAAAACAACAAAATATCATATCTCTCTTTAAAAATAGTGATCATACCTTCGAAATACCTTGGCTGACTCAGCACGTCCTTCACCTTCCTGAATCACACGCAGAGGCTTCTCCAAAATTAAAATTAGCAACTTCTATAGCTCAAAATGACATCACCAATTCTTTAAAATGGGCAAATGAATATACTTCACAGAGTGTATCAAAATTATAAACAACTTTTTAGTTTACTCCGAGCTCTGATTCAGTGTCTAAGGGCTCCAAAATGACCAAATACTGTAAGCGGGTCTATAATCTCCAATACACAATCGACTTCTGGTGTCTATTCAAGTAGATTTTTGTCCCTTTTATGACACTTCAACCTCCATAGCTGAAGTGGTCAAGGCCTATCCCTTTTTGGTGGCAGGTCAGGGGTTCAAAACTGCCGCCCACCTTTTTAGGTGCTTAGCATGAAGTTTGAAATGTTTTCCCTCCTTTTTTGGCGCCTTTGACTTGGTTAATGCATGTTTGGCGGGTGACGTGGTAGTTTGGCCTTTGGCGCCTTTAAACATTTGAAAATTTCACATAACATGTGAATAAAAAACACCAAACTAAATTTTTTTTTGCACCTAATTATTTTGCCACTTGTCAAATGGCTATTGGTCCACTTGGCATATTTCCACAGTGCCACATCACTTTTGACACCCCTGTCGCAAGATTTCTTCAACTGGGTATATCTTGAGCATCTAGACTCCATTTTTCGAACCGTAAAAAGTGTCAAAAAGATCTCGAAGAGATATACGCTGTGAAATTGGTTTCATCATGATTTGTAAACTTTTTTTAGAATGAACTCTGAATCACACCTCCCTACAAAAGAGGCTTTTGGTCTCTAAAAGTTGACTATCACCTGAAATCTTATAACTGGTCTATTGCATCCATGAAAATAGAACCCAATCATAGCAAGAGATATAAACAATTGCATTAAAATGATTCATAATCAAATTGTATAAATTCCTAATCCAAAGGCATGCGTAAGTGAATCTGTAACTGTAAAAGTGATTACAACATATCAAACTGCCTACCCAAATGCCACATCCTATAAAGCGGTGAATTGCCAAAAACTAAAACAACTCCCAATGTAACTGCAAGACAAGTTTATAATGCTGACAACATATAATAAATGTTGTGGACATGTTTCAATGCAATGCCCTAGTATGGGACTTATATGCTAAGCAAATGCAAACAACCAAAAGTGTATGCTGCCTAACATCTAAACATGCCCAAAGGGTCTTAAAAAATGCATCTAAACATCTCTTGTGCCAAAATAGATACATTAAAAATAGTAGTCTAACTGTCAAATGTTGTAAGGAAATAACTCACAACATCACTCTGTTATATGCCCAACTATTTCAAATGAGTTAATGTCCTATCGATTATTAGATTACCCATACAGTATATTCTGGAGATCAAAAACTTAGAGTTATCAAAAAGTGAGAATTGAAAAACTTCATATGATAAACCTATCTTGAAGTGTCCCCACCAACTCTACTCTACATCCATCAAAGCTTGTTCATTCCCTTAGGTGAATTCTTAACCATGCTTTGCAAAAAGAATGTAGTGATAATCCACTTAACCAATTCTTTCTTCCTAGTGAAATTGATTGTCTCTTTGGCTTCATTATCAATTGCATATTGTTGACTTAACCTCTTAAATGGATTTCAGTTGTAGGTTTTACCTTATCCTGGGTTGTATTGTCAACTACATTATGGATTGAATTAGCTTCATTTACCTTAGTGAGAGGTTTTTAAATCATCTTATTTTTAACATTACTTGAATGTGAAGATGAATGAAGCTTAAAACATCTATCAATCCTATGTCCACTCACTTTACAATGAGTACAAACTTCCTTCTTAGGTGAGGGTCCCCTTTTGCCAATTCCCAAATTAACATAAGAATGGTCTTTAAAACATGCAATCTGCTTCAACAAAGAATTTCGTTTCCAACAAGTCTTAGCACTATGGTTATTCATCCCACAAAAAGTGCATGGAATTGATTGCATTATCTTCTGTACATTATATCCAAACTTCTTAAAAGTATCAATTAGATCAAAAGATTTAGTGTAAGAATCAGGAGGTATACCTCTTTTACCTTTACACCTTTGAACTAGTGGCCTACAACCTTCGCTATTGGAAGCTCGTCTTCCTTTAGCCATGGAAGAAACTTCGCCATCATCCACCTGCACACTAGTATAACCCAAACTTGCATGAAGAGATCTATGCTCAACCTGAATTGGGTTAGATATTCCTTGGCTATCTCTACCAAGTCCTCCTCCATTATAACCCATTTTAAACAACAATTTAGATCTTATGCCCTTATTGTATCTTTCAAAATCACCAAAAACAATATTTCTAGAATCTGAATCTGAAATGGTAGAAGAAGATGAAGATTCCTATGGTGAAAAAATTACACTGCACTCAGTCATAGTCTCTGCATTTGAAGTTGAAGGCTTTACCTTTTCACACTCACCACATTACAATCTAATCAAGAGCTCATCCTTGGATTCAAGGTCCGATTTTAAACTTGCAATTTGCTCGTCAAGGGAATAGAGCTTGCATCTCAGGAATGCATTCTCATCCTAAATCTGGCTATTGATGCTTTCAAGTTCTTCCATCTTGGCTTTATGTGACAACTTGCCCATGGTTTCCTACAAACACATTGATTCCACAACTGCACACTGCAATCTAATCAAGTGATATTGAAAAACAATAAACTAAAAGCAACTGTCAAAACTCAATCAGAAGCTAACCCAGCTTTCTAACTGCTCTGATACCAACTTGATCCGTAAACACCACTGATAAACTCTAAGTGAAATTTTAAAAGTATGGATTTTGAATTTCTCAACTTATAATATTTTGGAGTGATTAAATATGATTAAAATCTGATCTAAATCAAGTTTTAAAACTGAAATAAAGGTGAATTAATAGATCACATCAAATATCCATTGAAACTGGTAGATTTTTCAAATTCTCGATTTTATCCAATTTCCCATAAATGATCAATTCATTAAATTTTGCATTATGATTAAAAATTTGAATTTATAATCTGAATAATAACTAAAAATGAAATGTAAAAATGAATCCAAATATCAAAACACAAAAATTGTTTACGGGGTTCAAAATTCCTACGTCCCCGAGTTCGTATCGAACCGATCCATTAATTGTTGCTAAATTTGCAAGCCAAAATAATATTTACAAAACAATAAAATATCAAATCTCTCTATAAAAATAGTGATTAGACCTTTGAAAGACTTTGGCTGACTTAACACATCCTTCACCTTCCTAAATCACATGCAGAGGCTTCTCCAAAATTGAAATCGACAACTTATATAGCTCAAAATTGCATCACCAATTCTCCAAAATGGGAAAATTAATATATTTCATAGAGCGTATTGAAATTATAAACAACGTTGTAGTTTACTTTGAGCTCTGATTCAACCTCTAAGGGCTCCAAAATGACCAAATACTGTAAGCGGGTCTATAATCTCCAATACATAGTCGGCTTCTGGTGTATATTCAAGTAGATTTTCATCCGTTTGATAACAGTTCAACCTCTGTCACTGAAGTGGTCAAGGCCTATCCCTTTTAGGTGGTAGGTCAGGGGTTCAAAACTACTGCCCACCTTTTTAGGTGCTTAGCATGAAGTTTGAAATGTCTTCCCTCCTTTTTTGGCGTCTTTGACTTGGTTAATGCATGTTTGGTGGGTGACGTGGCAGTTTGGCCTTTGGCGCCTTTAAACGTTTGAAAATTTAAAATAACATGTGAATAAAAAACACCAAACCATATTTTTTTTGCACCTAATTATTTTTCCACGTGTCAAATGGCTATCGGTCCACTTGGCATATTTCCATAGTGCCACGTCACTTTCGACGCCCCTGTCGCAAGATTTCTTCAACTAGCTATATCTTGAGCATCTGGACTCCGTTTTTCAAACCATGAAAAGTGATAGAAATATCTTGATGAGATCTATGCCGTGAAATTAGTTTCATCATGATTTGGAAACTTTTTACAGAATGAACTTCGGATCATGAAGCATGTTCCAATTGCATATCCTATAAATGAAACTTGCTTAAGAGATATCAAAAGCAAAGAAAAAATGGAGTAAAGAGATAGGATAGAGGAAATGAATGAATACACATCATTAGGTACATGAATCAATTCATAAACCTAGTGATAACCTATGTGTGTACATGTAGATAGTGATCAATTGGTGAATAGCTTGGACTGATTTGATAGATTGCTCAATCCCCATGTGTGAGTGGTTCAAGAACTCAATTTGTTTTTGATTTCATCATTGCCCACTCTTGCTTGGTAGACCATGACCTATGAATAACTTGGATTGGACTGATGATGTGTCTAACCCTCTTATATTGGTGGCTCAAAAACTCAAGTAGACTTTGACTCCATCATTACCTACCCATGTCTAGTAGATTCATCTATAACTAAAACTATATGATGTAATTGGAGATTTGTAACTATAATTGGAACAATGCATGTTGACTCTATAGCCACTTGAGAATATTAGGTAGCTTTGGGCCACTTGGGAATGCCAACCACTACAAAAGGAGTAAGGCATGAATATGGTGTGTAACCTAGAACATGTTGTCTAATGTGTACAATGTAGAGAATGACATGGAGTTTGTCATTTCATTTAATCAACTGATGTGTAAGTGATCATACAGAAATAATGTGTCATGCACATACCCCCAAATCTAATATCTGAGTATATGGTGGATTGAGTTATAATAATCTATATCTAAGTATCTAAACTAAAACATGAATGATCATGCCATGCATGATGCCCCCAATTTGGGAAAATTGGTATAAATCTAAGCTAAAACTGGTAATCTATAATTTAACCTACGCAAACCTAGACTGTACCTACTATACTTTTTTAGCCAATTTATAACTTCCTAAAACTGAGGCTATTAGATAGTGATGCCATATATTGTATAATAGTGTCATGTGGTGCTAGTGTCCCAATTTGGGTGCTAATGTCTAACTATTCTAATTTTTGTGCAACTAAAATTGATCTCTGTGTCAATGTTTCCCATTATGTTTTCATGATATTGATTTATGTATTATGTGCATGTGTACTAAAAATTATACTCTAAGTGCATTGGGATAGCCTAATCTCTATGACAAACCCCTGTGAATGCCTCATATTTTGAGGGTAGTTGTTATACATGTGCAAGAACTATCCTTAAAATAAAAAGCTATGCAAAATGTGTGTTAGCTAGAGCATATATGATATCTACATGATAACTAATATAATGTGCAAAACATAAGTTTGTAGTGTATGATGTATGTTAAATATACCATTCACAAGGCTATCAAGCTAGATATAACAATGTATATGAATAATAAATCTGAGTAATAACTAAGTAGCTACTTAGGGGATGGGGCATGATGTCCATTACGGTACCCTAGTAGGAAGGGGAAATGCATGAGGTCCCTCATGGCATCTAAAACTAGAGTGTGTAACAAGCAAGAAATAAGTGTCATGGCCATGATACATACAAGAAATCATACATAAAACACAAATGAGACATGCAGAGTAGGCCAAGCGGTCACAATACAAGGGACATGGGCATGCCACTAAAACTAAGAAAATAAGACACACAAGGACATGTTCAAATGTCCATAGACATAAACAACAAGCAGGTTGGTTTAAAGCCACATGGAAGGACATGTTCAAATTATCACATATATAATCATGAAGGCACACACAAGGACATGGGCACATGTCCAAAGCATACATATAATGAAATGAAGTGGCATAGAGCCATAGAGCAATGGCATATTCAAATTCCCTTTAATCAAAGTAGCATAGAGGCACAATCAAGTTTAAACTAGGAAAGCTAGAAATGAAAGTATATATGAACACGTGGCACAAATTTGTATAAGAGTAAATATGTACATAAGTTGAGTCTATATTAATGATAGTCAGTAAAAAATCTGAGTAGGTGTAGGATGATCAATATCAAGATATAACAATGTTAAATATATGATGTAGAGTTTAGAAAGATGTAAACTATCAATCAAGACTATGTATAAGATGCCCCCAAATGGATGAATGTATCAAATGAAGAACCCATGTATCTATGTATATACCCCCAGTGGGTAGATAGTAGAAAAGTTGGATCTATGTAGTGGACTTGGGTCTTATAAGTATTTGTGAACACTCATCAAGAATAAGTGAAGCATGTACATATGATAAAAACTAACTCTACTAAGATAACTAACATGTGTAGTGTCAAGAAAATATAATAAATGTAAATATGACAATTCATACAATCTACAATTTATGTTTTCAGAGTAGATATTTGAATGTTTTTTTGTGTTTTGACATATTATATTATTTTTGTATTTTCTAGATATAAGTTATGTACAAGAGGGGAGGAACATACTAATTGATGAGTCTCATGGGAGACTCACTATCAATGTGTCTTGTGTCAAATAAAAGAATGATAGTCATGCATGTTGTATGAAAAGGTAACTGAGGCCCCATAACCTACCATACTGAGTGATCTATAGTTGGCATTCCCTGTGGAGTGGTGCTAGGAATCTGTGAAGTTGAATGGAGTGTCTTGTGAATTGTAGGGGTCTTAGGGATCCATATGGTAGAGGATGTTGTAGCTAGCATAGGTGCCCTATGTTGAGAACCTTGGGACCTCAATAACACTGATCTCAGAGGGAAAGGGGTAGAGGGAGGCCCTCTAGAATCTATAACATATTTTTGATGCAAGGGTCTCTCTAATAATGGTCTCTGTGGGAGGGTACACACACATGGTAATACTATAGGAGTAGACCTCACCTACACTAGTGGCTTAACTGAACTCTATGTATTGATGTGAATTATGCTAAAAAATATAATTGGTAACTATGATCTAGTTGGTACTGTATTATGATACACACCAATGATATATTGTAGGGGTTGTGCATCCTCTATAGTAGTGTGATAGGGTGTTGGTGGTGGATGCACCTGATATGTATAGTGAACACCTAAAGTACCACATATCTCATTAGCTATATGTTTTGGAAATGAATATGAAAATATTTCAATGCCTTAGATTCCATTTGTTTAACTTTAGGTGCTTCTATGGGTATGCCCACATTAATGATGTTGGCCTCTATCAAATCTTGTATCTTGTGTTTTAAGCTAATGCATTCATTTGTATTATGGCATGGTATCCTGTGATAGTCACATAATGCATTAGAATCGTAGTTATTCAAAAGAGGCCATGTTGTATGAACCTATTTTATGTAGGGGAAAGATATGACATTGTATTCCTAGATCTATTGTAAAACATGTGCTGATGATTATTGAAGGTTGGTAAAAACTCTTCATGGAGGAGATGATAAAACCAAATGAGGAGGTAACTTTGAAGCTACATTAATTGTGGCCTTTGGTTCACTCTTGTTTTCAATGGCCCTTAATTTGTATTGAGGCTTATTATAAATCTTAGTAGTTGACTCTGATCCACTTGCATATTTTAATTTACCCATAGATAGAAGCTTGACTTCCTTTTCTTTCAATGTGTGGCATAAATATGTGAATGTTGGAAACTTATTGAATAAGATAGCTTCATGTAATGCTGGTAGTAAACTTTGTTTGAATATGTATTAGAGCTGTATATCTCCCATGAGGCTAGTTATATTTTCCAATATATCTTTATATCACAAGACATATTCTGCAATAGGCTCATTGAATTTTTACTTTAATTGTGTTACTTGAGATATGAGATCTTATCACTGATGTTAATTGAAAAATGTGCTAAGAACATATCTGCCAATGGATTGAATGTTGTGATAGACTGATTCAAAAGATCATAGAATAATGTAAGGCATAATCCTTTAGACTACATGGGAATAACTTAGAAAGGAAGAAATCATTGGACATGTAGTCCAAACATGCTTCATGAAAAGCTCATCAATGGCGCTCTATGTCACCCTTACCATCATACAAATCAAGCATAGGTGCCATAAATATAGATGGCAAAGGAGTTTCCACTATGTGATGTGCCAAAGGTTTATGTAAAAGAACACAAGAATCCAAGGCATATGATGGCCTAGTAGCACCCTTCTCAAAATGGAACACCTTAGCCTACAGAGAATGAATCTCATGCACAAGGGATTATACATTTAGAGATAAGAAACTAGCCATAGGAGGTGTTGCCGTTAGTAAAGGTTGTCTAATTAAAATAGGTTGTCGTATAAGTTTAGTTTCCCCTAATGTAGGTGTAACAATATTATTATTTGGGGGTGTATAAGATTGACCATTGTTTAATTTTTCCTTTATTTCCATTATGGCTTGCATAATCTATGCATGATCATGGGGTTGTTCCCAAAGCATGTCTGTGAAACTCTATACAATCTCATCCTTATTACCAATAAGATTTTCATTTTTAAGTGGGGGGAGAGTGTCCCAATTCCCATCTTATGTATTATTTTGATCTTGGTTGTATTGTTCATCTTTTACTTTATGATTTGGACATGAAAGAGTGCTAGGCACAACTTTGTTAGGTGTAGATGCATAGACATGATGAACACTAGCATATTTTGAAGACTTTGTACATGTAATTTAATTTTCTAATAACGTGATATTTTCACTGAATGACTAATTTTAATTTTGTAATTCTAATATTAGCTTTCTCATACTGATAATTTTATCCCTTAGAGTCTCACAAGTGCAAACCCTGGTTTCTTTTGATTGAGCATGTAGGCACACACCCTGTAGGGAAGATGAGGAGGCATGGATAGGCTGAATATGGGCATTAGTAAAAATAGTATAGGATGCATCATCTCGTGGAGGAGTGATAACATGGATTTGGTTAGTGGGAAATTAGCTATCACTCTCATGGAGATGATGAGGAGAAGGAGATTATTTCCTGTGTATAGGATATGACATTGAAACTTGAAACATGGTTGTTAGGGTATTAATTTTATGGATTAAGTCTAATAAACTATATTATAATTGATCCTTTATGTATGTAAGGATTTATTTCTTAATTGAATTCCACATAAGAGAACAATAACATGTTAGAGATAGAAAGAAATAAGACATACATTTTAATTGATATAAAATATCATGTACATATGTGTTTATGTCATATTTGAATTCATTCCAATGAAAAGAAACAAGCATGTGAAGGAAGATAGAAAAATTTATATTGAAAAGTGATAAACTTTATTTGTCATTATTATCATGATTATATGAAATACAAATAAAAAATACAGGGATCTAAAATCTAGGTGTGGGTCTTATAAGGCTAGAAACATAAACCCTAGGGTTATCTAGGGTTAGGGTTTGTGCAATATTCAAATTAAGTTGAGTTCACTAAATGATTTAACTTTTTAGGGTTATGGAGTTTAAGCCCTAAGTTGTTAAAGGGTTGAGTACAATAAATCAGGGTAAAAATATGTAATAAATATATATACTGATTTGTAATAGAATTAACTTAGTTTGACCTTTCTAAAAATATCAATAAATAATGTAAATAAGTACTTATCTATAAATTGACTGAAACAAGAGATTTAGAGGCTAAAAATTGGGACAAAAGCTGATCTGAATGTCATAAATAAGAACCAAGTGTCAAACCCCTTCTTGGATGGTAGCACCCTAATTGTATAGTAGTGCCATGTAGTATTAGTGTCCTATATGCAAAATTGTTCTAAGATTTTGCATGCACCTATGTCTGTTTCTGCCAAGCCTATTCCTATGCACATGAGTTATACATCTCTGTAGATGACTTATTTTGACTAATTTTTTATACAAACCCTAAACCTCCATGTTCTTAGGGTATCTGGTTGGCACAAGTAGTAAAGTGTGTTGTTAGTACTGTAGGTTGGACATCCTCAACACCTCACTATGATGAGATTTGCCTACATACCAATACTTCAAAGAGGGATCATGCCTGATGTAGTTCTCCCCTCCTTAGTGCTGGTGAAAGTGCAAGTGAAGCTAGTATGATTGTTGGATTGAGTACTTTGAATGTGCTTGAGACTGGAAACTTGAGTAATTTGAGCTTAAGACTATTGTAGTTAGTTGTACACTGAAGTAAGGCATATTAGGGATTGATAACCTTGATTTTTCACAATGTGTTTTAATTTTGTTTGTGTAATTTGAATTTGATTTCCATCTAGTGGATAAAGGGTTGGAAATCATGTATATATATTGTTCTAGTGCTTGTGTAGGTGTTAAAAGATGTCTAGGCCAACCCTTGGTGGTTGCTCATTTGAAAAGACATCCATTGGTAAAAAAAAGGAGGGAAAAGGAAAATAACACCCAAACTAGGACATTAGCACCATGGGGAACTACTGTCTAAATTATGGCATTAGTGTCCAAGTGGTAGAACCTAAGGTACTAAGGGACAAAATGCTAAAGTAAGGATTTGAGACTACATTAGGGATGTTTAGGGACATGTGTGGCCCACATGAAGGCTAAATCAGTGTCTAAATAGGCCCTAATATAGGTCTAGGGCTAAGATAGGGATGGGTGGTCTCAAGTAACACTCTTAGCACTCAAGTGTCATTTTTAGGTGATTATATCTAGATACTCTGTGTTAGCTACTAAAGGAATATTTTATGTTTTTTTCTTATTTTATGTCTTCTTTGATATTTTTGTTTACTTGATGTAATTTTTTGGAAGTAACTACTGGGGGGGTGAATTAGTTTATTAACAATAACAACTCAATTCCATTCATCATTCCACAAAGCATTCATTCTCATAAAAGATCAATGCATAAACAAACAAGCAAGAAATCATCCCACAAGAGGATATGAGAGATATGTGGGAAACCCTCTTATGGGGATAAAACCCACTAAACCATGCATATGGAATATAATCTTATAATATAAATATTAAAATTTTAGTGAAGCACCAAATTCACAAGGAGCTCCAACCCCTACCTAGTTAAGCACCCACTTAACTAGTCTTCTGTAAGCTCTATCTTGCAAGGAGGCTCCAACCCCCTATGTAACTTAGCACTAACTAAGTCACCTCTTATATTTGATCACCTTAGAACACATATTTATTATTCAAATGATGAGGAACTCCTTTATTTTTACTCTTTACCCTTTAATCTCACTCAAACAACCTCCTAGGCTTACTTGCTCAATATGCCTCTTCTAGACTTATTAAGTCCATTGACCTTGTCATCTACCTACAAAAGATATGTTAGATAAACATGTATGATCCTCTTATCCCTATGATCATCCAAAATGACATTTTTTTAATCCTCCAAGAGCTCTTATTCTTCACTTGATTCCACACTCCTCTTTCTTACACAAATAGGCCAATTAGGCCTTGCCTTTATACCATTTACTTGCTCTCACCCATCTTGGTCTGCCATGAACCTCTAAAAACATGGATCACTATTAGAATGGAATTTTAGGAAACATTAACATCATGAAACAATTAATCCTTTTCTCATACATTACCTTATTATCCCCAAACTTTAATTAGACCTTAATGAGACCTAAAACAATTAGGCCTACCCATGCACATGTTACCACTTGGACCTCTTTAAACATCTTGGGGATCATCCAATGGATGGGAAACTTCATAAAACATGAAATTAGGTCTATTATAAGATCACATAAGCCTCATAACTCTTTGAGGTTCCTCTTACTCCTTAAACCCCTTCATTTTCACTGTTCACCATTAGGCCTTTACACACAGTAAAAGTTTGTCTTGAGTATCTGAAGCATATAGCTGAATATCTCACACAAATATGTCCTCAAAACACATTAACATAATATTAATGACTTAAAAAACATATCTATGTCCATTATACATCACCTAAAAGGTAAATAGGCCTCAATAACTCTCTTATTATAGGCTCACTCAGAACTACTAGTGCACACTGAAACTCAGTCATGAAAATTTAGGCCAAAAGCACACTTTTGAAAAATAACCATGGAAAAAATTCATATGTATTAACACATAATGACCTTAGGGTCATTATGAGAAATAATATAATCTTTAAGTTGACTTCTGTAGACTCTAAACCTTCTCTGTAAGAAGCTCACTTAGAGCTACCAAACACTGCCAACACATAGTCAACAAACTTTGACTCTCCACACCATCTTGAGCACTTTCAATGACTTCAAAATGATATTTAGGTATCTAATAAACATATTAAAATTATTTTTATTTTCCATGTCAATCCAAAAAAACTCAAAATCATCTTTCTTATCAACACACATAAAACTAACAGACAACTTGAAAACATAGTCTTGAAGATCATTATCTTTAGTACTTGAAATGGCACTTCCATGAATTATCCTTTAAATTATTAATTTATATGAGTCTTATATATCATTAAAAAATTGATATATATCAATAAATAGTGCCAATTATAGTTTTTATAGACTAATTTGTCAAAAATCTTTTTCACTATCTTAACAAAACCATACAAGCCATTTTGGCTTTCATATCTCAGCCACTTAACCTATCTCTCCACCTTAAATAAATAATAAATAGGTAAATTAGGTCTAAAAAAGCATAAATATTTTCATTATATGAAATTAATCTTTTCATAGGGTCTCAAACCCTTCACTTCACTTAGCATACCTGGAACAATTAATTCTATCTTAAGAACCAGTCATGGTGATCATGAATTCCAACACATGTATAATCATTTCCTTGACCATATGATGCATTTAGGTGAAACATAAACATCATAATATCATATTAAAACACACACAAACACACACACACACACACACACACACACACACACACACACACACACACAGATATATATAAAGGTATAATGTTAAATTTGAGATATATAAACCAATAACTGAAACACACTCTTTCATTGTCTTGACTCATATAGACAAGGCATCTTGAGAGAATTTTATTACTTGTGTATGATCATAAAAAAAAATTATAAAACAAGGGAACATAAGGTATAGGTATTAAAAAATGACTCCAAACAATTGGATTCATCCCTAATCACCTGCAACCAAACCCTAAACACTTTCTCACACTACCTGGTTTTCTTCACTAGTTTTCACTCTTAGTTAATTTAGTGATAGGTTAATTTGAATGAAAAAAATGATTGACATAGAGGATATAAATCATAAAAATAACACCATGGACATCATGAAAAATTATTTACCTTCAACCTACATCAAATTTCTTCCATTAACTTGGTCAAACCTCCATGCAATAATAACTTCTTTAGAAATATGGGTTTTTCTATAGGTTCTACTTATTGCCCTGACAAACCACTACCACTTATAGATGAATGATGGAGTCCTATACCATCTCTAATAATATAAATATATTCAAAAATACATTATGGACACTTTATATCAATATCTTTACAATCAGGTTAATATGAGGGTTTTGTGAGTGTTTTACACTAGTTAACCTCCTTAACATTTGTTCATACAACTTTGTCCCTCAAATGTCAAACTAATGCTTGAAAATACTGATTATGACCCTTTACCATCTGTCCCAAAGGGATCAAGACACCATGCAAAGTTTACATGTGTAAATGAGCATCAAAAGATCCTTCGCAGGCTTGGAAACCTATATTTTGCATACAGAGAAGTCCTCAAAATGTTGTTTCTTGATTTTTCCTTCAATTGAGGACCTAAAACTTCGTCAAAACCCTTTAAACACCTTTTCAAACCTAATTATATGATCACATGTGATCTATCAACTTGAAAACTTAACTTGACCCTCCATTTGGCCATACTATGTCTCTATGCACATTAGGTCTTTGAACTACCAATTATGCTTTATACTTGAAAACACTTGTAAACTTCGTGTATTTATATTAAACCATCACACAAATGTCAAATGACATAAAAAAAATCTCATGCACTACCAAAATTCTTCACATAGGTCTCATACTTCTCATCTTAACAAGCTACCAAGCCTATGTCTTCGTACTAGGTCTCTCATGCAATGTTTAAGCTTCAATACCTGACCTTGCTGCCAATGTAGATGCACACTAAGACTCATTCTCATGCCAATCCTCTTTTATACCATTCTCAACTACTACTACACATCTTATTACAAGCTTATCATACCATAATATATATCCAAAAACTCATACAAAACTCAAGAGTCTACTATACTATGCTTGAGTTATCATGAATACTTACCATGCAATTTCACATGATCACCTCTAAGACATTAATGACCATCATCTTCCTTTGACACCAATATACCAATATAGACATACCTCAATAATATACCCCTTTATCATTGATCTGAAACACTCTAACATAATAGAGTAATTTCATCTATACAAGCTGGTTCTCCCCATCAAGTCTTTCTCCCCCTTTGACATTAATGACAAAGGTCATATACAGTCTCACAAAGTCATCTACACATAATCCATTAATCTTAAGACTTGACCACTTAATTTATAAACAAGCTCCCCCTTTATCCATGCATATTTCTCAAGCCATTTGAGTTAGCTCCACCTCACTCTATGCTCCACCCAGATCATGCCATCTAAAACCATAAATCAACTGTTTACAATAGATACAAAACTCAATCACGTACTGTTGACCAAATTTGAATTTTTAATCAAATTGGGGCACCTATAAGTAAAAAATTTAATTTTTAGGTATATATGGGGTATAATATCTTGTCATGAAGTGAATTATAGGTTAATTTATGCTAATTAATGTTGAAATAGCCTTTGACATTAGTTATTTTAGTCCTCATATCATTTTTGTGTCATTTTGAGGTCAAAAATAGTGCATTTAATGATTTATACGAGTTTTTTGGGAAACATTCAAATTTTAAAACATGATGTAATTTCCCATGTGTAATTAAAAGTATTAGATAACTGACATAACTAAAAATATGGTAGGTTGTTTAGAGAAGAGGTAGTTTTATTGGTAAGAAAGGAGAGATTGGCACTTATAGGGCATCTTTGGGAAGTGTGCCACTTTTAAAATGTTTAAATATGACTCTTCAGCTTCACCACATTCATAACCATATTTGAATTAATCTGGAAGTGCCATTTGAGACCAAAACTTTTATGTTCTTTTCTTGGCTTTCTAGACACACTAAAGTGACTTACAAGTTTTTATTTGGTATGATTAACACAAGAAATTTTAGGAAAAATGATCTTGGGGGATTATTATACACTTAGATACCTTAATTTTCATATCAATAAGTTTTATAATGATCAAATGTGCTTTGTGAACCATTTATTTAAAGTTGACTATGTAAATTTGACTATCAATCTGTGCACCCTATCAATTTTCCCTTGGTTTGAGAAATTATTTACAATATATATGATGAGGTTGGTTATATAGGATGTTTAATTTCCCCTCTAATGTTTACCATACTTGGTCTCAAGTTACATGATGTTTTGATGAGCAAAATAGCTTAGTTTGCAAGAGGAAGCACTTTTTTGTGCAGCAGGCAGTTTCTTTAGCATTTGAAGGATTTTATTATTTTAAAGGTAGTTTTGGAATATTAAAAAGTCTTGGTTCACATGTTCCCATGTTATTTTTTTCACCTTAACCTTTCAACCTCTTTTCCCAAGGCAATCCATAAGGAGTTGTAGTCATATGCTACTTGTTAGTCAATCTGCAATGAAAATGCTTATCTATAGGTGTTTGGAGGATGAATGCACATTGAATAGGATGTATTGACACTAGTTTCATATCATTAGAGTGTGGTAAGTTAATTTATAATCTTGGAAACAAGTTTACAACTCATGAAGTATCAAAACCAATGCCCACTATCCATGATTGCATTTTTTGCGTGCATACTAGAATAGTCACCTACAGGGGGTTTAATAGAAAGCTAAGGGATTGTTTTGAAGTGTTGAATCACTTGGAGAGGTTCACCTTGTATCCATAACATGTTATGTTGATCGTATTAGACCCATGTGGAGTGATATATTGATAAAAGGTAGTAAGGAACTACCATCTACGGCCTAATGACTGAGTATTCTGAAACCAGTCTTGAAAAGGTGTTAGTAGAGAACCAAATGGCCATATAGGAGGTTGGAATATGAGATGGAAATTTTTTTGATATCCTAGTGTGTGTTTTAGGTCATGGTAACCTTATATGAAGGACTAAGTAGGTATTTTGAAGTGGGTATTACCTCTCAAACATGATGCATCAGTGCTTAGGGCTCTTTTCCCTGAAAGTATAAAATAGAAGTCAGAAGGTCTTTTATGATTAGCATATAACATGGTTGAAAGGACTTTGAGGCATCTAGAGAGGTTCAACTTGTATCCCTTTCTAAGGAGAATGACTATGGTAAGAATGAGGACAAGTGGATTGGTGAGGGTAATGTTTAAAGGGCTCAAAATTGCTTGGAAACACACTAAGAACCTATAATAGACTCTACAGGGTTTGAGTTACAAAATGGATTTATCACTTCAAGGAGTAAATGAGAAAAATTTACATGTTAGAGACCTAATAAAGTGAAAGAGTTTCCTTTAAGCACGAAGGTTATCAAGAGAGTTGATAGACTATGGTCTAACCCCTAAACACATACCCTGTCCATAAAAATTACTCAAATAGACACCTACAGAAGGCAGGTAGTGACCTAAAGGGGTATGTCTAAGTATGGGAAATAGATATTTGGTGGTAAAAATGTTTCAAATCAATATTTAATGGATCTTATTCAATATGGAGAACCTTATGAGGTTTTAAGAAGGCCATATATTGCTTCATCTTTCCTAAATGCACACCTACAGTCCTATGTGTGACTGTGTAGGATAGTGAGCTAGTTTTATATGCTTCAAAGTTGTTTTATCCATCCATAATGAGTCAAAAGTGAATTTAGATGAGATTTAATTTTCAAGTCTAGGGGAAAGTCTTTTCACATAATTGACCAATTCTAAATAAGCTAAAATAACCTACAGGTAGAAGTAAAAGGGATATCTCAGTCAATAGGGGTAGTGGACTAAGAAATGAGGTGTGAAAGTTGTCAAGGCATAAAATTATCTTAGATGATCCAATCAAGTATAAAAATGAACCTTAAGATAAGGATGAGGTTTTAAAATTTTTCCTCAAGGTCAAACCATTGTAGAATACACCTACAAATGCCTATCTAAGCCAAACACAATCAACATGAGTGACAGTGAGTAGGGTTAAGATCTCAATTGGTGGTCTAAGCCAAATTAAAGTGTTAAATAGGTCTAAAAATAATGTAGATGATTATGAAATATTTAATAAGGACCTCTAAGCATTGAGTTAAAACCTAAACATGCAAAAGAACAACCTAAAGGCAGGGGTTACTATGAAGGAGGAAACACAGTCCAAAAGGCATGATGTTTGAAAAGTTAAAGTGTATGTGAAAGAATGAAAGCGTAAATAAGAGTATAAATTGTGTTTATAACTTCAAGGATACCTTAAAAAAAATTAACAATTCCATATTTCATGTAATGAATACTTACAGGTGGACCCCTATTTCTACAAACATAGACACAATTAGTTTTTTGTACAAATAGTTGGACCAGTCAAGGAACTTAAAGAAGCAAGGGAATGAGGTTGACCAACCAGTTAGAATGCCTTAGTTAAGTTTATTTCATAGTTTATACACTCTTATACAGTTTAAACCAAGCAAATATGAGTCCCAAATCAAGTATACATAGTTCATAAGATGCAAACCCTATAGGTAGTCTTTTGGCTAGTAATATATTTTAGGTCTTACAGAGTTTGAGGGTCAGATCATATGATCAAAGGTTTGAATTTTGTTATGTAAGATCCTTATAAATTTAATAAAACCTTCCAATACCTATTTTTCTTGAGAGAACATGGGAAGTACCCCTTGTTTTATCTCAGACAGGGGGTACTTTCCCCATGCACAAACCTTGGTAGATTTGAAAGAAATTAATGAAAGTTGAAGATAGAAGGTGTCAAGGCCTTAAAATAATGTTAGGAAATCTTTAAAATATATGAAAATCATGGGAAAATAGACACATGAGAGAGAAAACAATCAGGGTGGTTTGGACACCAAGGTTTATAGACATACCTAATGAGCAAACAATAAGCCTAATGCCCAAATGAAGTGTCATATGATTTTCTAACCTTAAGTGAGAATTTAAATTATTGGAACATGTTTATGAGGGAATGATAGAGGTGATTGATCTATTTCTATGCAAGGGAATCTTTAGGAAGTCATTTGTGGACGTTGAAGTGCAGACAAACCTACCAAATGTGACTAGGTCTAAATATAAATAGGGTACCAACTCCTTTTTCAACCTTGAAAAAGCATTAAAATATATTTGGTCATGTTTATAGGATAAATAATAAGGTTTCAAATCCATTGGAGTGCAAATCAAACATCAAGAAATCCACTTTTGACTCAGAAACCGATTCAAGCTTGTGAAAGCAAGGGAAACAAGCTCGATAGGCAATTTCTAGAAGCTCACATCTTTTGGGTGGCTCTGCATGGTTTCCAAAGTAGTTAGGGGAAGCTAATAGGGGTATTGAATAATGTGTTTGTGATATTTGTTTGCATATTAGACATCCATATTTTATGAACCAATCTTAAGAATATAATGCACCTAAAGCCCTTAAAGGAACTGGTTTTGGGAAATGGAGTTGGATGGATACCAAAATGAGATATTTTGTTAATAATGGTGATTGGAGGTTGTAAAGGACTTCCTTAGGATACTTCACATCAAAATGAGTTGTATGGACTTGTATGGATGGAGGCATCACCAAGTTTTTTCTCACTATTTTGTGTGTTGTGTAGGCTAAAAGAATAGTTAAGAAATGAAAAAAAATTTGAATGGAAACTTAAGACTTAAGATAAATCCAAATATTCATTTAATTCCTTGAAACAACTTATAAGTACCCCAACCAGGTGATTAAACTCAACCAATCAAATTTGGCATATTGGGCAAGCTAGTGAAGAAGATGGAAAACTTTAAATAAACTCATTTGAAGGTGCACCTAATGATTATAGGGCCATGGAGGCCCTTGAAACTTGTCACTCCATTCCATATATTTTCATGGACAATTGATGCCAATTTTGAGGCCAAGTGTGCATGGTGGATGGAAGGGCAGTTTTCTAGACAATAGATGATGATGGCTCACTTCCAAATGATTACAAAAGACTAGGCATGTAAATAATGCATGGAGAGGAATTTATGATGTCCCTAACCTACATTAAAATAATTTATATTGGTCTTAATTATTATAAAATGTTTAAACAAATCCAATCATGAAGGTAGTTGTTTCTGTGCAAAAGGAGTTTTATGCCACTTTGCATAAGTTTGATGACTTGAATTGATATTTTTACTTCATGAACTTGCATGGTTCAACCCATAACTTATTCTCATGTATGGATAACTAATTTTATTAGATTGATAAGTGTCCTTCTGACCCTTAGAATTCTCTTCTTCTCTCTCTCTCAAACTCTATAAGAGTTAGCCATTTTGGCATGTATGGATGCTCCACCTGAGTATGGTGAAGCCTTACTCATTTGTATAAATTTTGATCAATGAAATGACTAAGTGTTACCTCTTAATTACTTTTCATAAGTGTTTTATACTTGAATTATGAATCTTTTTTAGTGAAGACCATGGATTCCTAACATGTGGTCTCATTCTTCCACCTTGTTTGTAGTTGGAAAACTTTTCTTGCAGGGCATACAAAGTGTTTTAGGGAATGTAAAATGTCGAGTGAGTTAATATTTTCATTAGTTCCGTTCAAGGCATATTTTATAGTCCTCTTAGCTTTGCACACTCATCCATGACCTTACAATGTAACATTGATGTGAGAAGATGAAGATTGAAGGAGTGTATGTTTTAGTTTATTTCTTGGTCTCAAGTGTAGAATGCAATTCGTTGGAAGACATAAAATTAATTTGGTGTATCACCTCATTAGTTTATATTTGATTTCAGTTATCTCTCTCTCTTCCCCCCCCTCTCCCAAGTTAGTTATAGATTCAATCCTAAGTGGTACATCAAGGGAGCCTATCTAGAGACTCACCTCATTCTTTAGGCTGCCCACAAGCCTAGAGTTGATTACATTGTGCCACTTAGATGAGGAGAGCCTTATCATCTCCTAAAAGGGTGAAAATCCAAGTGACAATAGTTTTTGGCATGCCTGGTGGGACTCTTGTTCCACGAGATTGAGAGATTTTTGGTGTTGTCACTCAATAATCAACCTTAGGAGGCATCTATCAAAGCATCAATGGTGAATTTAAAGATATATCATCTAGTCAAATAGTCCAAGTTATCCTTTAAATATTGATGGTAACATGTTTCTTTTGTTTTCTTTCTTTCAATGAGGTTTAATGGCTGATTTTGGTGTTGAGTTTTGTTCTCTATAACTTAGTGAGACATTTCAAGCTTGTACCATTCTCTATCAATATGAACAAGTCCTTGGTAAATCTTGTCATGATCCTTATCAGCCTTAATATTACTTTCATCAGCTCCAATATGATCCTTTTTATCCCATGCATGAAGTATATTAGTCTTATAACCAACTTTCTCAATGTTTTACTCCTCCTAGTCAACCTAGCCACCCCTCAAGCCAACCCATTTCCACCTTCAAGAAGACACTCTTGGGATATGAGAGATATATATTGGGTCTTGATACTCAAAGAGGATGTGGTATAGAATTTTTTAATCATGTTATTAATATTGTGAGAGAAACATTAGAGTTGATCAAAAGAGAGTGGGTACCTATTGAGAGAACCAATTGGCAAAGGCTCACAAGTGAGATGCTTGATGTGAGTGGTTTAGTCTCTTCCTTAGAGAATAGGATAGAAGTTCATGAAAGGCAAGCTCACCATATAAGCCTTCATATCCACTTCCCCACATTTCAAACTATCCATACATGACCCCTACTCGTGAGCCAAATCAATCCCATCAAAGTCATCCTTTTCCAAATCAGTTGGAGGAGAGAGTTGAAAGAAGAAATCTTGTGTTTGAAGCTAATCTTGATAGGCAAATTGAGTTGGAAAATATGCACATGAAATAGTCCATTTTGGTATTAAAGGAAGTGGAGTTTAAACCCTCATCACCCTCTCACATTTCATCCCCACCACCTCAAAAGGAGACTCATAATTTTGATGTCCTAAGTTGGAACAAGATAGTAGAATCTTGGGGAAAGAAAAGGAGAAAAGTCTTGAAAAGGATTGTAAAGTTGAGAAGAATTTTGATCCTATAAAAACTCCTCCTACCATTCCACAAGAAAGGGTCTCTAATCCTAACATCCTAATCTATAGTAAGATAGTGGAGTCATGGGGAAATAAAGAAGATAGAAGCATTGTCCAAGAGTGTGAAGTGGAGAATGGCATTGATCCTTTGTAAGTCATTCACACCCTTCCTCAAGAAGCTTCTTGTGTTTCATGGCAGCCCTCACACACTCCTTATCTTCATGATGATTCCTATGAACTCTAATAAAAACTTTTCCAAGAGAACCTAGCCAAAAAAATTGAAGAATTAGAGTCAAAGATGAGGTTGCTAAGTCAAGGTGAGATGGAAGGTTTAGACCCAAAAGAAGATCCTATGCCTAAACACACCCCATCTAGCCTTTCTCAAGAGATTTCCCAAGTTGAATAAGATATGAATGTTAAGTGGAAGGAAGAAACTCAATTTTTTTTAACCCAAAGTTTGCCTATCCTTCCTCAAGAGCTCCCAAAAGAACCTCTTACTTTTCTTTCTCAATTTGATTTTGAGCCCTATATTCCACCTCCATTAACTAGTTCATCTTATCCTTATACCATAACCCTTTGTCTTGATGGACCTATGGTGTGGTAAATTCAAGAAGAGAAAGTGGTTGTGGAAAATTTAGAACTCTCACTTGACAACTCCTTAGCAACCTTAATGGGCTCGATCACTGGATTTCAAGATTCCTAGCCTTGGCATCACTAGGAAGGAATTTGAAGATGTTATAACCCTTGAAAAACAAGATCAGATTGTGATATCTAAGGTAAACTTTGAAAACTTTCAAGAGGTCCTAAGTGATGAACAAGAGGTGAGTTCTTATGTTGAATCTCCTTGTTTGGTTGATGATGAAGCATACACTCCTTGTGTTGAAGAGGAAATCTTGTAAGAGATCTTTTTGGAATTTAAAGAAGAAGTTTGTGGAGTCTCTTTTGTTGTTCCCCATCATGATGACTTATGGCAAAGATTTGAGGACACTTTCAAAGAATTTAAATCTCTTAAGAGGCCTACAACTCCTTTAAGGCTGGTTACAAGTGATGGTAAGAAAGATGACATTTTACAAGATGTCATAGATGAGAAAAATGACATTGTCCAACATGTCTTAAGTGAGCAAGAATAAAATCCACATCTACCTATAGAGGTCAAGACAAATTTCAATTTGCCTCAATCTTTCAAGGAATAAGAAATCATTCTTCTTGAGACCATGCCTAAAAAGAAGATGAAAATTGACCATGAGATGAAGAGTAGGCATCAATATAAGGTATGTGTACAAGGTCAAGTGGAATATGTCTATATTGGAGACCTATTTGAAGATGGTTCACTCAAGAGCAAGTCTAATGAAGTTCCAAGGGATAGGTCTGGTCAATCAAGTGTTCAATCTAAAAATAAGCATACTTGGCACCCTCATCTATCTCATGCAAAAGAAGATTCAAGAAACTTCCCCTTTGATATTGGAAAGGGAGGTATGATTGATTTTAAGTTGTATATAATAGTTGTTTCAATTTCCCCTAAGTTCTTAGAGCATATTTGTGTGTCTTGTGTGTTTATTTTCTTTGTTGTGTGTGTCCTTTGCTTCATGTGGTTGAGGTAGTCTTAGTGTCTTATCTTGATCAAAGGTTTGAAGTCAATGGTCAAGGTCTACTTGATTGTCTTAGCTTCAGATGAATCCTAAGTCTAATAGACTGATAAAGTTACTAGTCTAGTTAGTATAGTAGGCATACTACCCCTATGAGTCACCAATTTATTGACCAAATTTGAATTTTTAGTCAAATTAGGGAACCTATAGATAAAAACTTTACTTTTTAGGTCTATAAGGGGTATAATATATTCTCATGAGGTGAATTATAGGTTAATTAATGCCAATTAATGTTTTACTAGCCTTGGTCATTAGTTATTTTAGTCCTCATCATTTTTGGGTCATTTTGAGGTCAAAAATAGTGCATTTAATGCTTTATACTATTTTTTTGGGAAATGTACAAGTGTAAAAATGTGATGTCATGTCCCATGTGTCATTATAAGTCTTAGATAACTGACATAACTGAAAATATGTTAGGTTGTTTAGAGAAGAGGCAATTTTCTTGGCAAGAAAGGAGAGATTAGCACTTGTAGGGCCTCTTTGGGAAGTGTGACACTTGGAAAATGTTTAAATATGAATCTTCAGATTTAACACATTCATATACATATTTTAATTGATATGGAAGTTCCATTTTGAGGCCAAAACCATTATACTCTTTTCTTGGCTTTCTATACACACTAAAGTAACTTACAAGTTTTTATTTGGTACAATTAACACAATCAACTACAGGATAAAAAATATTGGGGGTGTATTCTAAACTCATATACCTTAATTTTCATATAAATGAGTTTGAGAGTGATCAACTATGCTTTATGAACCATTCATTTGAACTTGACTATGTAAATCTGCTTATCAATCTGTGCATCGCATCGATTTTGCCTTGGTTTGAGAAATTACATACAATTTAGATACTAAGATTGGTTTAAAAGGACGTTTAATTTCCCATATAGTTATTACCATGCTTGGTATCAAGTTATATGATGTTTTGATGAGAAAAATAGCTTAGTTTACAAGAGGAAACACTTTTCTATGCAACAGGTAGTTTCTTTAGCATTTGAAGGATTTTCTTGTTTTGAAGTTAGTTTTGGAAGATGAAGAAGTCTTGGTTCACATTTTTTGTTATTTTTTTCAACTTAACCTTGAAACCTCTTTTCCCAAAGTAATCCATATGGAGTTGCAGTCATATACTACTTATTAGTCAATATACCATGAAAATGCTTATGTATAGGTGTTTGGAGGATGAATGAACATTGAATGGGATGTATTGACACTAGTTTCATATACTTATAGTGTGGGAAATTCATTTGGAATCTTGGAAACAAGTTTACAACTCATGAAGTATCAAAACCAATGCCCATTGTCCATGATTGCATTTTCTACCTGCATACTAGAATAGTCACCTACAAGTGGCTTAATAGAAAGCTAAGGGATTGTTTTGAAGTTTTGAATCACTTGGAGAGGTTCAAATTATATACTTAACATGTTATTTTGATCATATTATACCATGTGGAGTGATATATTGACAAAGGGTAGTAAGGAACTACCTTCTAAGGCCCAATGACTAAGTATTGTGGAACCAGACCCTAAAAGGTGTTAACAAAGAACCAAATGGCCATATAAGAGGTTGGAATATGTGATGGAAACCTTTTTGCTATCCTAGTGTGTGTTTTAGGTCATGGTAACCTTATTTGAAGGACTAACTTAGCAGTTTCAAGTGGAGATTACCTCCCAAACATGATGCATCAATGTTAAGGGCTCTTTTCCCTGAAAGTATAAAACAGAGGTTAGAAGGTATTTTATGGTTAGCATATAACATGGTTTAAAGGACATTGAGGCATCTAGAGAGGTTCAACTTGTATCCCTTGCTAAGGATAAGGACTATGGTAAGAATGAATACAAGTGGATTGGTGAGGGTGATGTTTAGAGGGCTCAAAATTTCTTGGAAACACACTAAGAACCTATAATAGACTCTATAGGGTTTGAGTTAAAAAATGTATTTAGCACTTCAAGGAGTAAATGATAAAAATTTACATGTTAGAGACCTCATGAAGTTAAAGAGTTTCCTTAATCATGAAGGTCATCAAGAGAGTTGATATACTATGTTCTAACCCTTAAACACATACCATGTCCATACAAGTTGCTCAAATAGACACCTACAATAGGTAGGTAGTGACCTAAAGGGGTATGCATAAGTATGGGAAATAGATATTTGGTGGTTGAAATGTTTCAAATAAATATTTAATCTATATAATTAGTTATGGATAACCTTATGAGGTTTCAAGAAGGCCATATATTGCTTCATCCTTCCTAAATGCACACCTACAGTCGTATGTGTGACTGTGTAGGACAATGAGCTAGTTTTATATGCTTCAAAGTTGTTTTAGCCATTAATAATGAGTCAACCATGAATTCAGGTGAGATGTAGTTGTCAAGTCTAGAGGGAGGTATTTTCACATCATTGACAAGTTTTAAATAAGCTAAAACAACCTGCAAATAAAAGTAAAAGGGATATCTTAGTCAAAAAGGGTAGTGGACTAAGAAATGAGGTGTGAAAGTCGTAAAGGCATAAAATTATCTCATATGATCTAGTATAGTATCAAAATTAACCTTTAGATAAAGGGGAGGTTGTAAACTTTGTCCTCAGTTGCAAACCATTGTAGAATACACCTATAGATGCCTAACAAAGCCAAACATAGTTATCATGAGTGGCAGTGAGTAGGGTTAGGATCTCAAGTGGTGGTATAAGCCAAATTAAAGTGTTTAATAGGTAAAAAATAAATGTATATGATTATGAAATATTTATTAGACCTCTAAGAATTGATTTCAAACCTAAACATGCAAAATAACAACCTACATGCAAGGGTTACTGTGAAGGAGGAAACATAGTCCAAAAGGCATGATGTTTGAAAGGTTAAAGTGTATGTGAAAAAATGAATGTGTGAATAAGAGTATAAATGGCATTTATAACTTAAAGGATACCTTAAAAAACGTTCCTAATTCCATATTTCATGTAGTGAATACTTACAGGTGGACCCCTGTTTCTATAAACATAGTCATAGTTAGTTTTTTTGTACAAAGAGTTGGACTAGTCGAGGAACTTAAAGAATCAAAGATAATGAGGGTGATAAAATGGTTAGAATGCCTTATTTATGTTTTTTTCATGGTTTATAAACTCTCATCTAGTGAAAACTAAGCAAATATGCGTCCCAAATCAAGCATACATAGTTCACAAAATGCAAACCCTGTAGGCAGTCTTTTGGCTAACAATATATTTTGGGTCTTAGAGAGTTTGTAGGGTCAAATCATGTGATAAAAGGTTTGATTTTTATATGTAAGGTCCTTATAACTTGAAAAAAACTTTCAATACCTTTCTTTCTTAAGATAATAGGTGAAGTACCCCTATTTTTTCTCAAATAGGGGGTACTTTCCCCATGCACAAACCCTAATAGATTTGAGAGAAAATGATGAAAGTTTAATCCAAAAGGTGTGGATTCATTAAAGTAAGCTTAGGAAATATTTAAAATATATATAACATTATGGGAATATAGACACATGAGAGATAAAACAATCAGGGTGGTCTAGACACCAAGTTTTGCATGCAGACCTAGTGAGCAATCAATAAGCCTAATGCCCAAATAAAGGGTCATATGCATTTATAAAATGAAGTGAGAATTTAAAATTATTTAACATGTTTATGAGGGAATTATATAGGTGATTTATCTATTGATATGTAGGGGAAGCTTCACGATGTAATTTTTGGACCTTGAAGTGTAAACAAACCTACCAAATGTGACTAGATCTAAATCTAAATAGGGTACCAACTTATTTTTCAACCTTGAAAAAGCATTAAAATGAATTTGGTCATGTTTATAGGATAACTAATAAGGTTTCCAAGAAATTTGAGTGCAAATAAAAAATCAAGAAATCCACTTTTGATTCAAAAACCTATTCAGGCCTGTGAAAACAAGGGAAATAATCTCGATAGGCAATTTTTAGATGCTCACATCTTTTGGGAGGATCTGCATGGTTTCCAAAGGAGTTATGGGAAGCTAACAGGGGTCTTAAAAAATTATTTTGTGATAGATTGGATGTCCATATTTTATGAACCAACCTTATGAGTAGAATGCACCTAAAACCCTTGCAAAACCCTTAAAGGAACTAGTTTTGGTAAATGGAGTTGGATAAATACCAAAATGAGATATTTTGTCTATAATGGTGATTGGAGGTTATATAGGAATCCATCTGTCTAATTCACACCTAAATGAGTTGTACAAACTTGTATGGATGGGGGTAGTAATAGGGTTTTTTTCACTATTTTATGTGTTGTGTAGGATACAAGAAGAGTTAAGAGATGAAAAAAAGTTTGTATGGAAGATTAAGAATTAAGATAACTCAAAATATTACTTTAATTAATTGAAACAACTTCAAAGTTCCACAACCAAGTGATTCAACCTAGCCAGTCAAATCTGGCATATTGGGCAAGATAGTGAAAAAGATGGAAAACTTCAAGTGAGCTTATTTTAAGGGGAACCTAATGCCTCTAGGGTCATGGAGTGAATTTACACTTGTCACTAACTCCATCCCATATATTTTTATGGATAACTAATGCTAATTTTGAGGCCAAGTGTGTAGGGTGCATGGAAGGGTAGTTTTTTGGATAGAAAATGATGATGTCTCACTTCCAAGTGATTCTAGAAGACTAAGAATGAAAAAAATACATGGAGAGGCATGTATGATGTCCCTAAATGTAATTACAATCATTTATTATAGTCTTAATCATTTATAATATGTTCAAATAGATCTGATCATGAAGGTAGTTTTTTTGTGCAAAAGGAGGAGTTTTGTGCCACTTTGCATAAGTTTGATGACTTGAATTGATAGTTTTACTTCATGGACTTGCATGGTTTGACCCATAACTTCTGATCATGCATGGATAGCTAATTTTTTAATCTTTACAAGTGTCCTTGTGACCCTTGGAATTCTCTTCTTCTCTTTCTCTCAAACTCTATAAGAGTTAGCCATTTAAGCATTGTATGGATGCTCTACCTGAGTATGATGAAGCCTTGATAATTTTTATACCTTTTGATCAATTAAATGAATAAGTGTTGCCTCTTCATGACTATTAATAAGTGTGTTATACTTAAAAGATGAATCCTTTTTAGTGAAGACTATGGATTCTTAGCATGTGGTCTCATTCTTCCACCTTGTTTGCAGTTAGAAAACTTTTCTTACAGGGCATGGGAAGTGTTTTAGGAGATGTCAAATGTTGAGTGATTTAATTTTTTCATTAGTGCCATTAAAGGCCTATTGTCTAGTCCTCCTATCTTTGCACATTCATCCATGACCTCACAATGTAACATTGATGTGAGAAGATGAAGATCGAAGGAGTGTATGTTTTAGTTTATTTCTTGGTCTCAAGTGTAAAATGAAATTAGTTAGAAGTCATCAAATTGATTTGGTGTATCACATCCTTAGTTTATAATTGATTTTAGTTATCTCTCTTCCCCCACCCCAAGTTAGTTTTAGATTCAATCCTAAGTGGTACATCAAGGGAGTTAGCCCTATCTAGAGACTCACCTCATTCCGTTGGCTACCCACAATCCTAGAGGTGATTCCATTATGCCACTTGGATGAGGAGAGCCTTGTAATCTTTTCAAAGGGTGAAAATCTAATCTATAAACTGAAAATACAAGCGTAGAACATTTGAAAAACACTTGTTTACGTTTAAGAGATCCTTCAATTTCTCACTTTTTTTTGCTTAATTTTGTATAAAGAAATTAAAACTAGATATAAAATGAAGATTGGTACTAAAAAATAGTTAGAGAAAATTCAAAGAATTCATCAGCAAATTGATAACAGAGTTCGGCTTCAATAGCCTACGTCTCTGGGTCCATTCGAAGTGAGGACCATTCTCATTAATTTTATGCAACAAATGGCTTCCAAAATCAATACAAGTCTTCAATTCACCTTTTTGATCTCTATTTTCCTATAAAAATATCTCTCAGACCTGAAAATAATGGCCCAAGGCTGTACAAAGAAAAAACAAGGCTCTAACCTTCTTAATTCTCCTTACACAGTCGGCTTTCTGTATCTATTCAAGTAGAAATTAGTCCCTTTTATAACACTTAGACCTCCGTGGCTAAAGTGGTCAAGTCATTAACCTTTTAGGCAGCAGGTCAAAGGTTCAAAATTGCCTCCCACCTTTCTAGGCACTTGGGAAGAGTGAAAAGGTCAGCCTTCCTTGTAGGGCGCGCTTAGCATGAGATTTGAATGTTTTCCCTCCTTTTTTGGGTATGTCAGTTTTAGATGTTTAAAATAGCCAAGTTTGATCCTTTTCAAATGCCTAAGGCTTAGGCACCAACTTAGGCTGTGCTTTGACTTGGTTAATGCATGTTTGGTGGAGTGATGTGGCAGGTGACGTGGCAATTTGGCCTATAAATGTTTGAAAATTTCAAATAACATGTGAATAAAAAAAACCAAACCAGATTTTTTTGTACTGAATTAGTTTACCATGTGTCAAATGGATATTGGTCCACTTGGCATGTTTTTAATAGTGCCACATCACTTTCAACACCCCCTGTCGTAAGATTTCTTCGACTAGCCATATCTTGGGCATCTGGACTCCATTTTTCAAACTGTGAAAAGTGCTAGAAAGATCTCAATGAATTCTAGGATGTGCAAATGATTTGAAAAGAATTTGAAGACTTTAAAAAATAGAATGGTACATGGATCCACCTGGATCATTCCTCCCCACTGGGAACTTTTGGACCTTCAAAAGTTGAAATTAATTGGTAATGAGGTGAGGGTATTTTTCCCTCACCTTTTCGACTTCCATCCATTTGGCCTTGCTTGGGTGCATCCCTTTGAGACCAACACAAAGATATTCAACATTACCTCTTCACAAAGTCCACATATTCTTGTCAAGTATAGTATCTTCCTGCAATTCTGTTAGATATTCAAGATAAAAATTGTCAATGGAAGGAATGGATACACTTTCATCATGATAAATTATCATTGGAGGCTCATAAAATTTCAAATTTTCCACATTTACAACTGAATAAATCTACCTGTAAGATGGTAAATCTAATCAGAAAGCATTTGTGCCAATTTTTTTCATTATTTGAAAAGGACCATACCAGATTGGTTTCAACTTTTTACCTTCACCTGTCAGTCTTTCCTTACTAATGTGAAGCCATACCATATCACCTACAACAAATTGGTGATCAATATGATGTTTGTCATGCCTAGCTTTGTACTTGGCTTGACTTTTCTCCAATTGAGTATGAACAGTCTGATGTATGAGCTATTTTTGTTCAATGAACTTCTTGGCTCGAATGGCTTCTTTTGGTTCACCAACAACTATCTCCTATCCATAGCAAACATCTAGAGGAGATTTAGGCAAGTATCCATAAAAAAATTCAAATGGAAATTTCATAGTAGAAGAATGAAGTGCCTGGTTATATGCATGTTGTATGTAACACAATTTTTCATCCCATAACTTTGGATTTTTATTACTATAACCCTTAAGCAAATGTACCATAGTGCGGTTCACAACCTCTGTTTGTCCATCGGTTTGTGGATGAAATGCAGTGCTCTTTTTTACTTTAGTGTCCATTAGTCCCCACAAAGTTGACCAAAACTCCCCAATAAATCGAGAATCCCGATTAGAAATAATTGAAGTAGGCAAACCAAAATGAACCCATACATGATTAAAGAACAAATGTGCAGTGCCTTCGGCAGTAATTTGCTTAGTGCAAGGAATCAAAACACACATTTTTCTAAATATATCCACAACCACATATAGATAGTCATGTTTTCTTTGTGTCATAGGCAACCCCCCCACAAAATCCATGGAGATACTTTCCCAGGGGTGAGTAGGAACAAGTAGAGGAGTATAAAGTCCCAGTTTCCTGTTACTAGGTTTACTTGTGGCACAAAGAGTACATCCCTTAATATATTTGGCAACATTTTCCTGCATACGAGGCCAATAACAATACATTTTAAAATGTGCAACCATTTTAGCAACTCCAAAATGCCCAGAAATAAGAGAAGTGTGTGCTTCTCTAATCATGTGTACCCTCTCATTTTGAGGAATACATAATTTACCGAAATGATACAAAAGATCATTGTGTACATGATAGTCCAATTCTTTTACTTGTCTACTACTCATCAAGTCTTTATAAACATCTTGAAAATAAAGATCATTCACATATTGTTCTTTATAACTTTCATGAGACAAAGAGCCATGTTGTAATAGAATAGATGCAACAACCATAGGAGGCCTAGATATCATATCTGCAACCTTATTCTGAATTCCTTTTTTATACTTGATCACAAGATGAAATTGTTGTAAGAAACCCATCCAACGAAAATGTCTAGACTGTTGTAGTTTGGTTTGTGATTGGAGATACTGTAAGGGCTGATGATCTATATGTATTATTGTTTCTTTTCCCATTAAGTAATGTTTCCATTTTTTAACACTTTAAACCAATGTATACAATTCCTTATCATAAGTTGGATATTTTCTTACTGCACTTGTAAAAGTTTCAAAATGATAACAAACTGGTTTCTTACCTTGCATTAAAATAGCTCCCATAGCATACTCACTTGCATCCGTCTCGATCTCAAATGGTTGTTGTATATCAAGAAGTGCCAAGACTAGAGTAGTACTCATCTTTTCTTTCAAAGTGTTGAAGGCTTTTTGATGTTTACCTCCCCACTGAAAGACCTGTTTCACACTTTTCAAAGAATGCAAAGGTGATGCAATATATGAAAATTGAGCAATAAACTTTCACCAAAATTATACTGCACCAAGAGAACTTCTAACCTCAGTTGTGTTAGTGGGTGTAGGGAAATTAACAATGACTGCCACTTTTGCAGGATCAATTTTCAATTTACCATGTCCTACAATGTAACCCAAGTATATCAAAGAGGTCTTGCCAAATTCACATTTTGACATTTTTAGATAAAAGTTTTCCCTTCGTAATGCATCCATGACTTTCTTAATGTGGATCACATGCTCTTCCCATGACTTGCTGAAAATCAATATATCATCTAAGTAAACTATGACAAAATCATCAAGTAACTGTCTAAAAACATCATTCATCGATCTCATGAATGTATATGGGGCATTACACAACTCGAAAGGCATAACAAGCCATTCAAACAATCCCTATTTTGTTTTGAATGCGGTTTTCCACACATCACTTTCATTTATTCTTACTTGATGATATCCACTTCTCAAATCCAACTTAGTGAAATAAATAGCATGTTTTAATTGATCCAACAAATCATCAATATGAGGAAGAGGGTAATGATTCTTAATAGTAATTTTATTTAAAGCACGAAAATCAACACACATTCACCAAGTGCCATCTTTCTTTGGCACCAAAATAATTGGCAAACCAACAGGAGATGAAATTGGATGAATAACACCTCTATCCAATAGATCCATTACTTGTTTTTTGATTTCCTCATTTTCCACCACTGATAAGCTATACATGCCAATGTTAGGGATAGGAGAATCCTGCAATAGCTAAATTTCATGTTGAACTCCCCTTTTAGGGGGTAAGCCCTTAGGATCCTGAAATACATCATCGTAAGTAGAAATGATTTCAACCAATTCATTCTTGTGTCTAGGATTACATTTTTCCAAATCTTGAGAATATTATTTTTCCTTAGACTTGATCAACATGAGACAAAAAGTCTTGCTTGAATTAACTAGTCTTTTCATTTTCCCTACTGTAACCAAGGAAAGACTTGTTCTAATGTGATGTGCTCTAACTATATATTCAATGCCATCCTTAACAAACAAGTACTTATTCTCCTCTCTATAGAAGATTGCTTTTCTATCATAAAGATATGGGCTTCCCAAAACAATCCCACATATGTCCAATGGAACAACATCCAACTCAACCTCATCTACGAACTTGGATGTGACGGCAAACCGTAGCCTACATGTTTGTGAGACTTTTAGCTTCGCATTGTCACATACCCAACCTAGTGGATAAGGCTTCAGATGGGGATTGGTTTGTAAGCCTAGTTTCTTAACAAACTCTTCAGAAATTAAATTTGCTTGTGAACCACTATCAAATAGAGTGTCAATCTTAGTATGCTTTGAAACAAATCTAATGTGGAACAATTCATTTCTTTTCTTCTCAACATGCACATAATTCTATTTAGAAGAAGATGCAGCATTAGTGTTAGAAACTGAAAGAGAAAAATCATTATGTAATCCCATAGCTGTAATCTTAGTTTCATCACCTAAATCTAAACCTAAGTCCTGAACCATAACATTAGCCTTCTTTTCTTTCTTTTGATACCTCTTAGGCCTTAACTCAGGATGTAGTTTCCAACACTTAGACTCATCATGATTTTTCTTGCAATGACTACAAAATGGTTTTCCTTCTTCTTTTTTAACAGTATAAGTGGATTTATGTTTACCCTTTCCTGATGAACTTTCCCCTTTGGATTGCTTAACATTAGATTGCTTACTTTTTACTTTAGGAAAATATTATTTTGATTGTTTTTCTCTAGCCTCTAAATGAGTGGCTTGAACACATACTACATCTAAATTAGTGGGATTGAACATAATAATCATATGTCTTAAGTAACTATGCAACCCACCTATATATTTTAGCAGTGTTTCTTGTGTGTATAGAGGAACATTCAAAAGTAAAGATTTTTTCCTAAATTCTTGTGTACAATATTGAACACTTTGGCCTTTTCCTTGTTTGAAACTTCTCTAATCCATCATGGCTTGTTGCATATAGCCTAAAGGATAGAATTGATTTTTGAATTATTCAATAAATTCATTCCAAGTAGAAATCGAGTTACCTTTTTGAAGCTCAGCTTCCTTCAACTTACTCTCCCACCAGATGAGAGCTGTGCCTCCCATACGAAGAGTAGCCAAATGAATTTTTGACTCATCCCCTGTAATATTTTGGACCCTGTAATAAACTTCAATCTGCTTGACCCAATTATCCAAATTTTTAGCATTAACTTTGCCATTAAACATTGGTAATTCAAACTTAATATTCAATTTTAGTGAAGGGAGAGATTTCACAGTTTTTTTACTGTCATCTGATGAAGAAGGTTTTTTTGTTTCTTTACCTTTTGATTCTCGTGAATCACCTTCTTTTTCATTCTTGGATTTCCTTTGTTTGTCATAGTATATTTCTTCAACCATGCTTCTCATGTCCATGAAATCTCGGCGAAAAGCTTGTTCGAATTCCATCTCTTCTTTGGCCATCCTTGAAGCACACCTTAAACCAATCTTTGGATTATACTCAATGAGTTTTCCTTCAACCTTTTGGGATTTAGACCTTATCAACATACACTAGTAATCACTTTTAAATAACAACTACTCTGATACCAAAAATCTGATCTGTAAACTGAAAATACAAGTGTAGAACATTTGAAAAACACTTGTTCATGTTTAAGAGATCCTTCAATTTCTCACTTTTTTTTGCTTAATTTTGTATAAATAAATTAAAACCAGATATAAAATGAAGATCAGTACTAAATAATAACCAAATAAAATTTAAAGAATTCATCAGCAAATTGATAACAGAGTTTGGCTTCAATAGCCTACGTCTTCGGGTCTGTTCAAAGTGAGGACCATTCTCATTAATTTTGTGCAACAAATGGCTTGAAAAATCAATACAAGTCTTCAATTCACCTTCTATGATCTGTATTTTCATGTAAACATATCTCTCAGACCTGAAAATAATGGCCCAAGGCTGTATAAAGCAAAAACAAGGCTCTAACCTTCTTAATTCTCCTTACACAGTCAACTTTCTGTATCTATTCAAGTAGAAATTAGTCCATTTTATAACACTTTGACCTCCATGGCTGAAGTGGTCAAGGCATTAACCTTTTAGGTAGCAGGTCAAAGGTTCAAAACTGCCTCCCACCTTTTTAGGCACTTGGGGAGAGTGAAAAGGTTGGCCTTCCTTCTAAGGCACGCTTAGCATGAGATTTGAAAGTTTTTCCCTCCTTTTTTGGTGCCTTTGACTTGTCTTTGTCCCACATGCGCTGGGTATGTCAGTTTTAGATGCTTAAAATAGCCAAGTTTGTTCCTTTTCAAATGCCTAAGGCTTAGGTGCCAACTTAGGCTGTGATTTGACTTGGTTAATGCATGTTTGGTGGAGTGATGTGGTGGGTGACGTGGTAGTTTAGCCTTTAAACATTTGAAAATTTCAAATAACATGTGAATAAAAAAACACCAAACCAAATTTTTTTACACCAAATTATTTTTCCATGTGTCAAATGGCTATTGGTGCACTTGGCATGTTTTTAACAATGCCACGTCACTTTCGACACCCACTGTCGCAAGATTTCTTCAACTAGCCATATCTTGAGCATCCATACTCCATTTTTCGAGCTGCAACAAGTGCTAGAAAGCTCTCGATGAATTATACAATGTGAAAATGATTTGAATATAATTTGAAGTCTTTGAAAAATGGAATGGTACATGGATCCACCTAGATCAAAATCCAAGTGAAAAAACTTACCTTAAGAGAAATCCATAGGTCTTGAACAGACTCCTCAAGTTATTAGGGCTTGACTCACCTTTCTTTCAACTTTGAAAAAACCATCATTGGTCTGTAAACACATGAACATCAATCATCTTGTTGGATATCTGATAACATTTAAAGAAGGGAGTCCTAACTTTGATAAATCATCTTCTTGAAACCATATTCAATTTGATATTATAAATACCTGTATAAACTAGTCCTATGTTCAAATAATAGCATTGTTCTAAAGAATAATCTTTAGACATACATACACAAATGTATTCATTATCCATGTGTCATATCAAAAGGATTCTTCATGCAACATTTTATTCTATACAAGCCATCATGGTTTTGACCATCTCAGAATATCTTCTAATTATAAAAATGATATTTAGTTCTTATGAGACCTCAATCTCTATAACATAGCTTTATCAAAATGATTCAATGGATCAAATTATACACACACTATCAAGACCCTTTGACAAAACTCATAGCACTTGTCAAATTTAGATCACTGATATCTTCTTCATGGCACAAGTAACTTTTCATCTCACTCCTTAGAACACCATAAACCTTGGATCACATGAGAAAACAATCATAACCTTAATTAACATTGTTCTTATAGACAATTCTTGAAATTTCATATCACTTGGTCTATCTTTGCTTCTTAGGCATCATGTTGCACTAAAAAAAGTATTACAAGCAAGTTAAATATAGCAGGTAACATTACAACAAATCCATCTACCACTCTATTGATCTCTTTGTTTAACATATCTTGCATATAGTCTCTTTTAAACATTTTTAGATCTTTGTTGTCTTCAATCATGAAGAATACTCCATTTTCATGCCATTCATGTCAAATGTTTCAAGCATATGAATCATCATCCAAACTTACCATTTCCACCATTGATCATACACTCATCTTCTTAGGTCTTTCAATCAACATGTGCACTCATGATTTAAAATAACTTATCCATTGGATCTTAATACCTTAATGCATACATGATTAACTACCATACAAATACCATCAAGGATATTTACATTCATAATTTTATACATCATGAAGGCTCAAATAGACCTAAAATAGGTCTTAAAAACATACTCAATTTTCTAACAAAAACTCTGCTTATCTATGATAGCTTCATAGACTCAACTTAGCTCCTCTAGGTTGATGATCAAATAATAACATCTTCATGAAAATACATAGTTTAAACATACCTTATTTATAAGGCCTAGATCAAGACTCTAAAAGACACCTTGATGCCTTGACTTTTACCTTTCTCAACATGTCTTTAAAGTCCTTCTAGATTTTCAATCTTGGGTTTGATCTTTGACTTAGGTTCTATATAGTCCTTCTAAGCAACCAAATGGTACCTTTAACATTCTTTCAACTTTGACTGATGTCCTAAAGCAACACATAAATCACAGTGGTTTAAGTGTTGATCAAGCCTCATATTATCATCCTTATTTTATTTAGACAACTCTGCAAATGCCATCATTCTTTGATAGACTATCACTACAAACAAGATGAACATTATCCTCATCATACTTTGTGTTTCTTAGGATTGCCTGTAGGCTATCAAGCCTCCTCCAAAGGACCTGATTTGATACTAATTTTTGGAAGTATTTAATGATGGGGGGTGAATTATTTACTTAAAAATAAATATTTAATTCCATTCATCATTCCTTGAAGCATTCATTCTCATAAAAGATCAATGCATAAACAACCAATTAAACAAACACATCACAAGAGGACACAAGAGATATGTGGGAAAACCTCTTGGGGGATAAAACCCATTGAATATGCATATGGAATATAATTATATAATTTCAAGATTAAAATTTTAGTGAAGTACCAACTTCATAAGGAGCTCCAACCCCTACCTAGTTAAACACCCACTCAATTAGTCTTCTGCAAGCTCTATCTTGAAAGGAGGCTCCAACCCCTTAGGTAAATTAGCACAAAATAAGTCAAATATAATTTATAATTACATTAGGAAACATATTTCTTATTCAACTTATGAGGACCTCATTTGTTTTCACTTTTTACCCTTTAATTTCACTCAAATAGCCTCTTAGGCTCACTCACTCAATATACCTCTTCTAGACTTATCAGGTCCATTGACCTTGTCATCTACCTAAAAAAGAAATCATAGATAGACATGTAAAATCCTATTATACATATGATGGTCTTCAAATACTTTCTTCTCCTCCTCCAATAGCTCTTCTTCTTTGCTTGAGTCCATACTCCTCTTTCTTACACAAATAGACCAATTAGGCCTTGCCTTTATACCATTTACTTACTCTCACCCATATTGGTAAGACATAAACCTTTACATACATGGGTAAATATTATAATTAATTTTATAACACATTAAAATCATGAAACAACTACTCCTTTGTTCAACCATTACCTTATTAGCCCCAAACTTTAATTAGACCTAAAACAATTAGGCATACCAATGCACATGTTACCACTTAGACATCTTAAAAAATCTTGGGGATTAAAAAATTGATGGGAAAATTAATAAAAAATTAAAATAGGTATTTTATAAGATTAATTAAGCCTTATAACCCTTGGATGATCCTCTCACCCCTTGAACCCCTTCATTTGCACTGTTCACCATTAGGCCTTCACACATAGTAAAAGTTTGTCTTGAGTATTTGAAGCATAAAACTAGACATATCACATAATTATGTCATAAAAACACAATAAAATAATATTAATGACTTAAAAAATATCTCCATGTCCATTATATATCACATCATAGGTCAATATGCCTTAAGAACTCTCTTGCTACAGGTTCACTTAGAACTGCTAATGCATATTGAAACTCAGTCATGAACATTTGGGCTAAAAGCACACTTTTTACAAAAAACCATGGAAAAAATTCATATATATGGACACCCCATATAATTAGGTTCATTATTATAAATAATATAATCTTTGACTCAACCTATACAAACTCTAAACCTTCTCTATAAGAAGCTCACTTAGAGCTACCAAACATTGCCAACACACAATCAACACACTTTGACTCTCCACACCATCTTGAGAAATTTAAATTAATATAATTGAATTAAAATTATCCTTATAGATATAATAAAAATATTAAAATTATTTTTATTATCCATCTCAGTCAAAAATACCTCAAAAACATCTTTCTTATCAACATATAGAAAACTACCAAACACCCTAAAAACAAAGTCTTGAAGATCATTATATTTATTAATTGAAATGACACTTACATGATTTATAATTTACATGAATAGTTTATATAAGTGTTATATATCATTCACATATGGATAGATATTAGTAATTAGTTATAACTATTTGTCTTATAGACCAATTTGTCAAATCTCTCTCACTGTCTTAACACAACCATACAATCCATTTTGGCTTTCATATCTCAACCACTTAACCTATCTCTCCACATTAAATAAATAATGAATGGGTAAATTAGGTCTCAAAACACATCAATATGTTAATTATATGAAATTAATCTTATCATAGAGTCTCAAACCCTTCACTTCACTTAACAAACATGAAATAATTAATTTTGTCTTAAGAACCAGTCATGGTGAACATGCCTTCCAACACATGTATAATAACTTACTTGAACATATGATGAATTTATGTGAACATTAAATAAAATAATATCATATTAAAACACACACACATATATAGATATGTAATGGTAAACATGAGATATATAGACCAATATCTAAAACACACTCTTTCACTATCTTGACTCATACAAACATGTCATATTGAGAGCACTTTATTACTTATGTATGATAATAAATATAAATTATAAACCAATGTAACATGAGGTATATGTATTAAAAAAATACCCCAAATAATTGGATTCATCCCTAGTCTCCTGCAACCAATCCTTATCTGCTTTCTCACTCTTCCTAGTTTTCTTCACTAGTTTTCACTCTTAGTCAATTTAGCGATAGGTCATCTTGATTGAAAAAATGATTAAAATAGAGTGTATAACTCATGAAAATAACACCATGGACATAAATTAAAATTATTTACCTTCAATCTCCATCAACTTCCATTCATTGACCTAGTCAAACCTACCTGTAATAATAACTTTTTAAGAAACAAGGGTTTTTATGTAGATTTTGCTTGCTACCCTAACAAACCACTAGCACATGGAGATGATTGATTCAGTCTTGTACCATACCCAATTATCAAAATATCTTAAAAAAACCATTCTGAGCACTTTCTATTAAGATCTTTACCATTGGGTCAATATGATGATTTTTTGAGGATTTTAAACCAGTTAACCTCCTTAACATTTGTTCATATAGCTCTATCCCTCAAATGTAAAAATAATGCTTATAAATGATTCTTAGGACCCTTTTAAATCTCAAAAAAGTCTCAATACACCATTAAAATTTTACATGTGCTAATGAGCATCAAAATATCCTTCTCGGGCTTGGAAACCTTCATTTTACATACACAAAAGTCCTCAAAATGTTATTTCTTACTTTCTCCTTCAGCTAAGGACCTTAAAATAGGTCAACACTATTGAAATATAATTTTAAACCTCATTATATTCTCACATGTGATATATCACCTTGAAAACTTAACTTGACCCTCCATTTGGCCATATTAGGTCTTTATGCACGTTAGGTCTTTGAACTACCAATTATGATTTGTCCTTGAAAACACTTGTAAACTTATTATATTGATATAAAACCATAAAAAACATTTCAAATTAAATAAAACCAAGCTGTTTCATTTCCAATTTTCTTCACATAGGTCTCATACTTCTCATCTTAACAAGCTACCAAGCCTATGTCTTCATACTAGGTCTCTCATGTAAGGTTTATGCCTCAATACCTGACCTTGATGTCACTATAGATACGCAATAAGACTAATTAACATGCCAATAATATTTTATACCATTCTCAACTACTGCTACACATATTATTACATGCTTGTCATAGCACAACATAGAGCCAAAACCTCAGACAAAACTCAAGAGTCTACTAGACCATGTTTGAGTTATCATGAATACTTACCATGTGACTTCACATGATCACCTCTGGGACATTAATGACATTCAAATTCATTTGAAATCAATGAAAACCTTAATGTTAAAAACACACTAATATAGACATAACTAAACATAATTGATTCATTAATCTTGATTTATTCACTAATTTTATATATATGTATCCATTGTAGTAGTATCATTGGTGATGGAGGTATTACAATAGAATGAAAGGCAATTGATTATGGATTACATACATTATTATAATCTTATATTTTATAGTATTTAATTGGTTTATTATCTACAGGACATGTATACTAATGTATTTCATGTATAAACTTCACACATCAATATGCAATAAATGGTATGGCCTTCATTGCATGTATCCATGGTATACCTAAAATTAGGTTATAATGCAAGTTATTAGACATCACGTGAAATAAACTAGGATAAATCTTAGCCCATACTATAACTTCCAAATTAATGGAGCCTAGAGATTGGTGAGGCACATTGTGAAATCCTCAGATGGTCTTAAACAATTTTTGAATAAAATTTATAATGACACCCAAGTGACGTTGCTTGTATTAAATCCTAGGCCATTATCTATTGAAACTCTCTTGATTCCCTTGTTTAATATTCTCACTTGACTAAATAATGGGAGATGTTGATCTATAGTATGCTAAGTACACAAAACATTTTGTTCAAAATATATCATATCTTTGGCACCCTTCAATGTACTAATAAAAGATGCAAAGTAGGAAATTTCTACATCATTAGGTAAATTTATGTCACTTAAAGATGCATATATAATGTATTTATAGATAGATGATGTATTGAGTAGTTCTAACATAGAGATTTTAGCTGGGGCATTTTTGATTTGATCAAATATATGATAGGTTTTAGTTATATTTGTTGGCATGGTGAGTGGTGGTTGGAAACAAGGAAGAATGGTTTGACTTCCTTCATTTTGTTGCACATGATGGGGCACCCTACCTCTTCTAGTTACAATGAAATCAAACAAAGGATCCAATATAAACCTAAGGAGAGGTATCGTAACCATCATGGCATTAAGATTTAGAGGGAGGATGTACAAAATGAGTAATTTGTGCCCTCTAACCTCTAGTAGTAATTGGAGGAATTCAAAATTTAGTATTTAAACAATATGAATTACTAAATAGGGTAAAATATGTTTCATAATCATTGTCAACCTTTATTGTATTATATTTTATTCATTTCATTGCATGACTGTGAAATATGTTACATCTTTCAAGAAAGCAACATGTAATTATGACTATCAAACATTTTTAAAAAAAAACCAAAATGCATATCTATTATATCCATGTGAAATTTATAAATGAAGGAAAATTATAGATGAGGTCTAAAAATTAATAATAAATTTATAAAATTTGAAACTATAAGAGAATGAGAGGAAACCCTAAGGAAACTAGGGTTTGTTGTGCTCAATACAATGAACAAGTTCACCAATATATTTTATCTAATTTAGGATTAATTTGACCCTAATAACATAAATTTATTGAATATTTAGATTGCTTAAGGTGTAAAATTACTAAATAAATATGAGTGTAATGAGTTAAATATAATAACTTGTTATTTATGAAAAACACAAGGAAAATAAATAACTTAGATTATTTTAGGTCTATGCATGTAACACCCCCCCCACTTTAGGAGTGTGTCCCCTCATCAATCATTAGCTATCCTTTACAGTTGATACCTTGTCATTTCCTTTGTACACATGTTTTGTGCACATCACCCTACTACTTATCATAGCTATGTCTTTAGGCATTTATTAATTGAGTGGTAATCTATTTTTTAGATGCAATAAATCTTGAAATTGAGACATTATTATAGCTAGAATGTTGTCATTGTCCTCAGTCTGATGAGGGAAAGATCAAGATAAAAACATATATATATATATATATAAAAGTTTTTATCGATGATAATGAGGGAGATATGTTTGAAATGTTGGGTTAAATAAATTATAAGTCTTTTTGTCCTTTTTGCCCTTGGTACTCCATTATAAGGTCAATTCAGTCATCTCTGCCTATCATGAAATTATTTGATGATGGTTATCCATTCAACCTTGAATTTCAAATGCTAGTTTGATTCATATCAAGAGAAAGAAACATTAGAGAAAAAATATATATTTAATGTCATGATTAGTTTTGCCATTTTGCCTAAAATATCACCTTGTAGCTAATATGGTCAAAACTCATTATATTTCTTTTTGGCCATCAAACTTAGGCCTTGGTCAATCCTTCTTGTTGTGTAATTAGGGAAATGCTTGGTTTAGTCACAATGGCATACTAAAATTTATTTATTTTTTTAATTAAAGGAATAAACTTTAGATAATAAAAATATATTATTATCACCCTTATTGTTTTGGCAGTTTTCTTATAAACTTTTTGTTACTTCATTTACAACCATAAAATTTAAGCCTTTCCCTACTAATTTTGTGATTTTTGGTAACTTTTATTTAGTCAACGTTACATTTTTAATTTTTTTTAGTCTTAAACAAGAGAAACATATAATAAATTAATTATTTAATGAATATAGGTTGGGAAGATAAAATATAGCTTTTAACCCTCTTGGAGATTATATTTGATTAATAAATGAGAATTATTGAAATTGTTATAGATGGATGAAAAAGGTGTAAAACCCCATGTGCTTAGAAAATTATCCTTAGGTAGTTTTTTTATCTTCCATGGTGGTTGATGCATGTTGTGACTCCATTGTGTTTGTGTCTTGTGAGTGATTTAATTGCTAATTATAAGTGAGCATTGCTTGAATCCCAAACTCGTTATCAACTTTCATTATCATATTAATTTTAGCACATAATGGATTTTGAACCCAAGATAAGAATTTTGTGAGTGAGGATTCTTATGGATTATACCACCCATTTAACCCAGTTCATGTTAGTGGTTTGAATAGTTTAGCAAATAATTTTCATTCTTTTATCAGTATTTAGGTTTATTATTTATTTGTTTGTACTATCGTATGATGAAATTTTGGGTTAAATGTGATAACATGATGATTGTAGGATTTAACCTCATTGATACACTCATCCTAATAAATTACTAAGGATAAAATTATGGACATAGCGATAATCTTAATGATATGAGATACTATGTTTATCGGGATAGCCATGTGGCATGACTATTATTGAAGGCCATAATTAACTCAGAGGCCAATTGTGCCTTTTTTATATCATATTATTACCTTCTTGAAATATTCATTTTTATCATTCAAAGAAATTAATGTTTTGAAGGACACACCATGGTTAAAAATTGATTGTGGGGGCTACATTAAAATATAGCCTCAAGTCATGAGTAAATATTATTTTGACATGATAAAGAAATTAATTCTCTAAGCTCATTCCTTGTGACTTTAGACTCAAACCCCCCATCCATTATTTCATCATGGTGCTTAAGTGGATATAACCATGTCTATCCATTCAAAAATTTATTAAACCAGGGTAGTTTTTGGGGGATCAAATGGCATAGAGGAGAAGGAAGGTAGATTTACAGTCAATGATGTGATTATATCTTTGAGTAAGGGGAAGAGTAGCATCCCAAATCACTAGGCCTTTTAATTTTCCACCTATCTCATCATTGTATCCTGGTCAAAAAATTTGATGCTTAAAAGACCAATGAGATTAAATATATGTAAGTCATTTAAGAAAGAAAGGATAAATTCAAAGCTGAGCAAACTTAGAGTAGTAAAGAGGAAGAGTTGAAGTGTGTAATGTCCCATTTCTAATAAAATACGATTTGTGGCAAGTTATCTCATTTCCTATATTTTTGATGAGTTAAGGTGAGTAAATAGGAAATTTATATTTTAATATTTTTTGGTCTCACCATGGCTCATGTTTTTGAAGTTTGGGCCATTAAATATTAAAATATTAATTGTATTCTCTATGTGGGGTGTGAAGTTGCTAAAAATACTCTTACTTGATTTAAGGCATAATGTTGAGGATATTTAATGATAGCATGCTTGTGTGGGAGTTAAAATAAATTTTATGACAATATGCATGGGGGAGTTACAATTAGTGTATGATAGCATGCATGGGGAGTTACAATCAATTATGGAAAGTTTTAAGAGTGAGTGGTGCATGGAGAATCTTTGTGGATTAGTTTTAGTAGGGTGTGCTATGACACATATTTAGTGGGCCTATTTTGGAGGTATAATGGAATGAATGTCATTATTTATATTTGTGGCTTGGTGGAGCATGGGATTTATGCTCCAACCCTTATTTAAGTCAGGTAACTCACTAGTTTGGGATCTTTTGCCAATTCAACCACTTCTACATGTTTGATGCACTTGTGATTCAACTACAAGTTTTGATGATGAAAACCCTTGGGGTCTTGGAGATAAGAGGATTAAATTAATTTGGTTTCTTAAGGGTAATATAATATATAGGTTTCATTTATATGTTAGAGATTTGTTCAGATTTTAGCATTTGTTTTGGTGAATTATAGTGCATGTTTATGAAGAATGGGGCAATAGTTTGCTAAGTGTGTTTTTAAAATTTAATAGTTAGATGTGTTAATATAAATTATAATTTATTATAGAATATGGATGTACATTTCATTAGTATAAATTGGATATATCATTATGGTGGTGTTCTATTCCATGCATGTGAACTCTGAGTGGATTCAAGACATAGTTATGAAAAATCAGCATTGTATTCTTCACTAGTTTGATATAAAAGTGTTTACATGTTATATAATGTGTTAAAACATGCCACACATGTGTGTTATTTGGTAATATATTTTATATTTCACATTTTTTTAGATGAAATTTTATTTGGGGTTATTACATTGGTATCAGAGCTATGATCTTGCCAGCCTATAGGGTACATTGAATAATTTAGCATGGGAGGATTGTTGAGATTACTATTAGATGGGAAAAATGTAGATCTTATTCATGATAAAATGATATAAATATGAAGGAAAAAAGATAAAATGATCAATTCACTTTAAAGTATTCTATATAACATGCAAAATTCAGTTCCAACTAAAACATCTCAAAAGGAGGATGGCCCTAGAAATGAAATTTGGGGAAAGAAACTTCCCTTTTATGACAAAGAACATATATGTTGGATCAAGGAAGAGGTGAAACTATAATAAGAATTTAAAGATGCATAAAATAAGCCCATATAACCATAAGAGGTGTTGGATACAACAAAACCATAAAAGGCCAGGGAAATTATTATGATGGTAAATCATAAAGAAAAATCATATGTGCGAAAAAGTGAAAGGAAGCAAAACTTGGATGAATCTACCATGCAGTTAGGAGGTATGAAATTTGGGAACTTAATGACTTTTGAGATTATATATCAATAAAATAACTATCTTAATGAATTCAAGGATGAAGTATCACTTGCTAAATGCATTAGTGATAAAGTTATTCTTGTTCAAAACTCACCCATCAATATTCAAAAGATTGAATCCATGCTACATAAGGGTTATTTGTAGGATATTGGTCCATTTGAAGGTGATAAAAATATTTTGTATCATTAGGTTGATAGTGTTGTGGTATCATAAATAACACAAAGGAAGACATACATTTATATCATTCTTAAGAAGACAAAATGAATTTCTTGAATCAAGTGGTTTATGGGGAGGAAATTTTAGAATGACCTTATTGGGAGACATGCACACGAGGAAAGTGCCTCATGGGATATTAATGTTGGGTTTCAATTTGTAAAAACTTGTAGATCAATAACTAATGGTAAGCAAGTTGATTATCTTTGTGATTATAGCTTATGGCATGAAAGCAATAATACTAGTAGATATTTGATGCTTGAAAATTTATTATTACAATTTTGTCATTATGGAAAGTACCATAAGAAGGATGAAAGAGTCCAAATATGTCTACGAGTATGGGATCCAGGTGGTTGTTTAAGATACGTGTTACTAGAATTTGAAGGGGATCCTACTGTTGAAAGTAAACTTACCACATTATAGACAAACAAAGAAGAAAAATAAGAAGATAATGATGGCACACTTTCATCCCTCTTAAGAGCACAAAGATACCATTATTTTGGAGTTTGTGAAGAGCTTCTTGGATTAAAATTTAATGTGTTAATTTATAATGGGGCTACCCACAATTTTATTTAGGAAGGATTGGTAAAAAGAAGAAGACTTGGAGTAGATTAATTTGAAGGCTTCAATGTCATTACAATTGATGGATACAATATACTATGCAAGAAGAAGATTCAGAATCTTGACATAGCCTTTGAATACCCTAAGGTTTGGAATGATTTTTATGTTGTTGGTTTTGATAATATATATATGGTTTTGGGTGTGTAATGGATCCATTCTTTGGGGGAGTATTCAACAAATCATCCAACCATGGAACTCAAGTTCAAATTTGATGGGAAGGATGCAACTCTAAAGGGAATAGAAAATAGAGACCCATAAGTGGTTATAATAATAAGGATGGAAGGGCTTTTTTAGAAAATCCAAGTTGCATGGGTTGCAAGATGGTTGGTAATTTTAAAAGATCCCTCAAGGGGATTACCTCTAGAAATAAAATTTCATCATATCATAGATTTGGAACTAGGGTCAAAGCTTATCATAATTCATCCTTACCACCACCTAAGAATTTATAAAGAGGAGATAAAGAATACCATAAAAATTAGATACACCATTCCCAAGATTGATGAGCTCAATGATGAGTTAAATATGGTAGGTTACTTTTCAAAGATTAATTTGAGGTTAGGTTACCGTTAGATCTATGAAAGGGATGAGGATGTACATAAAACAAAATTCAAATGTCATTATAGACATTTTGAATTCTTGTTCATGCCATTTGGTTTGATAACTACACCAACTAACTTCCAATCAAGTATGAATCAGGTATTTAGAAATCAATTGAAAATATTTGTTTTGATCTTCTTTGATGACATTTTAATCTATAGTAAGGCTTGGGAGGATCATTTGAAGCTCTTGGATATAGTCCTTGAAATTCTAAAGCAAAGAGATCTCTTTGGAAAAGAATCCAAATGTGAGTTTGGGGTGATAAAAATATAATACTTGGGCCATGGAATTAGTGCTCAATGTGTTCAAGTATATCAACAAAAGATCTAAGCTATTTTGGATGGACCACCTCCTACAAATCTAACATAGCTTAGAGGTTTTTTTGGATTGTGAAATTATTACAAAAGGTTTTTTAAGGGGTTTTCTTATCTTAGATCTCCTCTTATTGATTTGACAAAGAAGGGAGCATTTGAGTGGACAAAACAAGCAAAAACCACTTTTGAGAAGTTAAAGGAGGTAATAAGTTCATGTCCAATTTTATCTATTCCAAAATTTTCACTCCCTTTTATTGTAGAGTGTGATGCTTTAGGTGTTGTATTTGGGGCTATCCTATATCAAATAGGACATCCCATAGTGTTTGAGAGTAGAAAACTAAAAGACTATGAGATAGGACTACCTATATATGATAAATAAATGTTGGCTATAATCCATGCCCTAGAGAAGTTTAGACAATATTTGGTATGTGGAATTTTTGTTGTCAAAACAAATAATAGTAGTTTGAAATTATTCCTAAGCCAACAAGGTTTGAATGATATATAATAATAGTGGGTAAGTAATTTTCAAGCATATGATTTTGAAATGGAATATGTTAAGGGTAAGAAGAATATAATAGTTGATGCCCTCTCTAGAATGCCCATTCTTTGTAACATTTATACTATTTCAATAGATTGGAAATTTTTTATCATTGCTGAGTATGATAAGAATACATTTGGTACTCACATTATTAATGTATTGGAGAAGGATGATAACTACATAATGGTAGATGGGCTGATCTTATTCAAGAATACAATGATCATTGTTCCTGAATCAAAGATAAAAAAGAGAATACTAAAAGCATTTCATGATGCACCATTAGCATGACATCTAGGTTTCTTCAAAACATATAGACAAATTAGAGATAGATTCTCATATAAGGGTCTCAAATAGGATGCTCTTGTGCATATCAGAGAGTATAACATGCCAACAGAATAAGGGAGAACACAATTTTCTTGTAAGCTGCTACAAGCACTTCCCATTCTTAAAAAAAAATGGGAAAGTATTTCCATGGATTTCATTTTGGGGCTGCCCAAGGTACATGGAAAAAATTGCATTTATGTTGTAGTAGATATATTGAATAAATATGTTCTTTTCTTTGCTATCTCTACTAATTACAAAGCACCTCAAGTTTTTGATTTATTTTTTAAGAAAGTGTTCAGATTACATGGGTTACCCGATAACATAATTAATGATAGAGATAATAGATTTCTCAGTGAATTTTGGTGGGAGACATTTCATTTGAAAGGTACCAAGCTTACTCCTAGCACTAGTTACCATCCACAAATAAATGGACATAATAATTTTAAACAAGTGCGTAGAAGGATAATTTAGATATTATGTCTCAAGTCAACAAACAACTTCGATCAAGTGGCTTCATCTAGGAGAATATTGTTACAACAGAAATCATCACATATCTATTTGTATGTCTCCATTCAAAGCATTATATGGTTATGATGTATTAACATTTATTGAATTGATACTTTTAGATATTAGAGTACCTGCAACAATTGATTTGGCTAATCAAAGGCAAAATATCTTGAGATCTCTAAAGGAAAAACTACAATAGGCACAAAACCAACATATTATATATGCAGATAGGAAGAGAACATAAAGGACATTTGAAGTAGGTGAT
>JARHVA010000048.1:7807500-8097500 GCA_037957365.1 Torreya grandis
AAGTTTCATGCATGCAAAGTGTAATTTTGATCTTAGAACAACCCACAAGATACATTTGGTTTAATTTATATTATTTCTATGCATAGAAATGATAGAATGGACACTATATATATTTTATGTATTTTTATCATTTATAGACAAAAAATAGTAGTACTTTACCTTGTAATTGAGTTAAATGTTAATTACTTTCTTTCATAAGAGAAAGTACTTTTCATTTTTCTTATTTTATTTGTTTTGATTTTTATTTGATTAATTCAATTGAATGAAATGTAATCCCTTGCCAGCTTCAAATTGATGCACTTCTGGTTGTGCATAAATAGATAGAGATAAGAACATAAGTAATATATTTATTAAGTTTTATAATACTCCCTTGTTGATCAGTGCATTAAAAAAAATTGGTGTGCTTTTATGTGTATTTTAGTCATGTAATTTGGGCATGACATTTTGGTATCGGAGCCAAGTTTTAACACTATGAGTTCTTGGATGTTTAATTTTAACCCTTTATAATTAAGCTTTAATTTTGGACCATTGCAATGTGTCGCATGGAGGCAACATGGGTAGTTCATGCGATGGGAATCGTTAAGAACCATCACTTGAGCAACTGATGCAAGTAAGCCAATAGATTATACAAACCCTACAATACTTAGTACACATGTTGGAGGAGAGATTGACCCAGACTCAATATCTACCCAAAAAATCCCCTCTTTATTAGTAATATGTGTAAAAATTGATGCAGTAGCACCAACCAAAGATATGCCAACCATGTTGTGCTCAAGTCTGTAGAAATAGGTAGTTATAGGTGCTAGAGAGATACTCTCACTTTCCTTATGAGATGACTTGATCTTGTTTTAATAAATGTGATCTGTTGAGGAAGAGGACTAACCTAATTTGAGTAGGCCAACATGCACTAGGAATACCAGTATAGATTCTTGGTACAGGGCCAAGTCGATAATTGGGAATCTTGACTGCTAAAGAACCTTCTTTGAGAACATGCTATTTTAGTAGGGGTGTGGGCTATTTTTTAAGAATTGTCCACATAAGACTTAGTTAACCTCTGAACCAACAAAGGATAGACATGGTGGATGGATTGAAAATGACATAAAGTTTAAAGAGCATCATGTTTTAGAAAATGGGGCACAAGGGGTAGGATGCCCAAACTTTTGAGATGGGTCAAAATCAGGAACCTAAATTTTATTATACTATGCTTTTATAATTTAGTAGTGGTCTCTTGAGGCATCGAGTGTTAATTTTTTACTCCTTATCTTTTGTAAAAAATATTAGGCTTGTTGTAATTTTCTTCCCTATGTATGAAAATCTTTTTTTAATGTTAATATATTATGATTGAACAATTGATTTATTTGATTATATCTTAGCCTTGAATGAGCTGATAATAAGAATACAATAAATAAAATAACATACTTATCACCTTAAGAAAATATTAAGAACCCCAAATGGTAGTAATTTCCTTGGGAAAGTGAACTTATGATAAGAGTGCACCTTGAGTTGATAACATATATGCCAATTGCTTAGAGCATATAATTTTACACCGAATATGATTTTCAAAATTTTATGCATAGTGAACATTATGGGGGTGAACCTTATCTTTTTGCATTGACCATTGCATCCTTGTATGTGTTGTGATAAGTAACCTACAATAGCATATGAGATGCATGCATCAGGGTTTATAGAACCCTATTTATTTATACCACACCTGGTTGAGAATGGTGAAGTCCTAAATATTTAAGGTATGACTTTACAAGTAGTATAGTCGATGCATAATTTTATTCTTTAGATGATTACTTGGATCCTATTGAAAGTTAGATAATTTTAGCATATGATAGTTGTTATTGAGCATCATTCAGACACAACCATTTTTTACCTTAATAATATTTCAACCGTATAATTTCAGAGGGTTATGTTTCAACCCAGTTATTCTCTACCAGCTATGTTATTTGATAGCAGATTAGTTACATGATAGTTAGAGATGTGATATAATATAGTTACATTTGGTACTTATAGGGCATTGGGATGATATGTGCAAGAGTTGTTGTTGATAGTCTCACTCATCCATATTAGTTGACTTATGTTATGATGGACCATGTCCCTATGCCAATGATGTAGTTTGATTATTTGGATGGTTAGTGGACTATTTTCATATTAGTGATGGTAGGTGGACTAGATCCTTATGCCCGATGACATAGTTCGATTCTCCATGATGACTAGTGAACTACTAGATGCCCTCTCACCTTATTCTTTCTCCCCTTGGGTGACTTGTCAAATCACATAGTGTTCATAATGTGATATATTTTCACGTATGTTTTACTAAATTTAATTTTAATTTATTTGAACACCTTATTTTAATTTGACTTAACACCATTACTATTTTTAAATATTTTAATTAATTGATCAATCGTGAAGATTGTTATTGATTTTAAAATTGAGTTTAAATTTTTTAGGCTACTTGGTCTCATTTTATTGATTTAAATTCTACATGATCAGTTTAATTTAAAAAGAAAATTGATGATTTTTGGTGTTGGTTTCACATGTGTTCATATGCACATAAATTTTATGCCTGTGGCATGGTATGGGGGAGGAGAAGTAGCTTGGAATATAGCTAGTGGGTTAAGGTGGGAACCTATCGTGCAAGTTCATAATACCATCCTTCTCACCCCATTGAACATGGTGGTTGTATATATATATGGTCATTTCTTGGAGATATGATTCTTGTTTGGGAGGTCTAAGTAGATGATTTGGTATACAATGACTACTTGGTCATTTTGGCATATACTTTGAATGATTATTTTAGTATAGTTTAACATAAACTAGTATGACTCAGTATTGTTTAGTTTACTCTAAATGGTATTACCATGGATGGATACCTATCTTAATAGTGTAATTTTGACATTATTGGTGCTTAACATTCTCTCTCAATATGATTTAGATACCAGATGGGTACTAGAACTCTCATTGTCATAACATAAGGTTTTTGTTTTTTTGTGGGTTGGACATATGTGTGTGACAACATGACTTACATCAGACTGAATTGTGTCCTCATTTTATCATATTAAAGGCTATCCATGTTTTAGTTGGTACCTTATGAGATTGATTAATGGGACTCAGTTAAATAGTATGGCTCAATGTGATAGTTGGATTTTGTATTATATAATATTATTGGTATTGAAACATGCTATCAGGGAATACCACTATTATTCATATGCCATGTTTACCATGGATTTATACCCATAGTTCATGTTCATCTTGGGATGGCATAGAGATTATTTGCTAGATTATGTAGCTGATTGATACTCGGTATTCATGAATTCTATTAGTTTTGATAGTGGATACTTTTTATATCAATTATGTGACCATTCTAGGAGTTATCACTCTACATACTAATATACTAATTATGGTGCCTAATATTGGCTTATAACTGTGAACGTGGTAGAATCCAAAAAATGAATTTTTGATGCATCGAGGATGATACTATTCTTAAGGTGGGGGAGAATGTAAAACCTTGTGTGCTTAACTAATTATCCTTAGGTAGTATGGTATCTTTTGTGGTAGTTGATCTATGTTGTGACTCCATTATGTTTGTTTTTTGTGAGTGATTTCATTGCTAATTATTAGTAAGCATTGTTTTGGTCCCAAACTCATTGTTGACTTTCATTATCATATTGCTTTCAACATGCAAAGGATTTTGAACCCAAGATTAGTATTTTATGAGTGAGGATTATTATGAATTATACCACCCGTTTAACCCAGTTGATGTTGGTGGTCTAAATAGTTCAACAAATAATTTTTATTCTTTTATCAACATTTAGGTTTATTATTTATTATTTTTAATATTGTATGATGAAGTTTTGGGGTATATGTGATAACATGATTATTAAAAGATTTAACCTCCTTGCGACACTTGTCCTAATAAATGACTAAGGATAAAATTATGGCCACAACAATAATTTTAATGATATGATATATTATGTTTATGAGGATAACCATGTGGCATCACTATTGTTGAAGGTCATCATTAACCCAACAACTAATTGTGCATTTTTATACCATATTATTGCCTCCTTGAATTATTAATTTTTATCATTTAAAGTAATTAATATTTTGACAAACATGCCATGGTTAAAAATTGGTTGTGGGGGATATGTTAAAATATAGCCTCAAGTCATGAGTAAATCTTATTTTGACATTGTAAATATATAAATTATCCAAGTTCATTCCTTGTGACTTTAGAATTGAACCCCTCCTTCCATTATTCCATCATAATGCTTAGGTGGAGATAGCCATGTCTATCCATTCAAAAATTTATTAAACCATGGTTGTTGTTGGGGGTCAATGGCATAGAGGAGAAGGAAGGCAAATTTTCAGTCAATTATGTGATTATGTCTTTGAGTATGGGGAAGGTTAACATCCCATATCACTAGGCCTTTTAATTTTCCACATATTCTATCCTAGTATCCTAGTCAAAATTCATGATGATTAAAAAAACAATGAGTTTAAATATATGTAAGTCATTTGATAAGGAAAGGAGAAATTCAATGTTGAGAAAACTTGGAATAACATAGAGGAGGATTTGGAGTGAGCAAGAGAAGGAGGAGGGTACTCCACATCATTAGGCAAGTGGTGTTCCTATAAATTCCATTCTGTTATTCAAATAAAAATCATATTGCATGTGAAAATATTATTCTAATTTAAATTAGTAGATAAATTAATATAATTTAAGAATATAACATCTTAGTTTTTATTATTATTTTTTATTTGAAAAAATATATTTCATCCTCAACATCTAGATTCAAATCTTAATACATTGAGTAGGAATTTTTAGCATCTTTATTTTAACCAATGTAGTGGAAATATTCCATTATGTTTGGGTGATTTTTTTGTACGTTAGGTTTTTGAAGAGTAAACACAATGTATTTTCGTCCCATTTTAGTCCAAATGAAAAAAAATATAGCATAACAATACACTAGGACTAAACACTCTTGCCTAAGAACAAGGGAGATCATAACATAATAAGCAAGATCACAAAATAGAGATAAAGGCAATACAAATTTCTTATCTCCTTTGTCAAATTTTTTATTTACTTTTTGGCTTAAGGATGTTCATTCTTGGCCTATTAATATTTGAGTCTTATGGAAATTCTTTTTCATGGTGGTATTATCTCTCCAATAGTCACTTATGGCTTAGTGTGAAGATTGGCATAAATTGGGCATTATAACACTACTCTTAAATACTTCAAGAAGGTATTCCAATAGAATAACCTTACACACAAAATATTTCTGGTATATGGTGTGGGCACTTGTATGTATAGCTTGAATAACTAATTCTAACCATAGGGAGGTTAGGTTAAATTCTAACTTTGGTTGAGTCTAAAATAATCTAGCTTGAGTTAGGCTAACCTTGGGTTGGATTAACACACTCATAAAATCTTGACACCTTAGTTTCAAATATTTGTGAGACATGAAAACTCAATTTATATTTTTGTGAGGTTAAGACTCATAATTTTGGAATATTTAGGAAATAATAAATCACTTTATTAAATCCTTTGACCTTTAACTTCATATTTGGCTAAAAATTCTTTTTTTGGTAAATGAAATTTATGAATTTGATTTAGAATTTTTGTTAGGTGATTTAATTAAGATTTACAATGTAATTAATCTTGATTTGTGTTTTTTTTGGATTTTGTCAATTGTTTTAAATGTTATGAGTTAATAGCTTGACATGCCAAAAGTGTCAAATTACTAGGTTGTAATTTTACTAGGGTTAAAACTGAACTAGTTCATTGGTGTATACATGGTAAATATACCAAATAAGTTAGCCTCATTATGTTTATAGGTAATTAAATCCCTTACCTAGATAAATTTGGGTAATTTAGGTGATTTTTAGACTTAAAATGTGTCATTTGTTATAAATTGAATCGAATCCCAGTTTAGGCATGAAAGTGGCCAAAACTAAGTGTCTATAGTTTGCCCTTGTTTGAGAAGGCATTATGAGACAAAGGCATAATACAATATTTTCAAAGAATGAAAAAATCATTAGTCCAAATGATTCATGCCCCAAAGGGTAATTGATAAGCCCTTGATGCCCCCTTGAGGGAGTGGGAAACAAAATAGAATCGTCAAATGTTCCTTAAAATGAAGAAACTGATATGATCTCATGGTAATAGGAGTGGAATTACTAAATTTCCCAAAGGTGATTATAAATAATAATGGTTGCAGAGTCACCAATTTTCCCTAGGATGGTTATAATCAATAATATAGGGTGTGACACTAGTTTGCTTAAAAGTGGTTAAAAGTAGTGGCATAGATAGTTGCCCTGGTAGGGTGGTGGGATAGATATTGATTTTCCCAAAGGTAGTTATAATTAGTAATGAAATAGGAAACACTAATTTGTCCAAAAATGGTTATAATCATGAACTAAAAAATAAGAAACATTGATTTACCTAAAGGTGGTTATAATCAAGAATGAAAATTGGGAAACACTAATTTGCCCAAAGTTGGCTATAATTAGGAACTAAAAATGGGTCACTAATTTGCCCAAAGGTGGTTATAATCAGGGACACATGCATTTGCCCAGGAGGGCAGGTGGAGTGAGTAAAAATAATGATTTTCCCAAAGGTGGTTATAATCATTAACATGAGATGTAAAAATAATGATTTGCCCACATATGGTTATAATCATTTATACATTAAAATTGTGTGATTGAAAATGAGAATGGCCTAGAAAGGCAAGATATACCATTGATTAATTGAAAAATAATTTACCGTACTGGGGAAAATTGGAAAGGGTAGCTTATGTGAAAAATTCATAAAATGGATTTATAATGAGTTAGCAAAGGATAAAAACACATTTTTGGCCTAAATATGAGTTTGAAGATGCACATTCAAATAAACATGGGATATAGGTTGAAAAATCATGTTGTTAAATAGGCCTTAGGGGAGGCCTAAAAAGTTGGTTTGGTTATAATATAGGTAAAAAATAAGGCATTTAGGGTTGAATGATGTGTAAAATGGACCACAAATGTGAAAAATACACTTCCTAAAATGCATATAATGAACTATATGCCTTTAGGGTGGGGAAAAATTCAGATTTTTTGCTATATATTCACCCTTGGGGTAAAAACCAATTCATTTTCACACTAGCCCTTTGAGAATTAGAGCTCTAGTTTTTTGTGCACATTGATAAGAGAAAATGGTCCTTAAAGGAGCTCAGTGACACATATCAGAGTGAGTAAAGGAGAATATACAAGCACCACATGATGGGGCACCATCAAGTAACCCCAATTTGGTCATTGATTTTTATTAATTACTATTCATTGCACTTGATAGGTCAAAAATTGGTAAAGTCACCATTTATGTGGTAGGGTAAACAATAACTTTGCAAAGGAAAGTAGAAATTTTGATTGATGTTACCATTTCTAAAAATGGTGACAATGCAAAAAAAGGGTAGAAATTACTAAAATTAAAATTTATCCCATTTTGAGGCAAAGTCATCATTTTTGTGAAAATGAAAATGGTGTTTTTGCTTAAAAATGAGCAAAATCACCTAAATGATAGCTTTAACTTGGAGAAAAATAGTGGCTTTGCTCTATAAGCCAAAAATAATTGATTTTTAGTGCCCAAAATGGGTCCACCCTATTAAAGAGGGTCAATTAGACTAGATAGGCTAAGCTTAGGTTCAATTAACAACATGTAGTTAGGCTAACACTAGGTTTTTTGATTGCAGGAATGATTGGTTGTTCTTACCTATTGTGAGAGATGATCACATTGTCTGTAGACCTCAAAGATTTAGATTGAGGCCATGGTTACCTTTATGTAGATGGTGGACCTACATGACATGGCGTGAATTCCAGTTACTCAGGTTGATTAAGCTTATTTGAGTACATTAATAGAGAACTAACATAGTGAGATGTCAACCTTTCACTTGTCGACCAGGGAAGCTACCATCACACTTGAGGATACCTAACGTATCCTCAAGCTACCAATGTGTGGATGATGATTATTATAAATGCCACCAAAAAATCAATAGGTGGTTATCAATGACTCATGTGGCTATCAGGGTATACCCATGATTCATGGGAAAGTTGATATAGACCTGATTGAGACCTATATAGATATTTGACTAGATGATATACCTATTGGGGATCCATCACCACCAGATTTCATTGATTGATAGATATATATTATTATGGCTATTATTAGCAAAATTTTACTGCCTGACCAGAGTGGCTATACTTTCATATGGGCTTGGGTGGCATCATTAGGAGCATGTTAGAAGACTCAACATGTTTTGCTTGGGGACTAGTTATTTTAGTATAATTGTATGAGACCTACACATAATAGTGTACTGAGGTGGACATAATATCAAAGCCTACACACTTCTCATGGTCTGGGGGTGGGAGCATACTATGATTTAGTGACCAGTTAGGTTGTATAGGATGTAGGATCTTGAGGATCTAATAGCTTATGGTTGGGCTTAAAAAGGAGCTGGCAGGCATGGGCATAGAGAAGACATTCCTTGTTATCATCGAATGTTCAATGATTTGATACCATAGTTCTTCATTTGGAATCCATACCTCTCCTATCATTTTTAATGGTTTAGGTATTGATGGTGCATGGGCTTTATGACCACTATATGCATTCTTACTAGGAACTAGTCCCACATCATAAAGGAGTACCATCCTAATTAGGTACTCAAATAGTTAGGATTTACATAGGATGTACATGAGGGGTTGTAGTGTTTTGCTCATGTGACATAAGAGATTATTTGGGATACTCCTATGATCTTGATGATCGAGTCCATAATGAACTACATTAGCATACCATATATTATTTGGGGCTATGTAGGAGGATCTATAGATGTAGGGGTCACTCTAGCTTATATATATTGGTGGTTATAGGTATGCCCTTTCAGGGGGTCAAGTACCTATGGACATCAAGGAGATGGAGGCTGAGACTTCAAGTGGTAGCAGTGGCACCTTGAAAGAGAGTGGCAGTGAGGTTGAGGATGATGATGGCTTTCATAAAGGAGATGCCAAAAAATATGAAGGTCTAAATGTGATGATAATAGATCTTGGCTTAGTAGTGGTGGTAGTTGGATAGGTTGGCTTAGTCCAAAAAGGGATTTTGGGCATACTGGTGTATCCAAGTTAGGTAGGGCCTTATAACATAGCTACAATAGGTAGGGACACTAGCATGCTTGAGCAAGAGATCATTGCTTGGGTATGGGAGATCATAGGGTTACAACACTAGCTATCTATTTTTTAGAGCACCCTAGACATGAGGGATGATGATATGACTCAACTATAGATAGATATTACTAAAATGAAGGCTAGGATATCTATGATGGTATAGGTATAGGGTAAACTCACCATTGAGAGAGATCAAGCCATTAATGAGAGGGATCAAGCATTAGCCATTATGGGAAAGTAGAGATGAGAGTGGGATATGGCTTGAGGATCATATACATAGGTTGGATTTTCACAGATGATTTTAGAGAGCCTTTGGGCTAAGGATGAGACATCTTATTATAGGTGAGCCTATGAGTCTATCATGCCTAAGGATCAACATATTGCTACTTTTGAGATCTAGGATACATAGAGGGTAAGGAGTAGATCTAGTTAGTCTCAAACTAGGACTCATCTTATAGGTGCCTCAAGCCAATCTATTCATCAACCATGACCACCTCCACTAGGACAACTAGGTTCACCAAGGCTTTGTCCATCTATAGGTCCTATGGATACATAGAGCCAGAGTTGATCACAAGGACCTTGGGATTTTGGCATTTTGGCATATTTTGGACTTTATTGTAGCATATGTCATATGCCATTGTACCCATTATATGGCATACTTATGTATTTTATATACACATAATGACATGTATATATTCTCTATGTATATGACATTTAAGAAACATTAACATTATTTTTTGGGTCCTATGAAGTCGATGTACATGTATATAATATTCTTGATATATATATTATGCCATGTGTATTATCTTAATTATCTCATTTTTAGCATTGATTAGCATTATTTCTATTTACCATTGTTGATGTTTATGATTATGTATGCTCTATTCATGTATTGCTTATGCCATGTTTTGTTATTTATCATGTGATTATGTTGTATGACTCATATGGATGCTTATTCAAAAATGCACATCTATATAAACATATAATAAATCATTTGTTGCTCTTGTTTATTACTCTTGTATTTTTTCATGTATTTGGATATTTGGTTGGTTTGATATAGTGGAAAAGCATTGCCATTGCATTGATAGAATAGACTCTTTTTGCATGTTTTTTGCTTTAGCTTGTGATATTATGCATGATAGTTATGGATAATTAAAATAGCAATATATACCCTAAGAATGGAAAACTTAATTCAAATGTAAATATAAACAACCTAGTAATAGGATATGAATAATCGAATCCTAAGTGTAAATATAACGAATAAATCAAGTGTAAGATTAAATACAAAAATTCACAACCTAAGTACATGATATAAATAATCAATATGTAAGTGTAAACAAAATGTAATAATCTTGTGACAACTGAGGAACAAAAAGGCCAAAAATAAAACAATCAAACAAAACAAAGAAAAAGATAAAAACAAACATTATATAAAAGTAAACACACAAACAAAAAATAGACAAACAAACTAACACTATGCAAACAAATAAACAACATAAAAAACAAAATATAAATAAACTATACAAGCAAAAAAAGAAAACAAATAAACAGATAAAACTAATAACTTAAATAGACTATACAAACAAAACATTAATAAACCAAAATAAATTAAAAAAAAACAAAAACATCAATAAACCAAAATAAATAAAACAAAAACACAAATAAACAACAAAACACTAACAGACAAAAACAAACAAAACACCCATAAAAACAAACAATAAATCACCAATAACAAAACACAAACAAAAGTGAATCACAAATAATAACAAACAAAACACAATAAAACACCAATGAACAAAACAAAAAAACATCAATATAAATAACAAAATACCAATAAACAAAAAATGGACAAATAAATAAAACAACACTCAAACAAACAAATAAATAAAGACAAAACAACAACAAAACAACAATAAACATGCAAACAAAACATCAATAAATAAAAATAAATAAATAAACACAATACAAACAAAGATAGATAAAATAAACAAATGTACAACTAAAACAAACAAAGCTATAAACAAAGGAAATAAATCAATACAATCCAAAGGAAAAAAAGTGCAATAAACAAACTACTCTAAACACAAAAACAAAGAAATTTAAACAAACAACAATACACAAACAATGGTTAATCACAATGATTTTTTTATTGAGGTTAAATGGGGGGATTTTTTTCAACTAGAGTCCCCAAACCCTAGGATAAGTATAAATAAAAGAGAACCAAAGGTCTACCAAAGAGCATGAGAAAGATTAAGACAAAATAGGCCCTGAAACAACCAAACCATAGACCAAATACAACTGACGACAAACAAAAAGACAATAGAAGAAGAAATCAGATCCTAATCCATGTCTAGATTACCTAAGATGTCCTCCTAGAAAATTTTCATCCTTTTGAAATTAGAATCAATTTGGAATGATAAATTTTCTTTGTTTATATCTTTTTGGCATCCATTACATTGGACCTATTTATCTTTCCCTTTACTAGTAGTCTTTGTGTCAAATAACTCTCCTAAGTGAGCTATGAGGTTCTCAACATTAAGAATACCCTCATTCATGGCTACCTTGTTGTAATTTAATTAGAAATTGATATTATTTTTGAGCTTCTCATTCTCATTTTCCAACATATCCATCGTAAATTGGAGACTCTGCAACTATTGATTATCCTTCTTGGCAGCATTGATTTGGTTCAATCTTTCATTCTCTTGTTGTAAAAACTTGGCCTTATTTTTAAGGTCCATTAGTTCCCTCATGAATTAACTCATGATGGAATTTTTCAATTCTAATTCCTCAACAAACTTGTCTTCATTTTCCTTGCCTTTTAAAGAACTAACAAGATTGTTAAAATTCTCATTAAGTTCTTATTGTTGCTTACCATAGGAAGGCTTATCTTTGTCCTTAGAGTTATCTCTAATCTTTCTATTTCCAGTTTTAGGGGGATTTGGCTAAGAAGACTTATGAGTTCCCCTTAGGTCCTCATGTTGATCATCTCTAGGCTCTACCCTATCATCTTCAACTAAAATGGAGACACTCATAGATCGACCTATTTTACCCTTCTTACCTGGGATGATAACTGGGACATTGGGATTCCTGGCTGCACTCTTCATTTTTTTTTGATATTGTCTTGTGTCTTAGTGGGTTTAACCTCTGTAACTTTAGGCACTTTCACAACTGGGCTCTTGGAATATTTGACCTCTATATTCCTACTAGTACTGCTAGGGTACTTGATCCATACCCTCTTAATATTCTTAATGTCCACTAGTTTATCCTCAATAGTGTTCTTTTGAGGATGAGAGATATTTGGATCGATCTTATTCATGCCCTTGAAGTACTTATGGATTATAAAATTAACCCTTCATGTTTGAGAACTAGGTATTTTCCATTTTTATACTTTAGGATAGAGACTTCAAGCGATTGAAGGATGTATAAAGGGAGGTTGACAGGGACATCATGCCTAAAATAATTCTAAAAAATGAATAGGGACCATATAATAATGTTGAACCTACCTTTGAGTGTGATATATTTCATCAAATTAAAAGTGACCTCTCCATATGGCTTGGGTAGTGATTCATGGTTGAATCCATTAGGTAGAGTTTCCAATATTTCCCCTTCCTCCAAAAATATCTCCTTATCTCTTTTATAGTCTCTGACAGATTTGAAGATTTTTGTTTCCTAAACTACCAAACTTGTTACATGTTCAATTAACTCCTCCTTGATTTCCAATGCAACCCCATTAATGTTAATAGTTCTATCTTCCCAAGCATTGAACAAAAGAGTCGATATATGTCTATCATGTCCTATTTTTTTCATGAACCCTACAAACCCCCAAATTTCAATGCCTCCCATATTCTCTCATTATTCTTGACTTATTACGATAACTTAGGTTCAATTGTATTTGATAATCCCATTGTGATCACAACAACTCCTAAACAAGAGTGAATAAGTCTTTCCCAATTCCAAAAAATAATGTTATTAAAAAGAAAAAAATTATTTGTGGTGTGTAATAGAGGTGTTACTCTTCACAATAGGGTGACCTCCAAGCTAGGTAATAACAATAAAGGCAAAACAACACAGGGACAAAAGACTGACAATTACTCCTAGGACATAGGGGAACAATAACACAAATAATATGATAAATAAAACAAATAATATGGGGGTAATAGAAGAAAAGGAAGGGGTTGTTGAGCTAACTTTAGATGTACTATGAAAGTGAACGCTACCTACATAGTTCTATGGACACAAGGTCCAACATAAACTTTAGGTTAAATGTAGTTCTCCCAAGATATGAGATATAAGAAAATGAATGATAAAAAAAACATGATTGACTTATAGAAGAAAATAGGAATGATCTCTCAAAATGATGAGTGTGTAAGAATAGAGGGGATGATGTTTCACAATCATTAAAATGTCAACATAAATAAATCATACAAGCATGATAATATGGTTTAAGTTAAAACCACACTAAAAATCAAGAGATGAGTATCCACAAATGAATTTAATTGGTAATTTATAATGTCAACTACATCTAAGGCTTGGAATGAAAATGAGCTCATAAAATATTAAGAACATAGAATGAAATTGCTAGCAAAACAAGGAGAGTGTTGAAATAGAAAGTACTCATAAAATGATGAGAATGTAAGAAAAGCCAAGTGGTCATTAGTGTATCAGATTTGAATACATGATGCTCACAACATCAACTCATAAAATGGTGAGAGTATAGCACTAAGGATAATAAGGAAGGGGAAACTAAATTATGAGTGGTTACTCGTAAAATAGTTAGGAGTCCTAGAATCATTAAGACAAAGAAGTGGTCAAAAAATAAAGGTGCAGTTGAGCTAATTGAGATATCCCATATATCTAAGTACTACCTACATATTCTACATGGACCTCAGGCCAATATGGTTTTCCCAAAAATGGGAGAAAAAAGACCAAGGTGGTATAAATAAACTGAATAGATAAGATGGCCCAACCCAAAATATATTTATGGCTTTATAACTCACATGGAAATTCTACGATAATTTTCATGATTTTGTGATTTTTAGGATTTTTAAGATATTTTGTGAATATTTTGGGGTTTTGAAACTATTCTAAATGTTTTTGGAATTTTCTAGCATCTCAACTTGATTGAGAATTATGAAATACATAATATTCCAACTCACAAAATAATGAGATCATGGCTTAGGTCGCTTGTAAAATAGTGAGAGCGTTCAAACTAAAATTACTTACAAAATGGTGAGATCGTGGCAAAGGGGTGACTAAGCTAAATTGAACATGAATCAAGCACTGCCTATATATTCCCTTAGGACTTCCATTCACTATAGTTCTACCCACACAAAAGGTTTCTGACTAAGTACCAACAAGTTCTAGATAAAGGTAAATGGCATGGTAAATGGTAACACTAATGGCAAGGTGATGCGATAAAGAATGGTAAAGGTGTTGTCCCTAATTTACCCATAGACAGTTATAATTAGGAAAAAATGACAAAGGGTCAATGGTACTAAGTTTCCCATAGATGGTTATAATTAATATCATGATATGGGAACATAACAACAAATGACGGATGGAATTGCCTAGACCAATGTCATACTACTTTCATATACTATCATATAAACATTTGATTCTAAAATAATTGATAGAACTTAATCTATCATCAACCACTAAACATGCCTAAAGTATAAATGAATCAGAACTAAGGCCAAACATGATAGGCGGGGTTAGGTAAAAATAACTGATTGATGAAGGTTTTTGAGTATGGTAGAATGGTAAGGGGTATATTATAAAGCATAGGTATAATGTGGCACACCTTAGATGATCCTCGTAGACAATAATCTGAGTCTCTCAAGTGAAAAAATATTTGAGGTGCATTATGTTTATTGGTTCATCAAGTTCATCTCCCTCTAGTGTAGCAAGCTTGTATGATCTAGAACCATAGTTGGCAATAATTACATAACCCTAACCAATTTGCTGGAACTTTTATTTTATCTTGGTTTTAGCATTTACATTTTTTTGATTTTCCTTTAACATAAGGTCACCAAGCTAAAATTCATGATGCTTAATGTGCCTATTATATAGGCCCTTTAGTCTGTTCTGATATGCTTTAAGATTATTCAAGGCAACTAAGTGTTTTCCATCATGTAGGTCTAGTTCTTACAAGCGAGCTACTCTATAGTCTTCATCATCAATGATATGTTGCAATGATATTTGGAGAGAAGGTAACTCAACCTCAATAGCAAGAATGGATTCAATTCTATAAATAAGTGAATAGGGTATAGCTCCTATTGGAGTATGAAATGTGGCATGGTATGCCTAGAGGGAATTATATAGTTATAAGTGTTAATTAAGACTAATATAATTGACAATATTATTTAGAATGCAATTAATGGTTTTATTATAAGCCTCAGCTTGGTCGTTGCCTTGTAGATAATATGATTTAAGGAAATATTATTTAATGTGGTATTGAAAACAAATTGCTTTCACATATTTATTCTTAAATTATATACCATTATCAGATATAATGTTAGAGGGGATGTCATAACGACAGATGAAATGGTTGAATATGAACTTGGAGATCTACTTACTAGTGATGTAAGTGAAGGGAATGGCTTCCACCCACTTAGTGAAATACTTAGTAATAGTCAAGATGTTTTTGTGGCCATTTGAGGATGTTAAACTGATCTTCTCAATGAGGTTGAGTCCCCATGTTGAGAATGACCATGGTGTTGCCAATGGTTTGAGTGTCTTGGCTAGAGCATGAATCAGATTAACGTGCTTCTGATATTTGACACACCTCATCACATATGTAGCTACATCTTATTCCACTGTTGGCTAGTAGTAACTAGTAAATAGTAACATTTTGGCTAAGATTACCCTACTGGTGTGGACTCCACACATTCCTTCATGGACTTCCCTCAATTCTAGTCTAGATTTTGATGAAGGTAAACAATAAAGTAAAGTTATATCATAACTTACAAAATAAAAGGTTGGTTCAAGTAGGGTATAGAGAGAGGCTTTGTAAGTGAAGGATTTTTGTATTTTATGTGATAAATCAAGAGGCATAGTTTGGTATTGAAGATAGGCATATATATCTGAGTACCAAGGAGATGTAGTACTAACAATTTCACAAACCATCTCGATAGTTGATTATTTATGTGCTAGTGATAAGAGATTTTCAACAAGAAATTGGTAATCCCTTGCTTTATATATGATCTGGATCATGGATCCAATGGTGGCCATGACATCAGTTATTCTATTATCATCCCAGGGCATTCTTTCAAATTGGATGTTGACAATCTACTTCTTGAAATATCGACCATATATTTATAGGGTACCGACTTATCATCCTTGGTCTTGTACTGGTCTATGGTCTAATTGATGATTAATTGAGAATCACCATACACTAGTAAATGTTAAATGTTCCACTGTACTACTTGATAAAGCCCTAAAATGAGTGCTTCATACTCTACCATGTTATTAGTACATAATAATCCAATACTAAAGGACTTGGGAATGAGATCCCCTTGTGACATAACAAACAATATTCTAGCCGTTGATCCATGAGTCATGAATGGTCCATTAAATTACATATTACAATGTTTGGCCTCAAGAGGTGCATCTGCTAATTTAGTGACTATAATGGTCTCATCTAGAAATCCAAATGCAAGAGGTTAAGTATCTTGAAGAGGAGATTCTACAATTTGATTTGTAAGTACTTGTCCCTTAATGGTCTTTTGATTATCACATTCAATTTCAAAACTCACTCAATAACATGATCCATTTTTCCATGCAACCCTACATAGTTGATTTAAAAATTAGATACTTGAGATGATCTACTTTGGAAATAATAATGGTCTTGTTATTCAACATATAATGACATAAATTTTGGGCTATAAACACTATTGCTTAACATACCTTTTCAATTAACATATAGTTATGTTCATACGTGACCAATGTTCAACTAATATAATACATGGCATGCTATTTTACTTGTTCATCATGATGTGCCAAATGTGACCCCAGGGTATTACCATTTTTTGATAGGTAAAGGAGTGATGGATTTTTTGGCATTGGTGGAAATAAAATAGGTGGGTTGATAAGATATTATTTAAGTTGATCAAATGCTCTAACACTCTTCATTCTAGGAGATTGTAACACCTTTCTTTAACAAGTGCATAAATAGATGGTATTTGTTGGCTAATTGTGAGATGAAGCATTTGATATATTAATTTTTTCCTTGCAAGTTGTAGAGTGGCTTCAAGTTAGATGGTGGTGGCATTTCTGTAATTGCACAAACTTTGGCTGGGTCAACTTCAATGCCCCTATGAGAGATAATGAAACCTAATAGTTTTCTAGAAGTAATTTCAAATATATATTCTTCAGATTAAGCCTAACATTGTACTCATGAAGTCTCTCAAATATTATTTGTAATATGACTAGATGATTATCATGGGTCTGTGATTTACCCAATATATCATCGATATAGTCTTCAATAATGTCATTCATCATGTCATGGAAAATCACTATCATGGCTCTTTGGTAAGTGGTCCCAACATTCTTAAGTCCAAATGATATCATCTGATAATAAAATTCTCCCCACTGAGTAGTGAATGCTATCTTGTGATGATCTTATGATGCTAATCTAATCTAATTATAACCTAAAAATCCATCCATTAGAGATAACATTTCATAACCAACCATTGAGTCAATTATCATGTCAATATTAAGCAAAGGAAAGTCATATTTTGGGCAGGCTTTGTTGATATATCTAAAATTAGTGTAGTTTGTAATACCTTTTGGTTTCTTACTCACCAACACAATGTTTTAAATCCACTCTAAACAGTTGATTGGCTTGATGCATTTTACGCTTAAGATTTTTTCTAATTCTTTCTTTACTAACACAATAATATGAAGATGCATTTTTTGTAATTTTTATTTAATAGGCTTGGCATGAAGATGTATAATGATATGGTGTATAACCAAGGAATGGTCTAAACCTGGCATGTCTAAATAGGCCCATACAAATACATCCACAAATTCCCTCAAAAGGGGTTGTAAAAACTTCATGTTCCTCCTTAGTGAGGGACGCACTTAGTTTAATCCACTTTAGGTCCTTTGGAGTCCCAATGTTCATTTCTGAAGTATCTTCCATAATAAGTGTAGAACCATCATCTAAAATAGTTGGCAAGGAGTTAAATTGATTGGAAATGGAAATGTCCTCTAGACGGATGGGTTTGTCTATTTTTACTGAGCAGGATGAATCAAAATCTCCTAATGCTAGCATCAACCATGAAATAAATACCTCAAGGCACTCTTGAACAATTTATATAAAAGATTGCCACTCCTTAGTACTAATATTTGATCCATAAATAGGCTTTGGGATATAAGTATCCTATGTTTTATAGGAAAAGGAGTGAACATCCCCATCTAATGGTGCAAGAAACTAATTCTCACCAAGAGACTTACCTTTTTCTTTACTTTTTCCCTAGTTAGAAATTGCCTTGAAGAGGTTTTCACTTTCAAACCTCAATGTTTGATTTGATTTTTATTTTTGGCTAGGGAATTTAACCTACTCTCTGAAGTAGGTAGTAGGGTCCAATCTAATAGTAAATCCTTTTTTTTGGTCTTTAAGAAGAATGTGATTCCTCAATCCCAGAAAGTTGTATATGGCCTCATCATTTTCAAACTCATCTAATGGCATTGTTGAATTTTGTCAGTCTTAGTCTATCAATTGTGGATGGTAGATAGTTAAATGTGAAGGTTGATAAATAGGGATAAAAATGAAAATGGCATGGGGGTTAACCAAATTTGTAGTGCCAAAGTCATTGTAGATGCTATAATCAGACCTTGCATCATTGCTGACATCATCATCACTAGTCATTGGTGTTGGAATATGAATGAGGTATGTGGTGTCACCTCCATGTAGTTTAAATCCAATAACATGGGTTCCCTTATATTTGGTCATTGATATTAGTTCAATCATGGCTTGTTAATGTAGTCCCAAGCCTTCACCTTCATAAGCTAGGTGATCCATAATCCAGTTAAGGATAAGATACTTTTCACTTTGGTAACAATCGACTAACTCATCAGTGTAGAGCTATGAATAATCTTATACAAAGGGGTCTTATTCTAGGCTAGGGGCTAGTTTGAAAATAATGGGCATGTTTAGTTAAGATTTTCCTTAGTTTCCCACTCCATATGAGTAGTTTTGGCCTTAGGTCTCTCGTAAAATTTTGGATTTTTAGGCAATTTGGAAAAATGGAATGCATTATGGGTACTATATTCTCTGAGACCTTTTTCAATTTTATAAAAGTGGTTAGAAATGTCTGGTGGAGTCATGGCTAAGGTAAAGGCTAAGTTGTCTAGGATAATGTAATTAGCTTCTGGGCATGATTCAATGGCTTTTCCCTTTTTGGCTCTTTCTTTGTCTAATTTGGGCATAAGATTCATGACAAATTAGTAGTTATAGATTTTGTATTTGGCCTCAAAGTATTTAACTACTGATATGGTTAAAGATCAACTAATATATTCATTTTCATTCTTGAATGTGGAAATTTTATACATTGATGCAATGTAAAACGTATAACCTTGATTTCATGGATATAGGGTCAGCCAAAAATAAATTATAAGATATTTTTAGGTCTAACATATGGCACAAAATATCATGGGTCAATGGCCCAATGACTACTGGTAAATTAATAGTATATTAATATTCTCATTCTTCATTATCATATGCCTTGATAACAATGGTAGCTAGCTGCAAGTTGGTTGTTGTATATCCAAGATGTTTGACCAACTTAAGAGACATAATGTTAAGACCTAAACCATTGTCTACAAGGACATTTTTAACTCTATGGTTCATTATGCCAACCTCAATGTACAATAGGTTATTATGTAGAGGACCCAGAGATGACATGTCACTTTGGTCAAATGTAAGATGTTGGCTAGGGGCAAAGTGTCCTACCATGAAAATTATCTGGAGTGATGTCATCTAGCATGAAAGATTGATTTAAGTACTCATTTAGGATGTCTTTATGGATGGTAGATATACACAACAAATCCATGATGGATATGTGTACAAGTGTGTTTTTTAATTATTCCATAATATCATAGGTCTTACCCTTAGTTTTGTTAGTTGGTTTATTTCAGATAGGCATGGAAGGTTGATTAGGCACATTTGTAGTATTTGGCTATAGTCCTTTGATAGTAATTATGGCTCATCAAGTTGTGATTATGGAATATTGATTTGGAACTTGGATTTGGTAGTTGGTTGGGTAGGTAATGAAGATTAGAATGTTGATTCTTAGATGGTATGGAGCCTGGTTGTTAACATGGCTCATAGAAGAATCACTGGCATAAGGTTGTTCATGTTTGAACTATGATAATTTGAGTCTTCTAGCAATGCTCTTCCATGGTGGTAGTATCTCTCCAATAGTGACTTATGGCTTAGTGTGAAGCTTGGAATAAATTGGGCATTATAACACTACTATTAAAGGCTTCTAGAAGGTATTCCAATAAAATGACCTTACACACAAAAGCTTGTTGTCATATGGCGTGGGCACTTGTATTTATAGCTCAAAGAACTATCTCTAACCCTAGGGAGGTTAGGTTAAATTCTAACTTTAGTTGAGTATAAAATAACCTAAGTTGAGTTAGGCTAACCCTGGGTTGGGTTAAACACTCATTAAATCTTGACACCTTAGTTTCAGATATTTTTGAGGTTATGACTCATACTTTTGGAATATTTAGGAAATAATAAATCACTTTATTAGTTGCTTTGACCTTTAACTTCATATTTGGATAAAAATTCCTTTTTTGGTAAATGAAATTCACTAATTTGATCTAGAATTTTTATTTAGGCAAGTTAATTAAGATTTTTAATGTAATTAATGTTGATTAGTACTTTTTGGCTATTGGCAATTTTTTTAAATGTTATGAATTAATAGTTTGACAGGCCAAAAATGTCGAATTACTAGATTATAATTTGACTAGGGGTAAAAGTGAACTAGGTCATTGGTGTATATAGAATAATAAGCCAAATAAGTTAGCCTCATCACATTTATAGGCAATTAAATCCCTTACATGGATAAATTTGGGTAATTTAGGTGATTTATAGGCTGAAAATGTGTCATTTGCTAGAAATTGAACTGAATCCCAGTTTAGGCATGAAAGTGGAAAAAATTAAGTGTCTATAATTTATTCCTTAACTGAGCTTGGGATTAGTGGAAACTATATAAGCTAAGCAGTATTGTGTTCTAACCTCTCTTCTTAATGTACACTTCATCTTTATGGTAATCAACCCAGTTGTAACATTCTTTGCTCCTTGGTCAATATATCTTCACTTTGTGAGTTGGATAATTATAACAATAAATTAATAAGTCAAAATTCTAGATTGCTTTGGAAATCTATATTTATTACATGACTTATTTATTTCTAATAATCAATTGAAAGGTGAAATGCCAGGTTTGTATTCTAGTAATACTTTATAGTTTTATGTAGATTCTTGATTCAATAATATTTCAATTCTTAAAATTCTATTGTAAGTGGTGCTTTAGATTTTGCTTGTAGAAAGATCAATCTAATTTTTCATCTAGTAAATTAGTCGATGTTTTTTATCTATCAATAAAGGACCTGGTTTTTCTTGTTGGACTATGCAATAGTTAGAATAGGTGTAAGATTTGGTAGTTTTTAGAACTCTTTATAACCTTATTAAACTCTAGTATGAAGATTTTTATTTAAATTATGTCTTATTGAATGATTTCACTCCATATATAATGCTCTATTTTGCCTGTAGAAAGGCAAAAGATTTTTTTTATGGATGCAAAATTGAAATTATGGTAATTTTACATTATTTATGGAATTTTAATTATTGATTAAAAGTGAATATAATAAATGATAATAAAAAATAAACAAATCAATTTTGGTTAACTACATGGTAGAGGAGAGTAGGTTGGAGTTTTAATTAGCATATTGTTACAGTAGTAATTTCTTGTAAAACTAAGTAGAAGATTAATATTTTATTATTTGACTAATTATGTTTGCCTCCCCAGATGATGCCTCACTATGGATTATATCCACATAAGGGGAAATGAAGCGTAGAAAATTTGGGTCCCAGGAGAGAATACATGGATTATTATTTTGAATGTTTCTATAGTTCATTAAACTCTTGCCCTAAATGATGGTTTTTATTTTTTATTTTTATTTTTATTTATTATTAGGATATTGAGAGTGATTTGGACCTATAGGATCTCAGTATATTTCTTCTAAAATGATAGTTGTATTTCTAGATTTATTCCCTAAGATTGAGCGGAGTAGAAATTAATATATTAAATTCTAGTGGATAGTATTATGGGAGGTTTCACTTTCTAGTTGATCATTGATAGTATATTGTTTGGAGAGAAAAAAATCCTCAAAGGTACCATCCTAGAGTGAAAGAATCTGAATTGGGTGAATAACTTATTTAGGGCATTATATCCATTTCAGTATTGATTGTTTAGTTAGGATCTTATCTTTATCTATTCATTTTTTATTTACACTTGTTACGGTATTCGAGTTTAATATACAATGTCATAGAAAGTCATGAAAGGATGTAAGTTTAATAGGATGGATGATAATATTTTTTGAATTTATTACCTGTTGAAGCTTCCTACATGCAAAGTGTAATTTTGATCTTAGAACAACCCACATGATACATTTGGTTTGATTTATACTATTTGTATTCATTAAAATGATCGAATGGACACTATATACATTTTATGTATTTTTATCATTTATAGATGAAAAATACTAGTAGTTACTTTACCTTGTAATTGAGTTGAATGTTAAGTGATTTCTTTCATAAGAGTAAGTAATTTTCATTTTTCTAATCATATTTGTTATGATTTTTACTTGATTAATTCAATGGAATCCCTTTCTAGTTTCATGCTTATGCACTTGTGGTTGTGCAGGAACAACTAGAGATAAGAGCATGAGTAATATATTTATTAAGTTTTATAATACTTTTATGTGTTGTTTAGTGTATGAAAAAAATGGTGTGTTTTTGTGTGTATTTTAGTCATGTAATTTAGGCATGAAAAAAGGAGGTTTTAAAAAATTAGAACTCTATCCAAGATTAATAGACTCACCTATAAATGTTGACTTCTCTTCTCAAATCGCACCTTCTAGCAAAGAGTTATCTCTTGTCAAAATTTAATGTGGTTATTGAGGGTAAACCATAAGTATAAGTGTACAAGTTGTTTATGAGGGAGGAAGGACAATAATTTTATAGGAGTATTTAGCTAGGAGAAGAGACGAGGGATGGATTTTCCCGAAGCTTATTAGAGTTTAATGTTGAAGTAGGATGTATTCATGGGAGATATGAAGTTGCTAAGAGAATCAATCTCTTTTACTATCACACATCTTCATGTCTTATTGAGAAGAATGTTCTTGGTATCGAGCTTGTGGTGGTCCTTCACGCTTCAATATTTTCTCACTTCCTCTAAAAAAATAAAAAAATGAAAAAGAAAATTGTCAACAATGATTGCGCATATATGCTTTTGAACACTTAAGTTATTTTTCACATGTTGAAGGCAATTAAAAATATCATTGAACAAATATGTCCTAAAAATTAAATAGGGAGTCATCTCAGTTCAATATTCATCTATTTTGTATACACTTTTGTAGTTTTAGATGGTTGAAAACTTAGGGACATCCTTATATTTTTTAGTGTACGATACATGAATCGCCTTATAAATGAATTACTGTTGATTGATTAGAGATATAAATTTAGGCATCATGATTGTATTATACATGTATTGTAGTGTTTAATTAAGTTATAATTATGTTATTTTCATTGAATTTAGTTTTAATCATTTTATTCTCATTAAACAATTGAAAATAATGTAAGCTTAAAGCAATGCATAACACAAAAAGTGTTCTTTCATGTATGATTATGAGCTATGAGATATTTGGGCTTATAACATTGTGGTAACACCTTAAAATCCAATAATTTAAGCTTCCAAGTGTACTATAGTGTAGAATTGGCCTTCCTAAGAATTTTAACAAGATGGTTTCAAACCTTAAGAATAAATATGCTTCTTGATATCACACATAGGCCTGCAATGCTTTGTCGATATGAATAAATAGAACTAAAAGGATAGTTAGTTGTGGAATCACACAAACTCATTTAATTGCAGTTATTTCCATTGTAGTCAAATTAAATTCATTGGGAATTGCAAATAGTGAGGTTTTTTGTCATTTTTTTGCTTTGAAAGTTTATTTGATTGAAATTTATATTTCAATCATTTCACTTCAAGTCTAACATGGTTATTTTTATTAATAAACTTTATTTTTATCATTATATTTTATAGAAACTTATTTCTTGTCTGCTTGCTATGAACTATTTACATGTCCTTGGTTTCTGAAGTATTGAAAGTACATAGTTAAAATTAAAATAGGAATATGAAGAATATCAATGAGAGTAGAAGTAATAATATACTGTATAAAATAAATAAAATATTAATGTGTTATGAACAACATACAATATCCTTTTTTAACATCTCTAATTTGACCTGAAATAATTCCAAAGTTTTAGTAAAAAATTGAGGTTTATCATAGAGCAAAATGCAATAAATAGTTTTGGATGGCTTTATGGAATCATTTAGTTTATTTGGACATATATATATATATATATATAAATAGGTATTTGTTCCATTTATGAATGGACAATTTAATTTATTTTTCACAAAGGAATACATTACTAATTATGATATGAAAGTTATTCCTAAATAAACCTCTTGTACAAGAAGTGCCTTCATAAATCACATTGAATTTCCACACACCTTGAGTTTTTGTCATTCATGAATGTAATAGTCCAAAGTTAGGAACAATAAAATGGAAAGGATACTTTGAAAATAATGTGTTTTAATATGTATTTATATAATTATAAACCATATAATTTAACTAGTTTAGAGTCAAGTTGTTATACTTCATATTCAATATCTGATACATGCATAGTTTGTGTGTTAGGATGTACAAGATAGTTTGCAAAAATAGTCCAATATATTATTAAATAGTCTATTTTGATGCCATTTAATTGGTGAAACTATGGGAAATTGAACTTGGTCCTTTGTGCATCATGATGTCCCATCTCATCTAATTGACCATACCTTGATGGATATTTAATAATATTTTTGAAACAAAAAGGTATTATTTCTCCTAGTGGCCATAATAACAATGCACATATAATATTAGATAAGTCATAAAACCATTTTTTGAATGTTTAGTTCTAGTCATTTAGTCCTAAGGTTAGAGACCTGTTTTAAGACCTTTTTGGACACTTTTGCCTTTGATTTTGGATGTATGTTTCATATTATTTTTACAAAAAATTAGGACTGCTATTGTAAATTATAGGTCAAGTTTAAATGTTATAATTTTGGTGTGTTTATGAGTTAGTGGTTGTTGTAGATATTTATTCTAATCCATGCATTTTATATTACACTAAGCATGAAAATCATAGTAGCTGAACATCAAAATTTTGAATAAAAAACTCATTTTTTGAAAGCTATAAAATCAAATATCAGAGAGTTTTTTTCCAAGAGAAAAACATTTTTTTTAAAAGTTTAAGCAAACTTAAAAATTTTAAATTTTGAAAGTTTATTTATCAATCTAACTCAAGTCTTCAGTCAGCAAGTATAGTAAAAAAATTATTTTTGTTTGAGCAAAAATGGCCAAAAATGTTATTTTTGTTTGAAATTTTAATAAACTATTTATTCAATCTTTAAACCTCTTACATAATGAAAGATTATTTTGAAGTCAACGCGACTACTCATTTAATCTATAAGGGTGGCCATTTTTTTTACACATGATTATCTATAAAACTTATATAGATATTAGAGTCTTGGTTTTGATTGTAATAAATCTATCTACTAGCTACCATGCAAATAAAGACAGATTTGAGAAAGAACATTTTTCTTACAAAACCTTTTCATGTACCTTTTCTAGTATGTGAATATAGAATTGTATTTCTTTTAGTGTGTCTTGACACCTACTTGAGGCCAATGCTAGTCCCACTAATCCATGTTCAAACATTGCTAGTGCTAGTTTATATTATGTAAAATTAGTAGCCCACGTATGTGGAAAGATAATATTGGTTTGAATATATTCTATTTTAGTGTAAAACCAATATTTTTATATCATCCACCAAGGATGAACAATTGTAAAGCCATATCTAGATTAAAGGCTAGAGGTGGATAGTGACATCTATAGATTAAGTAATTATGAATTATGTTTTACTTGACTAAGGTAATGGACATTATACTCATAATTCTAGCTTGTTGCTTCTGTAGGGGTATTGTGATAGCAATTAGTGTGTGTCTTAGTATGGTAATACCTTTATTTTCAAGAGTTTATCTCTACATAGAATCTCTATGATGGTATGTTTAATTAATAATATTTCTAGTTAGGGATGATCTATAATGGACATGATGAAAAGTACACATTATTCATGGACTTATTTTATTCTCTCAAAATGGTATTACTATCAGAGAGTAATTTGAAAACCATTTTGATTATCATTCATTAAAGAAACATTTTTGTTGGATAAATCCTAGGCTTGTATTTTTCATACTAGCATAAGAATTATTACTGGAACTTTAGTTCAGATGCATTATTGAAAACCCTTATTATGGTTAATATTTGTTGAGGTATAGTGTTGCATGGGTTGCTCTTAGGTTTTTCCTTGTGATGTAATGTTTTGGGGCCTTCTCTTGCATGGGAATAATGATAAATATTATTTGTATTAGCAAATGTGCATTAATGCAAGTCATTTTATTATGAGTTTTGTTGAGAATTCTCTTTGTAGTTAAATGAATGTGGTTGTCATTATCTTATTGCTTATGCATTGGCACATTAGTAACCTTAGGTAAGTTTTTACACCTTAAGTAGTCAAGGTGATTACGGATATTTTGAGAGTGTAGCTAGTCTTGTTTGTTAAACATCTAGATCTTATAAAAGCTTGTTAGAGTTACATGTGTTTCTTCCTTGTTGGTTTATAAAACCAACCCATGTTAGTATTGGTGTATTGAGAAGAAAGATTTATCTAGTTTCTTAGGAGAATTACATCAAAACCTGATTCTAAGGAGCAAATATGTATGCTTCCATGTTGAGGTAGGGTATCAGGTTTAGTTTATGAGGCTAGTTTAGGGTTGTGTTCTAGCTTATCCTTGAATGAGTTAAAACTCCTTTTTGATGATCTCTGATTTAGAATTTAATCAAATAATATATTATACAAACTTAATGGAAAGAATCTTGATCATATAACTATTTTTTCATAAAATAATAGTTGTTAACCATTGTGTTGGGTATAGTAGAATTATAATATTTATGGTTCAATGTTCATCCAGGATCTTGGGCCAAGGGTTGCTTTTCCACATAATTTATTTAAGGATAGTGGAGGTTTATAGGTTGAATAGCAAGTGGGTCAGATTATTTATGTAGTGACTTTGAGACCACTTGTGTATTATTATTCATGTCATATATACATGCAAGATCATCATGACACATCATGTGTATCATTCCACACAAATGACTAGTTAGTAGACATTGTATATTATGTAGAGTGTGTATTGCATTATTTTAGAAAAATGGTTGGTTTATGTGTGTGTTTTAATCATGCAAAATTATGGGCATGACAATGCAAGTCCATGAAAGGATACAATCATCAACAATAATCATATAAGGGATAGTGAATGCTTAGATCTAGAACAAAGAGTCTACATTTAATCAGACAAGTCCCAACTTATATTGATATGACAATGTCTACTGGAGTGTGGATCTACACCTGTGTGTGATGAGGATTCCCTTATGTTTTGATATCTATAAATCCATGTGAATATCTCAATTTACCTTTTCTTTGATTCAAGCCCTAAATATGCACTATAATATAATTTTGAAATCAAGACAAAGGGTGAAATGGAAGGGTTGAGTTAAACTTAACCACCATCTATGACTAAGTGTTTCCTATGTATCCAATACTATGAAGAGGGATTTTAAATCAAACGTAATTATCCGACCTAGTTGAGTGTGTGAAATCCTATGTAATGCTAGTATGTAGTGCAATTCTATTTAAGGATTTAAACACTTAAAAACCTATGAATTGACCTTGAAAAATTTATTTATATTAGATTAGGGATTTCTCATTTAAGGTATTTTAGGTTTTGGAGCTTTATAATAATTCCTTTCAATGTGTAGAGTGATTTCTAGTGATAACTAGATATGTGCTAGATAGATGTTGGATAAATAAATGAGTAAGCTTGATGTGTTTATATAGTTGACTCTTTGGGTATTTTATTTTGAATTGATATGTGAAATGCATGGGCTGCACCTAAAAATTTAAATTTTGGAAGCTAGTCATTAAGAGGCACAGGAACATGTTTAACGTAGGTTAACTAGTCCATGGAGATGGACCTATTTGAAAGGTGTGAACTTATCTAAAACATAATAATAATGATATGAGGCTAGGAGACATTCTGAGAATGATATTTTACCATTTTGGAAAAGACTAAGAAAATCTTGTGTAATAACAATGACAATTTTGGAAGGTTGAGTCCATATATGGATACATAGCTATGAATAATAGTGAATAAGAGTCTTGTATGTGAATGTAAGTCAAATAGGTTAATATTTTGGTCAAAATACACATTTTAAAATGTCTAATATGAAATATGAGTGTCTAAAATAAGAGGCCTTCATCACATGGTACATGCAATGGAGGAGATGCAAATTATATATTTAAGGGGATGTTGCATGTTCTCCCAATTGTATCAGGACCTCAATAAATGTTTAAGTTACTTAGGACATGATTGCATTGAGAAAACTATATAGTGGCCTAATGACTAGGCCTATTGACCTACCCATTACATTGGAGGACTTAAAGAATCATTGAAATAAATATGATGAAAATAAGGGCTTAAAATATGGAGGGACCATGATTTACTGCATTGGATGACAATCCTAGGCTCTTTTAGTGAGATAGACATAACCTTGTGAGCATATATAGAGCATCCAAACTAGGCTAAGGATGCCACATAAAATATAATAGACTAAGATGTGTTTTACCTTATTTTGAATTAATGATCTAAATAAATCTAAATTTATAAATATTCAAATTATATAAAGTATATATAAATTGAGTAAATCTAAATTTAAAATCATATGTTCAATTATACCCTATTGTTTATAGAAATGACCAAGAATATTAGGGGTAATTAACCTATTACTATTTTTTTAAGGCTTGAGACTATATACATGTGTCAAAAAAGATTGAAACTCGATTTAGAGTTGCTTAGATTTAGAAACTGACTATCTGAACCTACCTAGACATATCCAATAGCACTTAGATGCATGTGGTAACCAAAGGTGTTTGGTTTCTATTGGAAATTTATCTATTAGATGTGCCAAATCATTATGCCTACACATAAATCATTATTATGTGCAAGTTAGAGGCTTGTTATTATGCGCATGTCCAAAATTTTGTCTCCTTCATCTTAAAACCCTAGCTCCACTTTCAACACTAGGTTTATGTGTACAAATAAATTGGAAAATATGTGATGATCTGATTCTAACCATCCCCCAATAAATGATTAAGCATTTCTGATGTTTTAATACTCAAAAGAGGGATCAAATCGCACATAGTTCTCTCATTTAAGTGTGTGTATAATAATTATCCACTAGTATGGATGCAGCCTATAAATTAGATTTTGAAAGTTGATAACATGAAAATTTTACTTAAATTTAACTACTTTAGACTTGTCTAGGGTATACTCATTTGATGGGTTTCTAATTTAGAAGATTTATGGTTTTTTCTCTTGATGTGCAAGTGATAAATAGATCGATGCCAGATAGTGCTATATAATAATAGGCTTAACCCTAGTGTGTTTAAATAGCTGATTATTTAGGTAATTTATTTTTTTATCAACATGAAAAATGAATGGGTTAACCCATAGGAAATATTTTAATTTATGAATATGGTTATTACAATATGCGTGGATAGATTTGGTACATGTGGATGAATCCAGCAGTTAGATTTTTATGATTGTAACTAAATGTGTCTAAGAAAAAGGAACAATGATATGCTGATTAATGGATATTTTGATTAGATTAATAATAAGATTAGGCACAAACTAGGGAATTTTTATAGGTAAATAATAGAAAATTTGGAATTTTTGGTCCATAGATAGATGCATGGCTATAAAGGAATGTGGACAAGAGTCATATGTGTAGAAAAAACTCATGTATAATAAAGATAGGTTAAGACTAACATTTTAAAGTGTTTAATACCATATTTATGTGTCTACAATTACCCCCCCATATTATAATATTGAAAATGTGAGAGTAAAAGGGTAAAGAGATTGTATACCTTAGTATAACCACACTTTATCTTTGAGAGAAAGATCTAAGTATCCAACTTACTCCGTGCAAACATGAAATAATCAATGTCCATGTATGGTATGAAATATGAAGTAAAATAGATGAATAAAGCATTTAAAATTTTAAGAACAAGGAATGAATAATCCTATAGGTAAGTGAATTATACTACTCTTTAAAGTATTGGAGACTAGGGTGATTATGCCCCAAGGTGAGTGCTACTATGTTAAACCATGGGTTAGGAAGATAAATTCCCAAACCCTCATATAAATGAAGTTAAACCTATAATAGGTTTAATATGAAAAATGTGGATCCCCATAATAGGTTCATATGTAAAGGTGGAACCTTGAAATAGGTTTTAATGTAAAAGGTGGAACCCCATACTAGGTTCCTATGTAAATTAAAATAGACTGAATCAAATGTTATAGATGATATTTAGATTCATAATGTTACCTTTGTTACCATCATGAAAATCTAAAATTTCATACATGAACCACATCCATTCCCCATAATCTAATGTAATTATACTGATTTCATATAAAATGCCATAAATATATATGTCACTCTTCCCACAATCTAATCAATCTGATCCTTGTAGTATGATAATTATGCTTATATGATATCTATAACATATCACTTATGTACCTATAAAGTGTCTACATATGCATCACATATCCCCCCAAATCTATCTCAATCTATATATATCTGATAAATATTCTCAATCTGATCCATTAATCATGTAATATGTCCTAAAATTTGAATTATCTGTGGATGGAGGCTTGAATCTCTATAAAAATACTATTAGTATGCCCCTCTTTTTAAGTGAAGAATGTAGCCTATGAATTAATCATCTTAAAATTAAAGAATTATATCCATCATAATCTAGAGAGATGTAAGCATGTAGAACATGTGCTAACATGTGAATAGTATGTCATCATAGCATGATTAAACCATCAAAGTATATATGAAACGTGTTTCCTAATGTATATAAATGTTATCACAAGATAGTTATATAAATTATGCATGTATCAGTAGTCACCATAGATATAATAATTGATTAATCTATGTAGGAAGATGCATGATATATATCATGGCACCACACACAATTAGAAAGATTCGTGATATGCATCAAAACACCATAAACTCAAAAACTAATCCAATATGTTTTCACACATATGCATGCAAAGTATGGCAATGACACATACAATAAAAACACACACAATAATTCTCAATGTCACAAAAAATAAAATTCACACACAATACACTCAATAAACACATAATGTTACATGATGATAAAGTAATGTCACATAATGAGCAAACAATGCCACATAAAAATTAAGGAATGTCACACAATGTAAGAACTGCATACAATGTAATACATATTCAAGGATCACACCATGAAAAATATAATATTATTCACACATAAATGAATGAAATGCAACACATAATGGTCACACAATAGGCATAAAACATAACATGAAATATCAAAAACAATGATAGAACAAATAAATCTAGTTTACACTATTAATGTATGTAATCATCACACATGGTAAATTATAGTATCCACATAACACTCTAAGTAGTCTAAGTAAGGGCAAGCCATGTATAATCAATATAAGTAACTCAATATGATAAAAATAATGGTCATAGAAAGATGTAACGTAAATATATGTAACAAAGAGATGCCTCTAGTGTAGACATACCCAAAATTTAGGAAGGATAGATTGTGATAAACAACATAAATGATAAATGTAAACTAGCAATACATGCCATGCATAAGGCCTGATTTTTTTTATCGATATGTTTTTTTTTATTTTGTTGAATATGAGATTATGAATTATGTGAAATTTATAGGTCCAATATCACATCCAAGGGATGTGGATAGTTATGTGGTGGATATGGAAAAAATGTGTCTAACTCTATACATCAAATTAAGTCAAATGTCAAATATATCATCATCATTATTGTTGGCATACCATTGTTTATTATGATATCTATCTATCACTTTGATATTTATTGAATATTGTGGATATATATCACATATTGTGCCACTATATATGAAGAATCATGTTCTATCTTAATGAATATAAAATTTGGACTTATCCATGGATCCTTGTCTCTTTGATTATCATTATTCTCATCAAGGTAAAATTTTATTGTATTGTCCTTAAGTCTAAATTTTATTCATTCTTTATGTGTCCATTGTAGACTCCATATGTTCTAAAAATTGTTGATTTAATGTTTCTTGTGATTGATCTTTTATACTCATCACAAATATCAATGTGTCCACAAACTTTAGCCCACTAACAACTAGTAATTTAATATGTCAAACTAATCCCTCATCTATATCATGACTTGATTGCTTTAGAAATGAAATTGTGCACGTATTTGGATCTTCTTCTAAATCAATATGAAATTATTACCAATAGTCACTCTTGATGTAAACTTGGATAGTTAAAATGTCCCTCTGTGGATGCTTTGAATTTATGCATAGTATATATATATGTTTTGAGTTTATTAAAAACCATTATAGGTGGCTCTTGATGTATTTGTATTACCTTAATGATTCCTTCATTCTTAAATTTATAAATATGTCATTGTAATGCTTCAAAATTATTTGTATTATGTCTAATGATGTTATGGTAATCATAATATTATTTGCCTTCTTGATGTGATAATTGGCCCACAAATTTATGTATAGTAGTAGGTAATGGAATCAAATTTTTGTCAAGTAACATTTACAATATGCTACTTATTTTAACTTGAATGGTTATTACTTGAAATGTTATGTAAGGATTTGTATCTATGAACTCCACATTAATGACTTATTTTTCTCTAAAGTTAGGTATTCACTTTTGATACATTATGCAATATGAAGTTCTTATTGTACCCCATTCATGCTTGATTTTATAAAACAATTCCCTAATGGTGCTCTTAACATATGAGGCTCTTATCATGAGTTGATATTTTAACAATTATTTACATTCCCATCATTTTGATTGTCTTGAAGTATTATCTTTCCTTTATCCATTTTATATTATTCTTGAGTAGAAAAAATTGATTTATTAATTTTATCTATACATGAATTGTCCTGATACTCTCTTGGACCTATAGGTTTAAAAAAGTTACAAGATAAGTACTCATCTTGATCAAATCATCATCTATAATTTATGGAATTTTAGTGTAATCATCATCACTTAAATCATCTTCTTTGAATATGTAATCTGGATTCTTTAAATCAACCAATAGGGGAAGATTTGATATCATCTCTTTTTATTTCTCAAAATTTATTTGTGATTCATTCATTGTCTCTTCTTTTATTGACACATTTGTAATTGTCTCTCTACCATTTAATTTACTCTATTCTCAAACCTTATATGTATTGATTCTATTTGGTTGGATAATTTATATTTTGAATTACCTTCATTATTAGGTTGGATCATTTTTAAATATTTAAAAGGATCATTATATACAAGACATCTATACAAATTTACATTATGCATGAATTTCAAATATTTGTGTATTGTGGATGGTACTGCTTCCATAACATGCATCTATTGTTGACCCAAGTGTAATTTATAGTGTAAATGGTTAGGCATGACTTAAAACATGGTAGTCAATGTCTTGGGTCCTACTATCACATCCAATGATATTGTTCCAAGTACCTAGTGAGTAATATTATCAAATCCTATTATGTTCTTATCTAGATTTTGAATAGTATCCATATTGACACCCAATGTTTGTAAGAATGATATGTTGTATGTTGGGTGAATATTTTGTCAACTAGCATACTGATCAACAAAATAGGTCTAATCAACCATAACAGGAAGATTAGTCAGCTAGTTATGCAAGTTTACTACATCAACAGGGGACAAATCTCTCCTCTCATCAAGGGGAGGTTCCCTATAGATACGTAGGAGCTATATACAATATAAATAAGTAGAAAATAACACATGGGGGAAGAATAAACCATCCATCTCTCTTCTTTTAGTGATGATGCTCACAGACAAAGGAGAAAATCCTAGTGGAAACACTGAAGGCACTTCTCTTCTTTCAGAAGTGTTCTTGCAGGAAACAACAGGAGTTTCTTTCAGATAAGATAAGAAACCAGTAATGAAAGGGCACAATAACAATAAGATGAAATAGAATGCAAAGTTTCCACCTCAACTACACAAAGAGTATATCACAAAGGATAATGGGGGCAAAAAGTCATCCCAGAAACCTCAACACAAAAAGAAAAGAAAAACATAGACTGAAAACAATTGTGAAAGCACAAAGTCTTCCCACAGTTGGATTCAAGACACTTCCCTATTACTTTCACTAATTCTGCTTTCCAAATTAAATGAATAAGAACACCTTCAAAAGATAGACGTAAGAATGATCTCCTAAAATGATTCAAGCTAAAATAGCATAAAGTCTGTAAACAACTTGCTTTCTCATTCAGATAAAATGAAATTACAACCTGAGCTCAAAGTCTCAGTATTCTTTCAACTGGGCAGAGTTTCACTCTTGTAAAAATGAAAAGTCTCCTTTACAAATGAGAGATATTAAAAACTTATAGTAAGTATGTAAGGATTGGTGCTTTTTTCTATGGGACAACCCATGCTACAGCCAACATCTTCAATGCATCTCTAGTTTTTGTCTGGAGAGACCATGCTGAGAACAATGCACTGCCATAACTATGGCATGTCTCTTCATTTGATATGTTTCTTCCTTGGTATGGACTGTCTGGTCCTTTTCCAATTTGTCTTTACTTCATGGAAGAAAAATAGGCCACATCCTTGGTTTGGTGCACTCAGAAGTCTACTCGCTCCACTATTTCACCTACTGGAAATAACTCTTTCAAAGATAATTCTGGTCCTTTGCATCGATCTTCTCTTCCCTACAGCAATTTGAGCCTTCAAGCTCTCTTTTTAGTCTATCACTTGATTCAAGTTGAACCTTGAACCCGTTGAACCACTGAAAGTTCATCGATTCATTGGTTCATTCTATCTCTTTTGTTCTATCACTTCTTGGTTCAATCGCTTCTTTGCTCCTTGGTTGAACCATCCGTTGAACCACTTGTTTGATACTTCTCTCTTGACTGAGGTTGCCTTTGAACTTTTTAACCTATGAACCATTGAACTTTGAACTCTTTCAGTTCAAAGTTCAATCGGTTCATTGGTTTATTTTGCGTCTCGCTCAAACACTACTTCCTTTATCTTTCTAAGCTCTGGTTGAACCTTTGAACCTTGAACCCATTGAAATTTTTGGTTCAATGGTTCAATTAGTTCATCCTTTGAAGCCCCTTTTTGTCTAAGTCTGTGAAAGTTCCTTTCTACATCTTTGTTCAGCCTTTGGAACGTCCTGAAGGGAAGGTGTCCCTTCGGGCTTTTCAAATGGTCCTTTCTCTATCGCCAAGTGCCCCCCACAAGGGTGCTTGTCCTTCAGGATTTAACTTCCCCAGTGGGTTCTTACTTCTCTGGTGGGCTTTTTCCATCGAGAAAAAAGCCTAAAAGAATTCCTTCAGACAAAATGTTTGAAGGAAAGTTTCTTGTTACTTGGCCATTCATTCTTTTTTGTTTCTTTAGACTTTTTCTCTGGGTGAATTCCTTCAGACAAAAAGTCTGAAGGAATTTTGGCTTAACATTTTTTCGAGAAAATCTTCCCTAGAGAATTATTTCGGCCTCTTAGACTTAGCCATTTTCCTGAGGGGTTCCTAACTTTTGTCTACTTTTGCTTACTACCCCCCGCAAGGGCACTTGTTCCTTTGGCTTTGGGGCAGCCCCTTGAACCTACCAATTGAACCAACCAATTGAACCAAATTTGGTTCAATGGTTCAATGGTTCAATTAGCTCATTCTTCATTATTTGGCTAAGCCCTTTTGATCTTTTACACCAAGCACGTTGAACCAACTTGGTCCTTGAACCCATTGAACCTTTGAACCAAAGTGGTTCAAAATTCAATGGTTCAAGCCTTTGTCTTTTATCATTTTCTAATTGAACTCTTTTGTTTGAACTCAGGCACTAAACCAATCCTAGAAATAACTAAGTGTTAGAAACTTGTTCTTTTGACTGAACTCACCTGCAGAAGCTTTTTAACCTATTAAACCTGTGAATCCCTTTATGAAAAAAGCTTAAAAATGAGGAATTTGAAATCTCAAAACAAATTTTGAGAAGGGAAGAGAGAAATTTCGGTCTATGCAAGGCCAAAATAGTCCTTAGGTTGTCCCAAAAATGAGTGGCATTTTTCGGGGACAACAAATGGCTCTAATTGGGGAACTACCTTTAGTTAGAAACTTGAAACATAGTTGAGGGGAGTAGAAACTAGAATCTCCAGTGCCTCAAAGTGTGCCATTGGGCTATGGAGTCACTCTACCCAAGAAGAAAGGCTCCAAAAAATGTTAACAAAAGAAGAAAATAGAAACAAAAGACTATACAAATATACATATGTACAAGGGAACTCATCCGATACTTCAAGAGTTGAAGTGCTTCAGATGTTGCCCATTGTGAGGTAGACAAAAGAGAGTGCCATCTTGATACTTCAATAAGAAACTATTTTTACCTTTGAGATAATGAATAGTAAAAGGGCCCCTCCATAGGGAATCAAAATTTCTGTGCATCTCCTTTGGTTCTCTTCTCTTGTCCCACAGTAGGACTTGATCTCTAATCTAGAAATCACAATTCTTTGCTTTTTGGTCGAAGAGCTTCTTCACCAGACTTTGATGGGTGGCAATTCTGTCCATCACTATAGTTCTTTGCTCATTTAGCTAAGTAAGGCACATGATCCTCTTCTCAATTGAGCTCTCATACGTTTGATCTTAAATCACCTTAGCCAAGTTCAATGCTGGAAATTCCAAAGTGATTGGTATCTCAACATTGATGCCATATAGAAGTTGGAAGGGAGACATACCAATTTCTCTCTTTAGTGTAATTTTGTCTACCCATAGAGCATCAACCAATGCCCTATGCCATGCCCTTTGGTTGTCATCCACCAACTTCTTGATGATAGTCACCAAATTTTTATTGCTTGACTCAGCCTGTCCATTCCCTTGTGGAAAGTAATAAGAGGAGTGGGAGAGTGTAATTCCATAGTAGAATCAGAATTGAGTAATCTCCTAAGAAGTGAAATAGGATACATTTTCAGTGACAATTTTGATTGGGACCCCAAACTTGGACTTGATGTTCTCTTTGAGGAAATTGCATACTACTTTTGAAGTAGCATGTTTTATTGGAACTGCTTCCACCCATTTGGTGAAGTAGTCTATTACCATGAGGACATAGTCATGTCCAGCACTTGATGATGGGTTTATAGCTCTAATAAAATCAATTCCCCATTACTAGAATGGCTCCTCTATGATCACTGCTTTGAGGGGCAGGGCAACTAGCTTGGGCCTTCCAACAAATTGCTGGCACATTGCACATCCCTTGACCCACTTGTATGCATCTTGAAAGAGAGTTGGCCAATAATACCTAGCTCATGGGATCTTATGGGAAGTCATAGGGGTAGAAAAATGTCCTCCATAGGCTAAATTGTGGAAGGACTTTAGAAGTCAACTTTTTTGCTCTTTTTCCACATAGTGAAGGAACGTTCCATCAAGGCTCCTCTTATATAGGCTGTTGTCCCAGAGAACAAAATTAGTAGCTTTTAGCTTGATGGTTCTCCTTTCTTTATAAGATAGGTGAGCAAGACACTCACCATAAGTAAGGAAATGAGCAATACCTAAATACCACTCATTCATGGTGGAGACAAAGAGGACTGTTAATGTGTCATCCACTTCTGGTTCTTCATGCTCTATTCCTCTTGGCTTGTTATCAACAATTAGTTGGCATAGCCCCTTTCCACATACCAACTTTGTTGGCCTGATGATAAGATTGAAATCCTAGATCTTTGCATCCTAATTACCTCTTTTCATCCCAAACTCCTGCTGAGTCAGTATATATTTCACTGTGGTGTCAGGGACCAAGGTAGTAACTCGAGAATTGAGGATGTAGAAATGAAAATATTTTATGACCTTCACCACTGCATAAGCGTGCTTCTCTATATTTGAGTACTTCAGCTCATGAGCTTTGAGAGGACAAATCATGAAGGAAATGGGAGATTCCATACCTTCTTTATTCTGTTGAACTAAGATTGATAAAAGCGTATGTTCTGAAGCATAGCTGTAAATGGTGAACTCTTTGCTATAGTTTGGACAAGCCAAAATTGGAGCATGGGCAATGGCAGTCTTGATATCCTCAAAAGCTAACTTACCTTCTTTAGTCTAGCTAAAGGTAGCCTTTCCATTCATCATGTTTACAATGTGCCTAGTCTCCTCAGTGAATTTAGGGATGAACCTCCATAAGAAATTCACCTTTCCAAAGAAAGAGTCAACAACAGTCTTGCTTGTGGGTAAGGAAAGTTCCTGGATAGACTTGACTCTGTCTGAGTCAATATTTATTCCTCCTTTGGACACAACATGTCCAAGAAGTTTCCCCTCTGTTACTCTAAAAATTAACTTCTTGGGGTTTAAAGAAATGCCATTCTAGTGGCAACATTCCAGCACTTGCTGCAAATGGTTCACATGATCTAGGCGATGCTTAAAAAAGACAGTCAAGTCATCAAGATAAACTACGATGAACTTACCCATCTCATCATTGAAGGCAAGGTCCATTGCTCTTTAGAAGCTGGTTCTAGTATTTATCAAAACAAAAGGCATCCTGGTCTTATGCTGGTCTGCTTCACTAACTTTGACTTGATTATATCTTGAGAAGCCATCTAGCATTGATAACATCTCTGAGCCTGTCACTATCTATAACACTTGATCCATGATTGGCAAAGGATAATTATCCTTCAAGGATGCCTGATTAAAATTCCTAAAGTCCACACAAAGGCATATTTCACCATTCTTCTTCCTTACAGGCACTATATTAGCAATCCATGTGGAATGATGGATTGGGAAGATTATCCTGGCATTTAGCATTGTTTGTATCTCAGATAAAATAGTACCTAATATTTTTGGATTATAATGCCTAGACTTTTGCTTATAAGGTGTTGAATCAACCTTGAGAGGGATGTTGTGTCAAATTTCATCAAGCTGGAGTGATTTTAGGTCAGCATAGGAGTACGCTAGGACATCCATTTATTTGTTGAGCAAAGAGGTGAACTTGAAATGCTCTTTAGGAGTACAACATTTCCCAATGTTCACCATATTGGGGTGTTCCTTGGTTCCCAGATTTACTTGATCAAACTCCTAAGATGAGCTTGAATCCATTAGCTACTGTCTGATGAATCTATCATGCTTATCAAACAACTTCTCAAGGGAAACTAGGCCTTTGGGAATCTTATTCCCTTTGAGTTGCAAGAACTCCTCACCTGTGTCTGCATTTGATTTAGGAGCTGTTTCACGCTTTTGAAGTTTACTGCCTTCAAAATGCAGCTATTCAAAGCTATCTTTTTGCTCTAGGAAGGCAATGATTTGGTTGTCATTGTTAAACACCTACCAATGACTGGCATTATCAGGTACACTTGGCTGAAATACTAGCTCAATCATGTACTTGCCCCCTTTAAAATTTGGGTAGGGGACCAAGAGAGTAGCTGAAGCAACTAATGCATCTGCCTAGTCATTAAACTCTCTAGGAACTATAGAGATGCTGAAAGCATCAAATTATTTAAGCTGGTCCCAGACTAGATTATGGTAATGATGTAATCTTTCATTTTTGGTTTGGTACAGGTTCCTTACCTGACAAACCACTAGTTTAGCATCTCCTTTAGCATGAAGGAGCTCCATGCCTTTGTCTCGAGTAGCTCTCAATCCAAGCAACAGAGACTCATATTCAGCTGTGTTATTCGTGTTACTGAATTACAATTTATAAGATGAGGGAAAAATTATCTCCTTGAGGAGATATTAACACAACCTCAGCTCCTGAACCAGTGGAAGAGCAGCTGCCATCAAATTCAAGAATCCATACCTCATTTGATACTAATTTTATTTTGGATTCTTCTTCATCTATGGGTGGAGATACTTCCACACTTGCCTTGTGTTCAGCTAATTCCTCTACTGTTCTAGCTAAATGAATTTCCAGGCTATCATCTACAGGAGCTTCATCAGATGTCTCATGAAATCCATCCATATATAGAAAGTAGTTACCCATGCCTAAAGAATCAAATAGAATTTGAGCTTCAGGTGCTAAGGTTTGGATAACCACATATTTTTCTTCCTTCTCAGGGAGCAGCCTCTTCATAACACCCTTGACTGGAATCCTCGCCTCTGATAAATCCATGCTCAATTCACCATCAACATCCCTACAAAAATTTTGCTCGAGAAGGATGCCATATGATGCTGGGATGTATGCTACCAAGACAGTCATCTTGATTCTTTTGTCTGGAAAGGCAGCAAATGTAAATTGGGCATCTTTAATTTGTCCCAACAAAGGCACTTGCTTGTTCTCCATGGAGAAACATATACCAAAATTTTTGGTCAATGTGAGGTCAAGGGATTCAGCCACTTTAGCAGGCATGCCATTGTTTGAAGCTCCATAATTAATGATGCAATTATTTAGTTGATGTCCATTTATCAAAAATGAGACATAAAAAGGTTCAGTCCTGCCAGGAGCAGTAGGGGGAGTGGTGACAAGGTTGTTCCTGGTGGGTGCATTCCTGGTAGGATCATGTGTTTCTTTGGGAATTGCTTGTTCAATAGGGATGTTCTAATTTTTAACACATTGAACTAGTCTGTCTAATTGCTCGAGATGGGACTACAAAAATTTGAATTCAGACATTTGAATTTTGATTCTCTTTATATGGTCAATGATATCAAATGTCTAGAATGAGCTAAGAGTAGAGGATGGGAGTTCATCCTTTTGATTTTTGAAAGGGGGAAGACTGGACTGCAAAATTGAAGTAGAAGGCATAGGGGCATTTGGGGTACTTACCTTTCTTGAAATCACCAGGTCCTTTGGCTAGAAAGGAAGAGTGAATCCCTACTTAGTAATTGAAACTGCTGGTTGAGGTCGCTCCTCTACTTTCTACTTATCAGCTTGTTGAGTTGATTGATTCTTGGACTGAGTAAATACAACATATGACCCCTCAACTGCATTGCTTTCACTCTTGGGTTCATCTTGATATTTCAAGAAACCAATATGGGAGTTGCCAGCTAATTCTTCTTCTTCCTCACTGAAGAGATTAACATCATCTTCAGGATTCAACTCAGGCAGGAATGAGAAATCTGCTTCAGCTTCAAGATATCCAACTGCTGAGTTGTTTAGAGGCAATTCAAGGGTGAGGTTCCTCTGTGGAGGAGGAAGGTGATTTTACTATTCCTGATTCCTGGTAGCATTGCCTTGGTACGCTTGATTCTAAAATGTCCTCCTAGGCATATCTCTGTATGCAGGAGTATATGACATCCCTTGCACCATTTGCTTTCTGAGAGCTAGCATTTCATTTTCTATCTTTTGTACCATTGGGTCAGTGGTGACTATAGGTGAATACTCAGAAGATGAAGAGGATTTACCTTTATTAGGGTCTCTCCTTATCTTTCCTACCAAGATAAGGTCATCTTCTGCCTTAGTAGCTAGGTCCTGAACAACCACAAGGTCTATGTGTCTGGCCCATCTCAGTAAGAAACTCACTTTAGGCAGTTGTGAGTTGATGAAGAAGCATTTGAGGTTCTGAGGTGTTAGCTGGGTGACCATGGGAATCTTGTGCCTCAGCTTGTCAAACCTGGCAATAAAATCCCTCATAGGCTCATGAGGCTCTTTCTTCATCTGAGTGAGCTAGGCTAACAAGGCATGTGCATCTTCTGTAGGCTTGAACCTAGCTTCAAATTTGTATTTCAGAGTGTCCCAATCAGTCACTGATCCAGCTTGCAAGTGGTAGAACTAGTCTTTAGTAGCACTTTGTAGTGTCTCCATGAATAGCCTGACCGCTATGTCTTTAAATTCCACCCTTATTACACCATAGGCTATTCTAAAAGCTGTAATGTGTTCATCAAGATGAACCTTTCCATCACCAAAGAATTTGGGGAAATTCTTCCTTGAACAGTGTGGAAGCTCATGCAGAGGTGGAGTCAAATTCAGGGGATTGAAAGAATTACCCCAGGGGCCTTGAGCAATGATTTAATTATGTAATAGTGGGATCACTAATCTAGGTGGAGTGTGGATAGGCAAAGCTTAGCTAGCAGTAGAAAAAGAAGATCTACCTTGTGTTGGTGGCCTGGTAGGGTTAGGAGGAAGACTCCTAGTTCATCTAAGGTGAGGTTGTGGAGGAAACAACTCAAAATTACTCTACCGTGCCAACTCAAAAGTAGGGTCAACAACACCTTGGGATTTTTGGCCTCTGGTATAACATGGAGTTGCCAGATTTCAGAACAAAAAATGGAAAAGAGTAGGATCTACTTTAGCTTGAAGTTTGAGACTTCAAACTGCGTGCTCTACCCTAGCAGAGTCACCAAAAACTATTGGGTGAATATTTTGTCAATCAGTGTACTAATCAACAAAATAGGTCTGATCAACCATAGTAGGAAGATTGGTCAGCCAATTGTGTAGGTTTTCCACATCAATATGGGACAAATATCTCCTCTCATCAAGGGGAGGTTCCCTATAGATACGTAGGATCTATGTACAATATAAATAAGCAGAAAATAACACATGGGGGTAGAATAAACCATCCATCTCTCTTCTTTCAGAGATGATGCTTATAGAAAAATGAGAAAATCTTGGTGGAAACATTGAAGGCACTTCTCTTCTTTCAAAAGTGTTCTTGTAGGAAACAACAAGAGTTTCTTTTAGATAAGATAAGAAACCAGTAACCAAAGGGTGCAGTAACAACAGGATGAAATAGAACACAAAGTTTCCACCTCAACTGCCCAAAGAGTATATCATAAACGATAATGGGGGTAAAAAGTTGTCCCAGTATCCTCAACACAAAAAGAAAAGAAAAACACAAAATGAAAATAATTGTGAAAGCACAAAGTCTCCCCACAGTTGGATTCAGGACACTTCCTTATTACTTTCACTAATTCTGCTTGCCAAATTAAATGAATAAGAACACCTTCAGAAGACAGGCGTAATAATGATCTCTTAAAATGATTCAAGGCAAAATAGCACAAAGTCTATAAATAACTTGCTTTCTCATTCAGATAAAATGAAATGAAATTACAACCTGAGCTCAAAGTCTCAATGTTCTTCTTTCAATTGGGCAGAGTTTCACTCTTGTAAAAATGAAAAGTCTCCTTTACAAATGAGAGATATTACAAACTTATAGCAACTACACAAGATGATCTCTTAAAATGATTCAAGGCAAAATAGCACAAAGTCTGTAAATAACTTGCTTTCTCATTCAGATAAAATGAAATGAAATTACAACCTGAGCTCAAAGTCTCAATGTTCTTCTTTCAATTGGGCAGAGTTTCACTCTTGTAAAAATGAAAAGTCTCCTTTACAAATGAGAGATATTACAAACTTATAGCAACTACACAAAGATTGGCACCTTTTGTTCATCAATTCATTGGTTCATTCTGTCTCTTTTGTTCTATCACTTCTTGGTTTAATCACTTCTTCACTCCTTGTTTGAACCATCCATTGAACCACTTGTTTGCTACTTCTCTCTTGACTGAGGCTGCCTTTGAAATTTTGAACCTATGAACTATTGAACTTTGAACTCTTTCAGTTCAAAGTTCAATCAGTTCATTGGTTTATTCTATGTCTCACTCAAACACTGCTTCCTTTATCTTTCTAAGCTTTGGTTGAACCTTTGAACCTTGAACCCATTGAACTTTTTGGTTCAACGGTTCAATGGTTCAATCGGTTCATCCTTTGAAGCCCCTTTTTATCTAAGTCTGTGAAAGTTCCTTTCTGCATCTTTGTTCAGCCTTTGGAATGTCTCGAAGGGAAGGTGTCCCTTCAAGATTTTAAAATAGTCCTTTCTCTATTGCCAAGTGCCCCCCGTAAGGGTACTTGTCCTTTAGGCTTCAACTTCCCCAACGGGTTCTTACTTCTTCGACAGGCTTTTTTCGTCAGGTAAAAAGCCTAAAAGAATTCCTTCAAATAAAATGTCTGAAGGAAAGTTCTTATTACTTGGCCATTCATTCTTTTCTGTTTCTTTAGACTTTTTCTCCAGGTGAATTCCTTCAGACAAAATTTTTGAAGGAATTTTACCTTAACATTTTTCCTAGAAAATCTTCCCTAGAGAATTCTTTCAGCCTCTTGGACTTAGCCATTTTCCTGAGGGGTTCCTAACTTTTGTTCACTTTTGCTTACTACCCCCTACAAGGGCACTTGTTCTTTTGGCTTTGGGGCAGCCCCTTGAACCTACCGATTGAACCAACTGATTGAACCAACTTTGGTTCAACGGTTTAATGGTTCAATCAGCTCATTCTTCGTCATTTGGCTAAGCCCTTTTGATCTTTTGCACCAAGTCCGTTGAACCAGCTTGGTCATTGAACCCATTGAACCTTTAAATTAAAGTGGTTCAAAGTTCAATGGTTCAAGCCTTTGTCCTTTATCATTTGCTGATTGAACTCTTTTGATTGAACTAAGGCACTAAACCAATCCTGGAAATGGCTAAGTGTTAGAAACTTGTTCTGTTGACTGAACTCGCCTGTAGAAGCTTTTTAACCTGTTAAACCTGTGAATCCCTTTACATAAAAAGCTTAAAAATGAAGAATTTGAAAGCTCAGAATAAATTCTGAGAAGGGAAGAGAGAAATTTTGGTCTATGCAAGGCCAAAATAGTCTGTAGGTTGTCCCAAAAATGAGTGACATTTTTCAGGGACAACATTGTAGAAGTTCAAAACTAAACCATTATCCACTAACACCCTCGAAACTTATCTCTTTAGTAATTTTTCTTGAGTGAATAGTGGAATATGTTTTTATATTATATTTTTGGTAGGCAAATATTTATTTTCCAAGGAAATCATCTTCACTCTTTAATGCATTCACAATGGATGCAAACTATGTAGCTCTATATCATTTGGAAAAGTTGTATCACATAATGTGTCATATATGATATCCTTGTAGAGGGTTGACCTATTTAGTAGTCGAAGGATATAAATATTTATTTGAGTAATATTTATCTAATCAATTATATCATTTAATTTGCTTTGATTTATTGGCCTTGTGAGAGGTGGAGTAGAAGAGAAGGAACATGTTGAATACCTCTATTCTATCATGCATGGTGGATAACTTGAACTCTTGGTGTAGTGATATCATGGAATATGAAATGAAATATAATATAAGCCTTAGGCAAATAATGGTGGTGAGATGGTAGGTGTAATAATCTGAAGGTCTAGGGGGAGGTGGAACAAAATGAGTCATACATGTCCTTTGATGTCTAGTAGTAACCAAAATCAACTCAGATTGAATATTTAAATAATGTGAATTACTGAAAAGGATAATGATTTTTCATCATTAATTTTAAACTTAGGATAATTACATAATGCTTTGAATCCTTAGATTACATAGTTGTTCAATATATTACAATTTTTAGGGAAGCAACATGTAATGATTATAATTATAGCTCGAGGTAGAAAATAAAAAATTATGTATATCCAATATAACAATGAGCGATTCATGTGAATGAAGGGAAACAAGAAATCAAGTTTATATACAAAAATATTAAAGCCTAATGAAAAGGGAAGAAACCCTAAGGTAAAACCTAGGGTTAAATGTGCTCAAGATAAAGATCAGGGTTACCAATATGTTTTATCTTATTTTGAATTTATTATTTAAACAAGTATAAAACTATGAATATTTATATTTTAATATGTATATCTAAATTATGTAAAATTGAATGTAAAATTATATTTTTAATTACACTTTATTATTTATTTAAATTACTAAGAATACCGGGGTACCTAATTTTTTACTATTATGTTCAGTCTGAGACTATGTACATGTGTTAATAAGGACTAAAACTATATATAGAGTCACTCAAATTTGGAAATTAATTATTTTAATCTACTTGGACATATCTAATATATCTTGGACACTTATGGTAACCAAAAACATCTTATAAAATGTCTATGTTACATGTGCCATATTGTTATATCACAGATCATTACTCTTGCCTATAATCATTATTCTATGCAATATCAGAGGCTCAATATTATACACAAGTCCAAAATTTTATCTCCACCTTGAAACCCTATCTCCATATTCAACACTAGGTTCCCTTATAAAAAGGGGTTGGAAAGTATGGGTTAGCTGACCCTAAATGCCCCCCACTGAGTGGTTGAACATTGCCTATGTTCCAATACTCGAAAGAGGTCTCAAATAACACATAATTCTCCCACTTAGGTGTATGTGTGCAATAATGATCCCCTAGTATGGATGCAACATGTAACTTAGCTTTTGACACTTGAAAATATGTAAACTTGACTTGAATATAGGTGTTTCAATCTTATCTAGGGCATGCCCTTTAATGGGTTTATAATTTGGAAGCTTTAGGGTTTTTCCTGTATATGTCAAAGTGCTAGATATAATAATTTTGGATAGTGTTAGATAAGAATAGGATTAGGCCTAGTGTGTTTAAATAGATAAATATTTTGGTAACTTATTCTACCATTAACATGCAAAGCATATAATCTAACCCATAGGAAAGATTACATGATCAGTACAAGGTGCAATGATAGATCTAATATAGGTGGATGAGTAGCCAAATTTTGTTTGACTATACCTAGAGGCATATAAGGAATAGGTTTAGTGATCTAATAATCAAGATATAATATCATTAGGATAATAATCAGATTATGCATAGACTAGGGAATTCTTATGGGTAGTTGATATTAAACTAGGAAGGCTAGGTCTATAGATAGATTAATGGCTAATAAAGAGTGTGGATAAGAGTCGTGTGTGTATGCATAAGTCATGTATGGTAAATATAGGTCAAGACTAACATTTTCAAGCATATAGTTCTAAATTTATGCATTCATATGAGGATAAATTTGTATTAGTATTGCTGAGTGTATTTCCACAATAATTTCAAGTAGGAGAGAGGGTTGAAATAGTTTGAGTTGACACATGATATGCCACCACCATTAATATGGTTCCATACATAAAGATGTTTGTAGAGGGATGAAGATTTATGGTGATCACATTTAAGGAGTAGGTGTTGACAAATGATGAGGATGTGAGGCATTTGTATCTCTATGCTAGGAAAACTATACATGATCCCCTTGCACATAATTTCTTGAGTTCAAGTTGAGACAACAGAAAAGGGAGAAAATGAATTGGAGAAATCATGGGATAGGGTTAAGAGATTGACATTGGTTGAGTTTTTATAGGATTATACCGTGGATGGGTATAAATTTATTAGGTAAATTTTTACCATAGATAAGCCTAAGGGGAGTGGGAAAATTGATGAGCAAGGTGATCCCAATAAAATTTAACCACTTCTAGATGATAGTTTACGACATGTAATAGGGGAATGATTTGATGAGGTAAATGGGTAGCAAAAAATATTAGGCATCTAAGCTCTTGGTCAATCTCAAAATGGATGGTAACATTAGTATTTAGAATAAATTATCTAAGAAAGGAACTTAATCATTTGGGTTGAACTAGCCCCATGGGTATCATCTCAAGAGAGAATGAGAAGATAAGAAGGGAAATCTAAGAGTAAATCAACAACACTATGAATTATCAAGGTAAATTACTTACAATGACATGATTTAAATGAAATACTTGTATGTGAAATAAAAAAATGTAATTTTGAACTAATGAATGTTGTAAAAATTACTCTTCTAAAAACCAAATGTGATCTAGTATAATTAAGTAAATGAACAATGACTTTATGATATGAATTCTATATTTTTCAAGCAACAAAAATAAAATAAAATGCTAGTGCTTTACAATATAGATGAAAACATGAAATAAAACAATACTAAAACTGAAGATTGACTTAAACAAACATGAACAATGAACAAAAAATTATATAAGTGTTTTAGGGGATGATACATATTGAACACCATAAAATGTTGGCTATAAACACATTGCTATAGACTTTAAAACAACAATCTAGAGGTTGGAAAGTTATCATAAACATGAATAACAAAACATACAACCCATAAGTTTGATAAGGAAGGAATAAGGAATAACAAACAATAATAACCATGTTTATTATGCCATAACATTAGATTGAGAACAATGGAGAGTTGGATTGAAATAGAGAAGAAGAGGTACTAGCAACACATGTTTTGACAACAAAATGACATATAAAAGAATCTCAACTTTCAACATTCACACAAGTTGAACAAATGAAATAGAAATTACAAATATGTGAAACATAATCGATATAAGACTTTGAGAAAATTTGAAGTATAAATAATAGTGACGCTTCACCCAAGCCTTGAAAAATATTATACTATGGGTTATGAACACAAGTGTCACAATGGGTATATAAACAACACTTGGAACAATGATTGAAATGGAATGCACTAATCTACTCTAAGATACTAATACATCGAGACATAAAAAATTATAGTTTATCTCTATTGTAATAACAATGAAAATAACCTCTTACCTCTTTTGAGGTGTATGAAAAACCAAAGTGTAGAAGGTGATGTTAAACATCCTTAGAGAATAGATGTCTAGGTTTTTTATGAAATTCATCTGATGGTAAACTAAATTCAAATGATAATATTTATCATAATTGAAACTAGAAACTAAGCTATGATGGAATGAAAACCGAATAGAGGTTATACATTAATCATGAAAAGACTAGGTTTTAAGGATATGCTTTTAAGACTAAAATAAATTCAAAGGAGGATGCATATATATGTTAAAAAAGGAGGGGTGAAGGATATATCAACAACTAAAGAGGTTGGGAAAAGAAAAAAAATTGAAAATTATCATGAAACATTTTATCTATCAATTATAACCCTTAGATTTTTCATATATATTTTCTTGGGGAAATTGTTGGCTTGTGCAAACCGATGGTTTAGAAACTGCCTCAATGATTTCACCACAGACATAAGTGTGGGTTGAGGATAATACTTCATAATTAAAATGTGCAAACTTACCAAGCAAAAAGGGTGTATAAGAAGTATATGTACCATAAAAAAAGATAGACAATAGGATCAAAAAATGAGATGGTGCTCTATCTTAAGTTTTAATGAGGTATTATCATTAATGGATGTGAATATTGCACCATGACAAATTTGGGGGCTTACATATTTTGCCCTTGGGTATCGCACCTTGTCATGAATTTATGAGATGAATTTTATAAGAATAGGTTTTGGGGAGGAAGGTTTTAAGAGACATACCATTGCTTACATTTCTATTACTTTGAAGCCAATAATGATATGTCTTCTTGTAAAATTAGAAAGTATCAGATAAAACATGAAATACATAATTTTTACAAGGGAAGAATATACAACTTAGGTCAACATGTTGGAAACTAAAAAAAATTCTCGTTATGTTATGAAAAGGTGAACTTAAAAAATGGAAAGAAAGAGAATGAAGTGCAAGAGTATGACATATTTTTAAAATCAAGGACAAGAGGACTTACCATTAATGCAGGGAAAAATATACTACCTACCACACACATTTCTTAGACCTGTAAATGAGAAAATCATTGGAAAAACAAAACAAAAAATAAACAAAACTCAAAACCTACCTAAAACATCATGATTATCATGAAGTGTGATTGATGAGAGTGAAAATTAAAAGGAAAAATGAAAGAAAACAAAAACAAAATAAAAGGGGAATGGAAAAAAAAGCCAAGGTAAAAGGGTAAATAAAAGTTTTATACATTAAAAACAAATAATTTTAACTTCTAATGAGAGTATAAAATTGATATTTAGACCAACATTGACCATTTATTGAGTATATACAGTTAATGGGTAGAGTAAGATGGAAAGATTTTAGTAACAACACTGGCAGCAAGTAGGTCCTGTAGATAGGCAAGATCTATCCAATTTGTCTCTAGACTTAGGTCACATTGATTTGTATCAAAATTATCCCCATACTAGCAAAAATAAGGCGAGAACATGCAAAATGATTTTTACGATGATGGGAAAAATAAAATGTAATTTAAATTTGTTTATTTTAGTAAATTTTATGAATTTTTACTTTTTAGTACCACAAAAGTTTGACAACCACCACTTAATAAAGGTAGTTGTTACAAAACTGCCACCTACATTAAGCAATAATTTTGATAGGGGATATGGAAAAAGGATATTTTGAGGGAAAAATCTAACCATAACATCATGTGTAATGTGTGTATACTTCCTACATACACGTGAGCAATGCCAAAGAATAAGATTAGTTACCCAAAGTGATGACCTTAGTGAATCCAGGATAGATTGCCCAAATACAAAGAGTTCTAATATGGACGATAGAAAAAATATTTTTGATTTAACCTATGAGTCACTTACCATACAACATTCTTATCTACTGGGACATAAATCAAAACACTTTCATATTATTGAACCTACAATGATAGTGGACTATCACTCTTTAAAATGTGTATCAGATCACATTTATCCAAGTGACAGGATAAAGACTCACTATTAAGGATGTTGGTAGTGTGGGAGAGGTTCATAGATAGGCTACACATGTTGGTGATGATGAAACAACTGATGTGGTTGCCAGGAATGGCATCCACCTTACATGGGTGGAGTTAGATGTGATCTATAACATCCATGAGGTTATTGTTGGAGTTATTCCTTTAGGTTAGTTGGGGTCAAGGGGACAAATATGAACCTATACTAGTCCACTATAGTTTGGGGCATAAAGGAGTGCTATAGGATCTACGACTAGGGGTAGGACATGTTATCCCACACTTAAGATGACCTCTATAGAGTTTTGAGTCTTGGGGAACTCTTACTAAGCTACCTAATAAGGTCATGGTTTGGATCTTAAATAGGTTTATCACTTATCAAAGGGGAATTAGGATAACATATGCCTCCATGATAAGAGACTTTAGATGGAAATTCATGGGTTGATAGGTAGAGAGGCCATAGGTAGTGGTCAATCTGACTATGGCAAACATAATTATAAATTTGTATCAAGATATGTTAGGCCTCTGGGGGGATTAGGGTGTTACACTTGCTAGTTATCATAACATCCGATATATAATGGATAAATGGGGTCATTTATAGGTTCACTATGTAGACAAAGAACTCAATTTTTTTGAGGAAGCATACTTAGAAACATTGTTTCCAGTAGTAGTGGTATGCATAGGAGATTAGGAGATGCAATATGTAGAATAAATATGCTTCATATGCACACCCATGGTACCATAAATACCTATAGTTTTTTTTGGGGTGGCATAGGTTGGGGGAAAATCCCAATATAGGTAGAGCTAACTAGTCCATAAGTGAGGAGGTGACTTATCCATGATCATAGTATAATATAATGCTAGTCAGGAGGAGCTCAGGATGATGATGAGGAGGATAAGGATGAGGTTAGGGGGAAAGAGGGTCTATAATTAATAGAGGGAGATCCATATGATTTTTTTCCCAACTCATCTCCTTCCTTTCCACTTTACTTAGATAGAAAGGTCCTTTCTAAATTTAAGCTCAACTAAGATGTGATGTGTGTGCTTTATGTGTTGTAGGCATCATCAATAAGTTGAGGACCTTTATTTCTGACATATGGATATATTTTTTTTTAATTTTAGGTTTAGGTTTCATAAAATAGTGTAAATCTATGTATTATAAAATTATGTATAATATACTTATAATGTATTAATCTGTATTGAGATGGATATTCTATATATTGCACTATTTTGATTAAAAATTGAAAAAATAATAGGGTAGAAGTATACTTAGATGATTTTGGTTATGAATTTTCATAGAAGGTACCCCTCTACCTAATAATTATTTATACCTATGTAGTCAGCTACTTAGACCTAAAACAAAGAATAAAATTCTCTTTGGACATTACTGATAGAGACCAACCCCTATGGTAATCATGATTGCCTAGTGGTTACCACTAGTATCCCCATGCAATGTGTAAATCCATAATTCTTGAGACCCCTATGCATGGGCCTATGAATGACTCATATGTGTATACTTTCCTTTGGACCTATGAATTAATTTGTGTTTTGTTCTCCTTCATCCAAACCCTAATTAAGATTTTGACAATAAGATTGCCCTTGAAAAATGCGTTAGTATTATGGTATGGACAACCCCAACCACTCCATGATGAATGGTTGAGCATCAATTATTGTATATTATGATTACAAGAAGGGTTAATTCATTATTAGTGATTCAAAATAAAATAAATTAAAAAACATAACACCTCAAGCAGAATCCATTAGATTAGGCAAGGTCTAAGAGAATACAAACAAATAAAAAACATAACCACATGCTATACCTTTCAAATGGGGTTTTTCTCCAAACTATATTTAGGTTTGTTTGTTCTAGGATTGTAGAGTTAGGGGTCTTTATCGATGTCACTTGTTCATTTAGATGACATCTCCCCTTGTCTATAAGTTGTTTTAATCAATCAAAGTGAAGGATTGTTGAAGCTCTTGTAAGAATTATACATTATAAGTTTACACCAAAAAGCTTGCTATGCCTAGAGGGGTCATCTTCTAATTATAGCTTGATCAAATCAATTGTGACCCTTGGATCAAGATTAAAATGTGTGGTCAAAATTAAATTCAATTTGAGTAGTAAATTTCATTAATATTTAGGGTTTGGGTTTGCATTTATTAGGCATGGGTTATAAATTTTTGATATTTCTTACATTTATGATAATGTTTGAAAACATTTTGTTTGATGTCATGATGATGTCATAATTCAAAAATTTGTTGAATACTAGAATATTGAATATTACATAATTAAAAATTAGCCAATTTTTTTGAATTTTTTACTTAGCCATTTGATTTTATTGGATAGACTAATTAATCCATATTAGCTTCCATATGATTTATGCAATATCAAAATTTAACTATTTGTTCCAATTAATTTCTCCAAAACATCACTTATAAAATAATAATTTGACTCAGAGTGAATTAGATGAAGTTGATATTTGGTTATGGTGCATTATCCCAATTAGGGATGCCCTAATGTGTTTTAGAATATGCATGTCAGGTGTGCAGGCGAATTTAGGTGTTTCGGTGATTTATGCATTATTATTATTTTTTTGTAAAATAAAAAGGGTAAATTTTTTATTGAAAAACAAAGAAAAGTATTACAAGAAAAATAGGGGGCAGAAAACCCCCAAGGAAAACAACAAAATCAGAAGTACTAGGCACATTCCAAGTTAACAATTATCATAATCCTCCCTATCTTCCTCCAGAATTCTTTCCAAATCAAAACGGAGCACCAGTGAGAGCGTCTCCCATTCCTCAGTACTTCCTCCATCTAAATGCTCATACACCCATTTCACCAAACAATCCACTACCCTATTCCATTCATGCAGAATATGAGCAAATGTAACCATATCCATGAGCGAGCTAACCCAAAAAATTTGCTACAAAATCAAAGCCAATTGCCAATTGACATCCAAAACTTTCCGCTTAACAAGCAGATTGATCAAAAATTGGGAATCTGATTCACAAATAATCCTATGCCAACTCATAGCATGAGCCTTCTCAAGGGCATAGAGAATAGCCTATCCTTCCATCATGTTGATCGTTTGCACCCCCTCAGGGACTGCAAAGAGGAAAATCATCGTACCTTTGGAGTCCTTGCCTATCCCTCCAATACTCATGAGCTCGGGGTTGCCCCTGGAGGAACCATCTTTATTGATCTCAAGAATCCCATTGGGAGGACGCTGCCACTATCCAACCCTATGAATTTTCTCCTTGGCCTACTGACCTCTCCTAACACAAGCTGAGTTCCCTGAAAGCCCTTGGAATCCTAGTTGCACCACCACCTTAGCATCCTACTTAATTAAAGGAAGGCACACCTCAATCTTATCCTGCATCATCTCCTAAATCATCCCCACGATGTTCTACCAGACTTATTGCACCATGTTCCTCTCACCCTAAAATATCGACCAATTCCTCTCGAGCCAAAGTTGCCACAACAAGAAGATGGCCCCCCCTAACCATACTTCCTGTAGGAAAGGTGTCATAGAGGGGGGTTTACCCACACCATTCCAAAAATTGATCAATGAGAAAGCATGAAAATATGAACTCTGCTAGACATCCCACCAGAAATGCCAAATTTGTAAAGCAAAGGGATAACAAAAAAATAGGTGAGCAAAATCTTCCTCAGCCATCCCACACATAACACAAATTGAAGGACCTTGGAATCCTCAATTCCAGAGATTGTTCCAGGTTAGACACCTATTCTGTGCCAACATCCAAACAAAGTAGTTGCATTTTGGCCATGAGAATTTGTTCCAGACTTACCTCCACCATTGAACTTCCCCCCTACCCAATCATTGAGATAGTAATGCCTGATACCCTAAGGCAACTATGTAAACTCCCTTAAGATTTAGAAAGCAAGCAAGCTCATCGTCCTCCTGGAGGGAGCTACAATGACGTCTAGAGATAAGACTCAGTAGCTCAACATGCTCCTCATGCATCCCAACAACTAGCCAAGCCTCTGGAGCCTTCCATCATGCCACCTCCATTTGTTCGCATGAAATATATGATTTAAAGTCACTCACCTGAGACCAACCAGCCTCAAGAAATCTTTGGCAAAGGTTTAACAAATTAGGGAACTGAGAGATAATGGGAGGATAATCGTCCCATGAGTCAGTATAGAAAAGAGCCTTAGACCCCTAATTACAAATCCAAAATAAGCCTTACTTAATAAGATTAGCCCCTTTTTGAGAGTACCCCATATCACCGAGCCTTTCCCCATGAGGGGATAGTAAGGAATATCACCCTGATTGGTCCCCAAGAAGTACTTTTGGGAGATAATTCTGGCCCAAGCCTTGTCTTATTTGGTGTACCAACACCAATAAAGCTTCACCGCCAGAGCAACTCCATTCAAGTTTGATTGCCTTAAATTGAGACCCCCATGTTGTTTAGGGCTATAAACAATCTCCCAGTGAACTAGACTCCATTTGGAGGATGTCAGACTACCAACCCATAAAAATTGCCTAGCAACCAAATCAAACTCCTTAACAATTCCCAATGGGGCAACCTGGAGCATAAATTTGTAGATGGGAAGAGCTTGCACCACTGATTGAATTAGTTGAACATGACCAATAAAATATAGCCACCTATGAGTCTAATGATTCACTTTCACCCAAAATTTATCCAAAATATTTTGCCAGGACTCCCTGGGTAGACGATCGACTAAGATGGGAATACCCAGGTAAATCAAGGGGAGAATCCCAATCTAAAAATGTAGAGTCTGAGCAATTCACTACTGGATGGGGCCCAAATTATTGAAGAAGAAGATGGATGACTTATCTTCATTGATCATTTGTCCTGAAGTAGTTAAGTAAACATCCAACACCCTATACAAATTAGCTGCTTTTCTCATTATGGCCATGCCCATTAGAGTAGTGTCATCTATGAACTATAGGTGAGACTGCGCTGATAGTTCACCACCTTATCACCAGCCTTGAATAAGCCCATTCTCCCAATTCCTTTTGATCATCCTCCCCAAACCTTTAGCGAAGAGAAGAAAGAGATATGGAGACAAAGGATCTCCCTGTCGCAACCCGCTAGAGGCACCAAATAACTCCATGTGTTCCCCATTAATAAGCACCAAAAAGGAAACTGAGGTAATGCAGCTCATGACCCATTGAGTCCATTCATACCCAAAACAAAAAGCACTAATAATCTTTCACAAGAATGACCACCTGACCCTATCGAAGGCCTTAGCCATATCCAAGTTAATAAACATTGCCTTATCTTTGGAACTGGCCATAGAGTGAATAGACTCAGTAGCTATAACAATACCATCCAAAATTTACCTACCCTCCACAAAACCACTCTACTCATCATAAATCACAGCTCTTAGCCTTCTTTTTAACCTATCAGCAATGATCTTGGATATTATTTTATAAACAACATTGCAAAGAGAGATGGGACGAAATCGACTTAGCCTATCAACTCCTTCGCATTTGGGTATGAGGGCAAGATAGGTCGCATTTTAAGCCTTAAGCATTTGCTTATTTCATTGAGATTTTTGGACAAATGCTAAAAGGTCCAATTTGATAATGTCCCAAAATTCTTGGTAAAACTCAGCCAGGAAGCCATCAGGCCCAGCTGCTTTCCCTTTTTTCATCTGGGCAATAGTCTCCTCAAGCTCTCCAAGAGTGATGTACTTCATGAAAGTCTCATTAATTTCACACATCACCAGAGGTGGAATACTAGAGAGAACTTGAGCTTCTTTTAGTAATTCCCCATTCGCATCTTCCCTAAAAAGAGAGGAAAAGTACTGCACCACCTCATTTGACATTGCAGGGAAGGAGTTAAGCTGCTCACCTTTTTCATTAACCAGGACCGAAATAAAGTTGCCATGCCTCCTGGATTTGGATGAATTAAAGAAAAAAGAGGTATATATGTCCCCTTCCTAGAGCCATTCTATCCAAGCCTTTTTCTTCTAGAACATTTCTTCTCGAAGCTCGCATTCCTCCAGAGCTTTCACAGCCTGTGCTTCATCTTGAAGCAATTCTTTAGTCAATCCTTCCTCCCTTATTTGTCTCATGATACCATCTAACTTATCCTAAGCAAAAACCTTAACATGAAAAATATTCCCAAAGCATTGATGGTTCCACCATTTGAGCTTATACTTCATGTACTACAATGATTTAGCAAAGATATACATTACCGTACCATGGGCAGGCCTACCCCACCTCCACCAATTGGCCACACAATCGAATACTGACTGATCCCACAACCACATGAGTTGGAATTTGAAGGAGGGAGAGTGAGGCTAATAAGTTGAAACACTATTAAGCTTAATAGGCCAGTGATCAAATCCTCTCTAGTCTAAAATTTTAGACCCTGTAGACCACATACCACTGACCCAATAATCATAGACTAAAAAATGATCCAATCTCTCAGCAATGCAATTCTTCCTAGTCCTACAATTGTCCCATGTAAACTGCCCATTATTGGGCCTAATGTCAACTAAATTCAAAGCTTCAATATAATTATGCATAAGCAAAGTAGAGGGGTATAGCTTTGTCATACCACCATGCTTTTCAACCAATTCTAAAATAGTGTTAAAATCTCCAGCCATAATCCAAGGTTGGAAGGGATCCAAGCTACAGACAAAACTAATATGGCCCCATAAGGAGTGTTTACCCTGCTAGTTGGTAGGGGAATAGATATTGGAGAGGAGTATGACTTCCCCCATTTCAAAAATAGAAGCAATCATAGTCATGGCAAACTTAGAAGACAACCACCCTAGGGGACTGATCTTCTATGGGTTCCAAAAACAAGCTAGCCCCCCTAAAGATCTGAGGGCCCCAATGCATTGACTGAACATAGCTTCAACTGTAAGCTTGGTCTCCTATAGAAAAAGAACATCAGGTCTTTGATTTCTAATCAAATTATGAACATAATTTTGTCTAGGGCTGTTGTTGAAGCCCCTTACATTCCATGATAGTACAATCATTTCAGGGGATTCGAAAAGTGAGCATCTAGAGTCTTTACTGACCCTAACTCCACCAAAGTCTCTCCCATTAGTTTAATCTTTCCCAAGTCCTTTTTTCTACCAGGCTTGACAAATTTCTCCCCCTCCCTTATTGAGATCCCTTTGCATAATTCCCAAATGAGTAGAAGATTTACTACTCCTTGCTACCCCTAATTCCTTGGATTTCCTAGTGAGAGGCAGATTTCCATCTTCTTTACCGAGTTCAACTGAGGAAGCCAACACTTTTGAAACCATCATCTACTAGTCTGTATCCATGAGCCAATCCCCAAAATCCTATGGTTCAATTAAAGAACCTAAAACATTGGTCACCTGGGCTGGGCCCTCAGCCACTTGATCTAAAATCATCAACCTTGAGTTCACCTCCTAATGATTAAGATCATCCAATATTTCAAACCTGTTAAATAAGTCATCTGCTTGTCTTTCCTTCAAGAACCATTTTTGGCCCCTATTTCTATAATGGCATTTGACCGGAACAAAACCATCAACTTTAGGTGCCTCACCTAAAACAAGGCCCTTCCCTTTGTCGGCTCCAGGGGGATTGCAAGGAGGTTGAGCAAGTTGAGGTTTAAAGGCTTTTGATTTGGGACACCATCGCTGTAAATGACCATAAGCATGGAAAAGATGGTAACAGAAAGGAAGGGTTTCATAGTCCAACTATTGCACCCAAGTAAAGGGTCCCGCACTCATTTCTACAACATCAGGCAATGGCTTCCTAAGGTCAATTTCAACATAGATGAGGGCATAAGTCATTACCTTTTTCTCAAGGATTGACATTGAAGAGCCGATTGGCCTTCCCAAGAGAGATGCAAGCATCTATAGAGTGTCTTCCCAACAACATTCCACTAAAAAGTGAGGCAGATGCACCCACACTGGGACACGATTTGGCAACTCCTCTGATGGTATAAAACCTACATGCCATGGATTGATAAACAACCCCACTTGGTTATGGAAATAAGGGCCTCTAGCAAAGACTCTGTTACAGTCAGTCAGACAAGTAAAAGTGACCATAAAATAGCTATTCGCTAGCAGCATAATGTCCATTTCACCTTCTGGTGCCCACATCCTCTGAGTCCATGATTCCAAGAACTAGAGTGAAGTCTTAAGCCCCAAAAACTTGTAATACAAGGAGTGTTTTGAATAGTACTCTATGTCTTCAGCAAACATTTCTAGTGGAATAACAAGCTTGGGCCTCTCCTTGCATCGTTCAAGGCAGCCGTTGACCTTGGGAATTCATATACCATTGGGCACGTCTGCACCATAAGAGCCTGAAGCCTGTGAGAAGGGAGTGTTGCCAGTAGTACTCATACCTTTAACCGCATGTTGCAAGCCAAGTGCCATCTGGTAATCCAAACTAGAAGCCTCCCCTTTTGCACCTTCCTTCTCCCTTTCATTCATCGCCATCTTTCTGAGTATCTCGTGATTTATGCATTATTGTAAGAAATCAATTTTGATAATAATTGCGACATAAAAGTGATGAAAATGGAGTGTCTATATTTTACCCTTGTTTAAAAGAGTGTTGCAAGATAACAGAAAAAGCAATAAATTTTTAAAGAATGAAATTTATTTAGATTTATTAAATAGTGATTGAAGAATGATGTTTTCATGTTTCATTGTTTCTTGTTCAATTTGGTGAAAATGAGTTCACATCGATGCCCCAAAAATGTTTGGGATGCCCATGATGCCCCCTCAAGGGACTAGTTGAAAAATAATTTTGATGAACAAGTCCTCAAAAAGAATAAAATGGGACACTTTTCAGCCAAAGAGGTTGAGAAATGAAGTAATTAGAAGAAAATAGGAGAAAAAAGGAACCACAGAGCCACAAACAGACCTATAGGGAATAAAAAGAATGCAATGGTAGGTTAGGAGGGTAAAATTTCAAAATGTAGAGCTATATATGTTTACCCATAGAGATGAAATGGTTCATTTTCACCATCCCCTATTGAGAATATACTCTAGATTTAGACTTGAGAGCTATGAATAAAATGGCTTGTATTCCACATCAGAGGAATCTTGGTGAGCGAGTGTGATAGTACCAATGACTTGCCAAGAGTGAGGCATTGGTAAGTACTTTCCTTTGTTGAAATTTTAAGCATTTAATGCCCACTAAAGGTAAGAAATTGAATGATATCATTATTTTTTAAATGGAGTTATCATGCACATAAATTGTGATATTACCAATAAAATGGTGATACCACTATTAAAAATGTTGATATCAAGACAAAATCAACAATATCACCAAAAAAGATCAAAAATGACAACATGGTGATAATGCTTAATTAGTAGGAAATGTCAAAATGGGGGAATATGATAAAAATGGAGATATCACCTTGTTAAGTGGAGATATCACCCTAGAAAATAGTGAGATCACTAAAATGGAAAAAGAAGCTAGAAATGGTGAGAATGCCCTAAAAAATGGAAAAATCACTCTAAAAAATGATGATGTCACCTTGATAAATGGTGATATCATAAAAATGGCCTAGAAGATTGAAATGGTGATAAGACCCTATCAAGTGATGGGATCATCTTGGTGAATGATGATAGTGCTCTGCCAAGTGATGGGATAGCCAAAATGATAAAAAAAAATGCCCAAATGGAAAAATAGGCTAAAATTAGAATAAGAATTTAGTCTAAAGTGAAGGGTTAATGTTTAGTTTAGGTATGCAAAATGATTTTTTGTGATAGGATATGGTTATAGACTTGTCTAGATATATCTTGTTTAACATAGGGTTCTAACGCATTTTTGATTGGTAGGTGCGAGTGTAAGTGTTTGTTTACTTATGGGTGTGACTCATGCATCCTAAAATGGACTAGAATATGAATGAAGGAGACATTGGCATTTTTTGAGGTAGTTGGTTTGAGATATATTGCATTGATCTTGATGATCTAAGTAGACATAACATTATTTTCAACATTAGCTAAATGGTGGCATTCGAAGACTAATACATTTCACATGACTACTAGAGAGGTGACTATGACATTGGATTACATGTGACATATACCCTAGATCCCCATCCAGGGGTATATGATCCATTGGATATAGTAAGGGGTGGTTGAGTATCTTGGAGGACTTGATTGGTTTTATCAATGTCACCACTATAGATGAAGTAGTTAATATTGATGCCTTAGAGGACCTAACATTCCCAATAGATGGAACACAACCTTTGATTGACCAAGAGGTAGTGATTTTGATGGCCACTATTAGTGGCATATTGCTACTTGACAAGAGTGGTCATTATTTTCACATTGGCCTAATAGGTGTGATTTGAGACATGATGGATTCTAGCATACATTTTTATTGGGACCTAATATTATTGACCAAACCATAAAAATATATTCACATGATGGCATATATATGAGGGAGGAACATTGGACCTTTCACACTACTCCAAATCTAGGCCTGGGAGCACATTACTATAGAGTGACCTGTGGGTGATTGATGAAAATGGTAGCTTGAAGATCCATTGGTGCATGATTGTAATGCGATAGGAGGGGGCCAATAGAGCCAGTGAAGGGACATATAATAGTATAGATGAGCCCTCGATGAGATGGTTGAAGGGGATGTCATTTTGTGGATGTACATGCACTTTCAATTTGGGTGGTATGATGATGTCATTATGACCTAGTATATGACCACCCCATGTTATATTATAGGGTGCCATAATTTTATAGTTAGGTAGTATAATCTTGACCATGTATAAAGGCAATTTGGGTGGTAGGAGGATGTGCCTGATTAATCTCACTATTTTTCCCATGTGACATGAGAAATCACTAGGTGGGGCCCCTATTCTGAGAGTGACAATAATGGTTAGCTTTATGATAATTCACATAATGGTCTGGGGATATGAGGGAGGGTTGGAAAATGTAGGAGTCACTGGTACCTATGTGACACGCTGGGCATAGTTCAAACCTTTATGACTTACTAAACTAAGGCCTCCAATAGGTGAGAAATTAAGGACACACTAGAGATGATAGAGACAAGCAAGGCCAACACCTTGATAAGTATAGGGGAAGGGAGTGGGGATAGTTCAAGTAGCCATTCATATATATTACCATTATTACAAGTACCATTAAAATAGGTGGTGACTATTGCTATATATTCTATCTCAGAGGGCACTATAAGTAGTAGTGAGAGAAATAATGATAGTAATAATGGTATTAATAATGGTGGGTTCTTAAGGATGAAGTTTGATATGATAGAGCCCCAATCTAGACATAGAGGAGGGGGACATAGATGGTCAGGAGACACGACTGACCCTTACTATCATAAGTGGGTCCAGATAGGCATTAGGCTAGATAGGGCCTTATTAGTCAAGGATTTTAGGTGGGGATTAGGCCAATATAGATAGGTTTGAGAGGTAAATCGTAGATAGAGTTATAGAGATATCTAGGCTAGAGGGGGATATGGTAGAGATATAATGATAGTTATCAACAACCTAAAGTCAAATTCTTAGGTTACATTCCATTTTTATAGAGTGAGACACATAGATCACTAATTTAAGAGGGTAGGTTACCCAAATGATAGCTATATAGGGATAAATCATGTTGAGAAATGTAGAGTTGGGCATAATGATCAGTGAAAGAGACAAGGCTCAGAGAGATGCATAGAGGCATCATGCCAATGTCCTTAAGCTTTTCACATAGTGAGACACAAAAAGATAATTGGTTTTAGAATATAGGTTTTCCAAGGCATTAATAAATATGGCTTAGGCTAAGTATGATGCGATTCAAGATAAGTTTGAGGCTGGATTCTATCACAACCTACATGAGACAATAATACCAATAGGGCTTAGGGTACTAATATTCAAAAAGCATGCCCAAAGTCATAGGTCTAGTAAAACCTCCAAGTCACAACATACATTAGTGTCAGAGATCAATGGCACAACCTCCCCCAAAATAGAGAGTCATGGAGCCACACAATAGCCACCACTAGTACTAGGTATAAGACATAGTTTTGATTAGACTCTTAGAGACGATCGGAGCCGTAGATGATAGTTTTATTATAGCTCTACATATTGTATTATGGTGATTTATATTTATATCTTGATATATATATACATTCATGTTGAGATTTATACAAACATTTTATGTTAATATGTATATAAACATTCATTTTTGATCACCTCATGTATATGGGCTTTGATATTCTTTTAATATAAATGATGTTATTTTTTATTCATGGACATTGGCATATCTTATAGATTAGATTTTTGATATTAATGTGGATGTCAATTTATTTTCCATGATTCTATTATATTTAATTTCCATGATGATGATGCACTTGATCTAGATATCAAATGTGATTGATGTTAACATTGCTATTTTTATCATTTGATCATTGGTATATGCTTATGTGGAGATGCACATCCTAATTATCATAGATGCAGTCATATTTTTTAGTGGTTTTATTTTGATTATGGAAAATATGATGTTGTTTTGGCATATGAGCACATGGTAACCATATCGTGAGGGGATGCATTCTCTTCACACGATATTGATATATCTAAGCACTTAATGATTAATCTTGCAAATAATAAGATGCATCATAATTTAGAAAAGGAATAATGATAACATTATTTATTGATTGTGTATGGAATATTTTAGATACAATTACTAACAACTCAAGATCAAGATATGAAAAATCAAGACCTAAGTCTAAAGCATAATTCACTAAACAAAGACTGACCAACAAAGAAGTAGATACAAATGTTAACAACTTAAGATCAAGATATGTATAATCAATACCTAAACATAAAACATAATGCACTAAATAAAAATTAAATTAAATAAATGCAATGAAAGTAAAAATAAGTAAACAAATTAAATGAACAAACAAAAAGTAGAAGAAAAAGTAGTGAACAAAAAAGTGACCAATGTTGTGTAAAGGTGAGAATAGGATGTTACTCTTTGGGATTTACTTCCAAGTCTAGGGAATGTCAGATAGTATAATGTGAAACATTATATGAAAATGGGGAATAAAAAAATAAATAAGGGATGGCTAAGCTAACTTCAAATATCCCATGTAATTGAATGATGCCTGCATAGTCTGTGTGGACCATTAGGCCAAATGTAATTCTCCCAAGAATGAGAAAGAAGAAAAGGGATGACAAATGTGTAATATGAAGTTGTTAGAGGAAAAATATAGGAATGAATTTCAAAATGGAGAGAGCATAAAATAGTTAGCTTAAAAATTGACAAGAGCATAAAAAATAATGAAAATGTGAATGATAGTGGCTGAGCTGACTTGAGCTACCCCTTGTAGCCAAGTGCTACCTACATAATCTATGTGGACCTCACGCTGACATAGTTCTCCCAAAAATGGGAGTGTAATGAATAGATAACATTATTGATGAAATTAATTATTTTAAAATTAAATATACCCACCCAAGGCATAAGCAAACACCTATTGGAATGGAGCAATCAAAAGTTTGTTTAAATTATATGGATTGATTGAATTTGATAGAAAAGTCATGATTTAGATAAGAGGCTTCCCACTCATGAAATATTTAATTAAAATGGGAGTATTATCCACATGATACTTGAATAGTGGAAATTAGAACAAAATTAATTAGGAAAGCCACTACCTAATAGGATGAAAAATTGAGCAAAGGTTTTGTGGCTTTATATCTCTTTTTAGGATTTTTAGATTTTTGAATTTTTAGGATTTTTAAAAGGTTTTTATGTTTTTTTAGAACAAGATATATACAAGAGGATTCTAAAAGAATATAAATAAATATATAAGGAACCGTATAGTAAAGGAAAAACCATGTTGCGTAGGGACAAGCTTAAAAAATATTGAGATCATGGGGAATTAGTGAAAATAGGAGAAATATGAAAGGACTATTATTTCATAGCAACTCTGAAGTTCAAAAAAACCACCCTTTAACAACAATGTAGAATGTAAAAGGAATGGGAATTTAGGATAATCAAAGATCTAAAATAAGATATGTCAAAGACTACCAAGTAGGGTAACCATGCCAAAAGTATTCTAATGTTTTGAAATTATGCTTGTAAGGACATGCTAATGATGACCAAACTTTAACTATGTGCTAAATTATCCTATGAAGTCACCTATAGTACCTGTAAGTCATAATTAGGATTGAGATGGTAATAGGAGATAGAGAAAGATAATGCTAGAGTAAGGAATGGAAAACGAAAGAAAGTGGAATGGGAAAAAAATGTGAAGGAAATACACCCAAGTAGGGGATCTCATAAATAATGTTCAATTAAGTCAAGCATGAAAAAAATTGAAATGCACAACGTTCATGGGCTGATCTAGCTCATACCTGTTATACTCAACACATTCCACTCTAAAAAAATTTCAAGTACAGACCCATTACAGATTGAAAAGACCTAATTTTGTTGTGAGAATCATTTTTATTAACATTCACATGTGTACTTGGTAAGATAAGGCTTTAAAATTTTTATTTCTCATATTGATAATTCTTGTTAAGTGTGTCAGTCTATGTTAATGCAATCAACATTTCCTTGATTATCTATGTTTTCACTATGTATTTTATTCAGACTAACCTACTAATGGATTTTAGGAGTTTTGTATGGATGCAAGGTTTATGAATTTGCACGAAAACTATAGACTAAAATTCTTAAGTTTTAAACTTAACATATTTTATACTTTGCAGGGTTTTATATGTCACAAGTTTGGTTTTCAAAAGTTTTGTACTTTGGAACTTTTTATATTCATGACTTTTGCATAATTCATAACTTTCAAGTCTTCACATCTTTTTTTCATGACTTTTTTTCTTTAGAACTTTTGGTCATTAGAATTTTTGTCTTTGATGTTTTTATTTAGTGCTTCTTTTGGGTCTTCACATTTTTTGGCTCTATAAATTTTTGCCTTAGCATATTTACACTTCAATTTTTTTGGGCCTTTGCAAGATTTATTGTTCAAAAAATTTTGGTCTTCAAAAATTTTATTGTCATTGCGGGATTTTTTCTTCGTAAATTTTGTTCACGTCACTCAAATGGGTTTCTGTGACTTCATAGTTTTTGGTCTTTGATACTTTGTCTTTGTGCAAAATTAAAAATGATGATTTAAAAAAAAGTTCCAACACTTGAATTCTGAGAGAATAATACATGGCATAACTAGTTTCTTTGCAAAACTAGTGATAGAGTAACACTTGTCCAAATATGATAGCATGACATTCCTCTGAATGTATGGAAATTATATGTGGCATACTAGCTAAAGTAAAGTGACAAAGTTTTAATTAAATGATTAAAATAATCCTAGAGTCATTAGACATTAATGGTGCATGAACTTGAATTAAAACCTCCATCCTTGAACTATATGATCAAACTACGAAGGGACATTGTGTTTTATTGATTTCCAAAGAACTCAAGATAACTTTCACTTTGAGAGAACTATAAGTCTTGGCTACCTGCGTCTACTTAAAAGATACTTACATAGAGTGACTAAATAGTTGAATTATCACTAAAATGACTAGAGTAAAACGTACAATGAGATGGCTTCATATTTTAAGGTGTTCAGGGGAGTTTTTACATGATCTAAGTTCTCCATTAAATATTCCATTGAGTACATAGATATAATATTTGATGTGACATTATTCAATGATGAGTATACTAATTACACAACACTATGGTACATGATTAAAAACATGGTTATGCATTTAATTGATAAGGACCTAACAATCGAGTAGAAGCAACTAGTAGTTTACTTGTTGCCATTAAAATGATAACAACTTCATTTTGTAGCCACCAAACTAAAAGCAATGACATGCATCAATCTGCTCTAAGACCTATTCTTTATGGGTAAGGTCTTTGATGGTTTTCTTCATCATGTTCAACATAAAACAATTATAAATTAAATTTTTGGGGATGCCTTCTAGAGATACCTTAATCTCCCTATTATAGATGCTATGATGGCCCCAAGTTGACATTGTGGAAGAAAAGCAACATAGTGGAAAAAGCACTCTGAAAGTGGATAATACCAAGGGAGACAGTAACTATCAAATCCACCACTCTCATATCAATTACAAAATTCATTCCAAAGAGAGGATAAAATTTTGTACATTCAATACAGATAAGTAATCCTTTAGGTTGTTTTGTAAGTTTGTGTTGTATGACTATCTCTTTCATTTTTATATTTTATTGATCTAACTGGTAGTTTATCTCTCTGATATGTGCTATTGTAATTTCATATGTCCTATGGATAATTAGTATAATATTATCAATTAATAATATTTAATAATAGTTTGAGGTTGATAAATTTTTCTTTCATGCAATAGGTTTCTAGGCTAATCTTTGGATTTGTGTAGAAGTACCATTTTGATGCAACTTCCTAAATCAAGTAAAAGTTAGTTAAAGGTGTTTTGTGTTTATTAGCTATAATATTTTTTAGGAGGTGCTACAAAATATTAATATAATCAATATTTAGCTAATGACTTTGAGTTAATTATATTTTATCCCTCAAACTTCTTTACTATGTTTGTAAGTTCTACGTGCCAAAGCAACAAGCTGTAAACATTGGTTCTTGATACTTATCCTTATTCTAAAACCAATTTGAAGGTGTCATTTATCTTTATTTATAGATTCTCTTTTTTTACTTACCCTTCCCTCTATTTTTATTTATTATAAGTCATTCCCACCTTAGGATAAATCCATCAACATTCCATATACCTCAAGTGGATTTAAGATTCATATCCATATCAGAACCATTTGGAGTTAGCAAATACTTTGATCATTATCATTCCACCAAAGGTTACTATTAAACCCAATGTCCTACAAACCATGACCTAAAGTGGATTTCACCTCCATTGAGATCCTAAAATTCTAGAGGCTACCTCAAAAGGTTCCTTGGTATACATAAAACCCACATCAACATGAGCTTAATTTAGCACTAGAAGGAGGGCCTCTCTCATTACTTAGACATAAAGACCACTTAAGTTGCACTAGATATATCTAAAAGTTTGACAAGGTCCACCTCTAGAAATAACATGATATGCCCACCCTTGTAAACCCATAGAAAGTTTAGGTCAGCTAGAAGTGTGTTGAGAAGATCCCGAGCTCAATCATATTATTTAAATAGGCAACTCCTCCCATGTCTAATGGCACAACCTTGATTAATTGGTTATACCTTTAACATTATAGGAGATGTTCATGATCTACCTAAAAATATTTAGAAGTGCCTCCCTAACTTTTCTCCCTCTGGAGGTTAGGCCTTTGAAGAACATGTGAAAGCCTTCAAGACTACTTTAGGAATATTAAATGTAGTCCATGAAGATGTAGCTTACATGATCTTCCCTTTTATGCTATAATATACCACTTATGATTGGTTTCTTAATGTTACCAAAATCTCAATTAGATCCTAGAATGAGTGCCAAAATACATTCATAAGATAGTTTGGCCAAGTCACCAGTCCTAACATTGTGTACCAACTTTTTGTTAGCATGAAAAGATAGTCTAATGAACCCATTAAGGCATTTAATGCAAGGTTTAAGAAAATGTATAGTTAGATAGACACTTCATATAAGTTAGATGTTATATTAGTCCTTGAGATGTACAAAAATTCTTTAGATCCTATAATTTTAGTGTTTGTACATAGAGCAATAGGTGTTCATAACTTGACCCAAGTGTACATCAAGGTTATAGAGGTTGATAGTTAAATGAATCCTCAATCACCAGGCTTAGCAGGGCCAAATGTTTATCAAGCCTACCCAATTTTAAATCTAATCTAAAATGCTAACCAAAATAGTATGGCCCATAATTAGACCCAAACCCATATGCAATTATCCTTGTCTCACTCTTTAACTAACCAGAGTTTGAACTTCTTGAATAATACTATCCAAATAACTAATCCCCATAGAGGTCAAGCTTTAGTTCCAATCAATAATTCCACCACCCAAGGTACCACTTTTGATTATAATAAAATTAAGTTAGACAACATTTAGAGGATGGTATATAAATTGATTAATGAATTATGAAGTATGCAGAAGCACATGGGAAATTTTGGTAGCCAAAATGCCAATCAGAGTTTCAGTTATCAGAGGTACAACCATCCTTTCAACATACTAAGGAATAATATTGAGAAACCATCTAACAAGATGCCTAAGATAAACATCTTGGAGACAAAATTTACCAATTTTTGTAAAGTTCATAGCACAACTAAACATGAAGAATTAGAAAGCATATAATTTTGTACAACCTTTGAAATATTTCAAAGAGAGATGGATAAACAAGAGATACTGACAAATACACCTAAGCCATCTTATACTAGTACCTCAGGTCATTCTAGCATGAAAATTGTCTTTAACACTTATGGCTTTCCATTCTCCATGGAAAATGAGAATGATCTAGAGGATAACATAGATGAGATCTATGCATTTTATAAATTTTAAAGGAGTAACTATAATCTAAGGAACAAGTAGCCTCTCACTACTTCTATGCCTCTCAAAAATAATGCCACCTATCCTCTATATCCAAGGGTAAATAACAATCCACCCCCTCCAAAGGAACAAGATCAGTTACAACCCATAAAATCACAAAGTAAAGGATGATACAATATTGTATAAGACATGAAGAATATCAAATCTAATATCACTTTGCATGAGTTAGGCTAGATCACTGAGCAAAGAGAACTGTTGCTCAAAGCCTTGACTATAAGGTCCTTTGCAATTGACAAGACAAAGGATGCACATACAAATGTAATGATTAAAAAATACAAACCTAAGGTCCTACCTTTATTACTAATAATGATAATGTATGGTAAGAATGTTCATAATTATCTAATGGACTTAAAATTTTTAGCTAATGTGATGCCTATAACTATCTACAAGAAACTAGGGATAACCCTAGATAAGTAAAAAGAGTGGTCCTAACTAGATAAGTCCTCAGTACCTTGTGTTGGGTAATTATTAAATGTACTTATGCAATTGACCTCTGAGCCACGTGTGTAGTAGTATATAGCCATCCTAGTAGTCGACCTTTTATAAGCTTATGGTTTGTTGCTCAGTCAATATTGGTCTAAGATGTTAACTAGGTACATGGCCAATAATTTATTTCATATGTGGCTACCATGGAAAGTGGTAGCTAATGAAATTAGAATTGACAAATAGACAAAGATGAAGTACTTTCTTATAGAGTATAAATCCAAAAAATGAGAATGTTAACTTTATGTCTTCACATTCTAGTGTTTATACATTAACAATAGAGCATGAACCTCATAAGCAAGAATTTGAAGGCCCTTCATGGCGTTAGACTCTTCATTTTGATGGTGCTTGACATAAACAAGGTCTGGTATTCGTATGGATCTAAAAGACCCAGAGGGGAAACAATACTTTGTTGTATACATATTGCAGTACCTTTGTACCAATAACTAAGCTAAATATGAGGCCCTAATCCTAGGTTTACAATTTAAATTAAATCATGATGTCAAATAACTACATATATTTGGTGATTTAGTGCTGGTGGTCAACTAGATCAGAATAAAATATCAATGCAAGTTGTCATATTTGAATAAATATAAACATAAAGTCTAGGACTTAATTGAGTCTTTTAAAGCTTTCAACATCAAAACTATTCCAAGATAAGAAAACTAAGTGGAAGATTCACTGGTAGCCTCAGTTTCTAAATTATCACCACTCTAAGAGTCCAAGATGCAAATATTTTCTATGGAGATAGTGCCTTGTCCCTCGATCTTATAACAATGTTGAGAATTTCTAGGTTTTTAAAGATGATCAATAGATCATCTAATTCATAAATATTTATAAAGCTTTTAAAGACTAGATTATAAATGAAAAGGACTTTGGACATCTAAATTTAGAAGATCTTGGGGAAGATGGCATTCTACAACTTAAGGAAAATAGAATCCATGTGGGGATGGTGACTTTGGAGAGGATGTTTGACATAGATCCACAAGCTAAAAATAAGAAACAACCAAAGATAAACCAGTCTGATTTTATCAAAGAGAATTTGGGAATTGAAGATCACCCTTAGTATGCCAATATTAGCCTAACTTACATTGAAGGTGAGAAACAAAAATTGAAGGGTTTATTAATAAAATAAAAGGATGTAATTGCTTGGTCTTATGAAGACTTGAAGACTTTTGATCCTAGGGTAATTACCCATACTATTCCTTTGAATCAAATGAACACTCCCTTTAGGCAATGCTAAAGACTAGTGAATCCCATTTTAGGTCCTCTCATCCAAACTAAAGTCTAGACACTACTGGAGGCCAAGATCATATTTCCTATTATACATTTTACTTAGGTGGTTAACTTGGTACCAGCCATGAAAAAGACTGGTGAAATTAGACTGTGTCAACTTTAGGAATCTAAATAGATCCTTAGAGAAAGACAGTAACCCTTTGCCTTCCCTGGATGAGGTAATCGATATTGTTAGTGGATCTAAGATAATATCCTTCTTGGATTTTTTTTAGGATACAACCAAGTGCTAGTAGAAGTAAAATATCAAATGAAGATAACCTTCACCAAAAAGTGGGAAACCTATGATTACAAAAATATGTCTTTTGACCTCATTAACACTAGAGAAATCTTCCAGTGATCCATGGATTGTAAATTTTAAGGAATTATTGGTATGTGTATCATCATATATATGGATGACCTCAGTGTATTCTCAAAAAATAGGGTAGATCATGTAGATCACTTACAAAGAGTGTTCGATAGATGTAGAAGATATGGAGTATACCTAAATCCAAAGAAGAGTATCTTTGAAGTTATATAAGGCAAGTCACTAGGTCACATCATCACCAAGGATGGAATTTCCATCAACCCAGAATAAATTCAATCCATTTCGAAGATGACACCTCCTAATAATAGGAATAAATTGAATTCATTCTTTGGTAAGATTTATTTTGTACATAAATTCATTTTTGGGTTTACAAAAATTATCAACCCATTGAATGCCATGCTGAAGAAGGATGCCAAGATACAGTGGATGGATGAAGCTCAAAAATGCATTCTAAGGTATTAATATGGCTATTGATCAAGCCCTAATATTGATTAGTCTTGATTTCACAAATGATTTTTTTCTATAATCCTTTGCTTTAGAACATAGTATAACTAGAACACTCATCCAAAAGGTGGAAGATAATGATCATCCAATTACTTTCATGTGTACTAACCTAAGGGATGTAGAATCAAAGTATTTAATGATATACATACAAATATATGCAATGATCAAGGCTATGAAATAATTTAATGCTACATTTTGAGGAACATGACATATGTTATCATCTCAAACTGAGTAGTTAAGCTCAATCTCAATCAAAATGAACTGGGTGAGAGAAGAGGTAAGTGGATGGAGAGAATACAAGAGTTTTATTTATACATTAAACCAACCAAGATGGTGAGATTCTAGGGGATCATCTAGATCATGATTGAAATAGATCCATGCATTCAAATTGAATAAATCAATGAAGTTTAAGTGGTTAGAGGTGAATGGTATACTCAAATCATTCATTGTTTACTCACAAATCATGCCACCTTGAGTTAAATAGGGGAAAAATATGAACTTTGAGGCTCAATTTTACTCATTATATGATAAAGTGGGGGGAGGAGAGGACCTTTATTACAAGAACTATGAAGGCATCTACCAAAGATGTGTCTCAAGAGAAGAAGTTGTAGATATTTTGGACAACCTACACAAAAAATTTAGGTAGTAGACACCCTTTTGAAACCAAAATAACTCACAAAACCCTTATAATGTGGATTTATTGGCCTAATATTTTTAGATATGCCTACAACCATGTTAGGACCTACCACGAATGTTGAGTGTTTAGGAAAAGACAAGTTAATATTGCCATGCCAATATAACTATTCATTGAGGGTCATCCTTTTGCACAATGGGGTCTTGAATTCATTGGGGTGATCAATCCTAACTCATAGGAAAAGCTTGAGTTTATCCTTATAGCAATTTATTATTGCATTAGGTGAAAAACGCTATGGCCATAAAGAACCATAGAGCTCAATATGTCATTAAATTTTTATAGGAGTATATAATAACAAGGTTTAGTACTCATATATATTTATTCAATGACAATGATCCAACTTTCCATTCAATAGAGTTCATTGAGTGGGTCTTCAATAATCATATCACAATAAAATCCTCTCAAATTATTACCTTTAAGGAAATGGAGTGGATAAATCTACAAACAAGAACTTTCTCAAGAAGTCAGCTCAAGAGAATCCAAGAGAATAACACCTATTATTGAAATATGCATTATGGGAAAATAAGACAAGACAAAAATAGGCCTTCAGGGCCTCACCTTTCCTATTAGTATACAAACAATAGATTCTCTTCCCCATTTCTTTGAAAATCTTAACCTATCAGTTAATTTAGGAATATATGAGAAATGATGAAAGGGCTTAGTCTAGATTTTTAGATATAATCTAGCTAGAGGATGCAAGGATAGAAGCACTACAAAGCTTAAACAAACACCAAGACATTATTAAAAGATGGTTTGATAAGAGGTAAAATATTAAGGCCTTTTATATTTTAGACCTAATATTCTTATGGGATAAAGATCATGAGAAGAAAGGTCAACATGAAAAGTTCACTCCCTTATGGTTTGGACCATATCAGGTTTTTGAGATCTTAGGTAATAATATTTTTATTTTAAGGACCTTGAAGGTAACGACCTAGCCTTCCCAGTCAATGGATTTTTTTTAAATTACTACTTTATGGCTTCCCACACTAATTATGCCTCTGAGTAACACCAGTAACTATGGTATATGGGAGTAGAGTAGGTTTTACTACTTTCATAGGTAATTTTCCTATTTTCTATTATTTGCTTTCATTAGAGTAGTTTTCATGCTTTCGAGATTAACACTTCCTACTTTCTACATTTTATTTCCTTAGATTAGTTCCTTGTTTTCTAGAATATGTGTCTTTTACTTTGTGGTGATCTAATTAACTTCTTCCATATGATCGAATTAATGTTTGATTTATTATTCCTCTCATGCATGCTTTATTTTTCATACCAAATCCATGAGGACATGCCTAAAAGGGGAGAATAAGTATGAGAAAATTTCAAATAGAGTGCACAAGCTAGTTTGTTTATAGGTTACACACCCCTATGTTTAGGACTTTCAGAATTTAGGCAAACAAATAAAAGTGGTCCATAGTTATATTATAATTAAATAATTTTATTGGGTATGTAAATTTTTTTCTCATTTGCTTCATACAAATTTAGAAAGTTTTTTTTCATTCTTTGGGTCAGACATGATTTCCATGCTAAGACTTATTTTGAGGTAATAACCATTGATAGGGATGCGACTGGTAGGGGCATTCTAGTAAATTGAGTTTTTATTTTTCTCAAACATAACCATATAATAGTGGTTCTTGAACCTTTCTTCCATTCGTATTCGTTAAAAAAAGGACCAATGCATCTTAAAGAGTGATCAATAAACCTAAAATAAAATATAAAGGTGATCAAGACTCACATGATGAAATAAGATTAATGTATCATGCATCATGCAAGTTTATGAATGGAGAAAAGGGGAGAATAAAAGGTATATCTATTGGGGATATGAATGCCTTGATAATAACAGAGCAATGCCCAAGTTTCCTAAATTTTTTATGCTTTAAGGGAACCATAATAAAACCTACATTTTATTCTAAGTCTTTGCTAAAAGTTTCAAAATAAGAGTAAAAGAAAATCACTCCATCACACACATATCCAAGATATGATATGTGAATCTATGAATTTGACTCAAGAGAGGATGGTTAGTATGGTGTTAGTTCCAAAATGAAAACAAAATGAAAGAAACACCTAACTAGAATAACATCTCTAGGCCCAGACACTAGGGAGAGATTAGTAACAAAAATAAATGACAAACTCAACTAAAAAGTAAGGAATAAAACACAAGAATTCCTTCACCTTCCTTGGATGCTCCAAATTCCTTTGTAGTAGTGGCTTGATCGATTTTGTGCTCATGAAGTCCTCATCAATGGAAGCTTGGATACCTCCATCTCTCCTTGGCACCTTTGGCTTGTGGCTTGGCTTAGCTTGGATTAAATTTTACATGGTAACACTAGTTTCTTTAAGATTTTTAATCAATTTTGCATTATAAATTTGCATAATCATGTCTTAGAAATGATGTTCATGGCCTCTCTATTTATAGATTTTTGAGAATTTTTAGAATCAACCTTAACCATCCATCTTGAGATTGAGATGTGTGGTTGAGGATTAATTAAATTTTTGGAATTAAGTTTATAATTATCCTCATCATGAAATTGGAAGAAGGGGTAATCAAGAGGCATGTAGGGCATCATGAAAGGCATTGATGAGGCATGGAGGGCATGAATCCTGATATTTATGGCATTTATGGCCTAGGGATGTCTTCCCAAGAAATGAGGTCACCTGATGATGCAGATATTCAATATTCATTTATAAAAACAAGTATTCAACAAGTTTCCATGGAATTATTTATTATGCTCTAAGTTGGTTTAATTAGCTCCTAAACATGTTTAAGCACTTTGTGCACAAATTACTCAAATTGATCCATATGCATTGTTATTGGTCTAAAATTTGAATGGATTGGAATTGGAAGAAACTATTAGATGCATTATTATATTTAAGTTTTTTTTAACAAAAAATAATAAAGGCATACATCTTGTGCAGAATATTTGATAGGAAAGAGCAATCCAGAGCACCTAGATGCAAAATTGGCATTTTGACTTGAAATTATTTGATTAAAATTAGCTGGCCCATAAATTGCATTACCCCATTTAGGGATATCCTAACCAAAATCAGAACTTGAATATGTAAATTTTAAAGCTTTTAATGTGTTTTAGTGTTTTTAGGCCAAATTGTGCATTTTAGTGGAAATTGTTCAAAACCCTGATTAGAGGTTATTTGTGGCTAGTTTTAGGTGTCTACATGAACAAGGCTAGTATGTTGCATGAAAATTTTGGGAGTATATTTCATGTATCTAGTTTAATTATCATTTTGTGTTATGATTCATGTTTAATTTATAATTTCTAACCGAATATTCTAGGTTCTTGAATACTCTAGAGTATTCCCCCTGAAAGTCACCATTTTTTGTACTCAAGACACTCCACTCTTAAAAAAATTCAAGTAGGGACCCATTAGAGTTTGAAAATACCTAACTCTATTATGAGAATGCTTTTTATTGACATTCAAATGTGTACTTGGTAAGATAGGGTTTTAAAATTCTTACTTATCAAATTGATAATTCTTGTTAAGTATGTTGGTCTATGTTAATATAATCAACATTTCCTTGATTATCTAGGTTTTCACTGTGTTTTATTTAGACTAACCTATTAATGGCTTTTGGTAGTTTTGTATAGATGCAAGTTTTTTGAATTTGTGTAAAAAACTAAAGACTGAAATTCCTAAATTTTAAACTTAGCGTATTTTACACTTTGTAGGGTTTTTCATGTCATGACTTTTGTTATTTGTGACTTTTGAATAGTTTACAAATTTTGTGTCTTCACATCTTTTGTTCACAACTTTTATTCTTTGGAACTTTTGGTCATTAGAAATTTTATCTTTGACATTTTTATTCAACACTTCTTCTGGGTCTTCACATATTTTGTCTCCACAACTTTTTGCCTTCACATATTTTACACTTCAGAATTTTCAAGCCTTCACGAGATTTGTTCTTCAAATTTTTTTATTATTTAATACCTTTATTGTTGCAAATTTCGTCATTGCAATATTTTCTCTTCATAAATTTTGTTTGCATCACTTACATGGGTCTCCATGACTTCAGAGGTTTTTGTCTTCACTACTTTGTCTTCACATAACATGGTAAATGGTGATTTCAACAAATTTTTTGACACTTGACTTCTGTGAGAATGCAATGTGGCATAGTTGATTTCTTTGTAAAAATAGTGAAAAAAGAACACTTGCCCACATATGATAATGTGGCATTCCTTTGAATCTATGGAAATTCTATGTGGCATACCCACAAAATTAAAGTTGTAAAGCTCAAATTAAATGAATAAAGTAAGCCTAGAGATATTATACATTAATGGCATATGAACCCTAATTAAATCCTCCATCCTTAAACTATATGATCAAACTATGAAGGGACATTATGATTTGTTGATTTATAAAGAGCTCAAGCTCAATTACACTCTGAGAGAACTCAAAGCCCTAGCTACTTGTGTCTACTTACAAGATACTTCTAGAGAGTGACCAATTAGTTGAATTATCACCAAAATTACTCATGGAAAACATAAAATGAAATGGATCCATATTCTAGTTTGTTTAGGGGAGCTTCTCCACCATCCAAGTTATCCATTAAAGATTATATAGAGTGCACATATATAATATTTGACATGGTAGTGTTCAATGATGAGTATGCCGATTATACGACATCATGGGATGTGATTGAAAATGTGAATATGTATTCAATTGAAGAGGATCTAATAGTCAAGCAAAAGTAACTATTAGTTGACTTGATACCATTAAAATGATAACAACTCAATTTTTTAGCCACCAAGCCAAAAGTAATACCATGCATCGATCTGATTTGGGACCTATTCTTTGTGGGTAAAGTCTCTAATGGTTTTATTCATCATCTTTAACATAAAATAGTTTTGTCTTGTGTTTTTGGGGATGCATTCTAGATGTAACTTAAGCTCCCTATTATAGATGCCACATATGATGGACATAGGTTGACATTGTGGAAGAAAACCAACACAATGGAGAAAACACCTTGAAAGTGGATAATATTAGGGAGAAGGTGACTCTCAAATCCACCACTCCCATATCAATTACAAAATTTAGAATGGGAATTCAAATTAGGATGGACCTACTCAATAGGTTGCTTGGGTGTGCAAGCATCCAATACCTCTAATTAGAGTGGGTGCTACTCTTTGATTTGTTAATGACCTTAGAATTGATGTATGCCCTTGGAAAAATCATTATTTCCAAGTTGGTACAATAGATATTGTTGACCAAATTTTTCCCCCTGGCAAAATTTTGGGTCACCTTCTTCACCAATTGTTTTGTGCCAGTCTCCTCAAGTCCAGCGAGTTCAGAAAGTTCAGATTATGGCCTGGTTCGAATGGTTCATCTTTTGGTTCAGTTCCTGGTTCAATATAGTTGAACCAAACCGTTTGAACCAATGCTCAATATTGGTTCAACGAGTTTGGTTCGAGTTTAGGAGTTCATTGTTTGAACGCTTCAAATTTAGATACGTTGAACCTCCATACCATTGAACCATTGAACCAAATTTCTTGGTTCAACGGACTTGGTTCAACATACTCGGTTCAACATTTTCAAGTTCAAAAGTGGCAAGTTCAATGCCTTTGGTTCAAAGGCTAAAGTTTGACTCTTTGAGTTCAACGATTCGGTTCAGCGCTTTGGTTCAAAGCCTAAGGTTTGAGTCAAAGTTCAACGGCAAAGTCCAAGAGGTTCAAAGGCTTCCATGGTTCATCAGCGCGCTCCTTTGAACCTTGAACCGTTGAACCAAAATTGGTTCAATGGATTTTGGTTCAAAGGGGTGCCTTTTGTCTAGGAGGTAGTTGGCAGCAAAAAAGTGCCCTAGCGGAGGGCAGGTGGACTTTTCCAAATTCGCGGCCCAATCTTTGAAATTTGGCTAAGTAAAAAAGCCCTTTCACAGGGCAGGCTTAACAAAGGCAACGAAAAGGAATTTCCATATACTTTTTGTCCATAGACAAATGTCTGCGGGTTATACACATGCCGAGCGATGGAATTTCTCATGGACAATTTGTCCGCAGAAATTCATAGTCTGTGGAAATTTGAAAGCCCGACAAAACATAAAGCCCACCAATAGTTCATAGACCACCAAGGGATATCAAGCAGGCCCAGGAAGTAGTCTACGTAAGTAGATAAGGGACCTGTCGGCAATCAACAGTCAACATGGAAGCCGTCCATGAAGGCCAACAAAGAACGGGCTGTGAAGGAGTTAGACAAAGTCCATGGGACTTTCAAAAGCCTGACTAGTTGGCAGAAGAGCAGGCTATGAAGAAGGAAAAGAAGTGGCCAGGAGCCAGCAAAGCATGAAGACGTCCTACGTGGACATCAAATTAAACAAAAGGAGATAGCCATTATTTTTAAAGGCAAAACATGAAATGTTAACCCGAACAGGAGCTAGAATTGTAGTGACCTGCCTGGAAGTTAGCAAAAGGGGCCAAGTAAGCAATTGAGACAAAACAAGGAAAAAGTCAAGTGACAGGAATGGTTCCAATAGGTAGATGATTCATTAACAGTGTTTTTCTTCTTCCAAATGAAGATATGACATGCCCACTTGCAAGTAAAGAGCGCCAAAATGAGTCTCCTTGTCTTTTTCCATATAAGTTGCAGACTTGGTCATTTTTGTAAGGATCTTTTCACAATTTTAGCCAGGTACAACCCTGCTAAAATTTCTGCTTGGATTGAATAAAATGCAGTTTTTACCTCTATTTGGATAGATTGTGCAGATTATGCCTTGAATGTTGGTCTGTGTCCAGTCATTGTCTCTTGATGCTCTCATAGGTTCAACACCAGCAAACCTATGATCTACAAAGTGCCACTGTCTACTGCTGCCAGGAGTAGAGTTCTATTTTGGAGGTATAGAATAGGAGAGGTCACTTACAGTGTGTATTTCTCAGCACCTTGGTGAGTCCCTATTTCCTATGTTTTCCATAAGAACCTCCCTGTCATTTCCAGCGACCTGGTCTTTTCTGCCAAATCTAAGTGTATGTATGTTTTGTTTGATCCTGAGTGTGGAGGTGGGAAGGTCATTTCATTTTTGGTGTATCACCTCTTTAGAGTAGGCTGTTTGTTTTCCTATATTTTCTTCTCCCTTTTCATTCCCCCCAATTTATATAGCTGTATATAGCTGTATATACCCATGTTTTTTTTCCCTACTGGAACAAACAAGATACATCAAAGGGAGCTAGCCCTTATCTAGAGACTCTCCTCTCCTACTTCACCATCCCACAGGTGAGAGAGGAGTTTCCATGTTGTGGGGAGAGGGCAGGAACCTATTTTCCTGCCACCGGGTGCAATCTCCAATGTCAACAGTTTTGGCACGCCTGGTGGGACCCAAGTTTTCAACGAAGTAAAGTTTCAAGATTGATGCTGGTCTTGTTATGGTAAATCAAGTTTCTTTAGCATTTGGCGACTCTGAGTTATATCCGCTAGTTAAGCAGCCTGGTACCTCAAGAAGTGCATTTTTTTGGTATGTGTAATTTATATCATTTTAAGTCATGGACTCTATTTTCTTTGGCCAGCATGGCTACAATCCTTACCAGCCTTATGAAAATCCTTATCACACCCAATATGGCCAGTCTCAACCCTGATATGAGCAATATCAGCCTTGCACTAAATCTTCTTAGTATGTCACTTCTTTCACTCAACCCAATCTCTTTGCTAATCAACCTGTTTCCGCTTTCAAGCAAGCGCTGCTAGGATACAACAAATATGTAATTGATCTTAACACCAGAAAGGGGTACAGCCAAGAAATTCCTGATCATAATGTCCATCAAGTGAGGAATACACTGGATCAGGTTAAGAAAGAATGGGCTCCTATTGAAAGAGTGAATTAGCACATGCTTTCAAATGAGATGCTGTATGTGAGCAGTTTAATTGCATCTGTGGAGGAGAAGCTGAGTGTGCATGAGAGGTAGCCTTACCAAGTCTATCAACCTACATACTCACTACCCAAAGCATCATATCAGTCATATACAGCCCCTGCTCTTGAGCCAAGTCGACCTTGTCAAAATCAGTTCCTCAATCGTGTTGAGGAAAATTCTAAAACAACGAACCTTATATTTAAGGCTAATCTTGATAGACAGATCGAATTGGAAAATCTTCAGATGCAGCAGTCCATTCTAGTAGCAAAGGAAGTGGAATCAAAATCTTCACTATTTTCTCACATTGAGGCCCCATCAGCCCCAAAGGAAATGCCCAACCCAAATTGCTTGAGCTGGAACAAAGTGGTCGAGTCATGGGACAGTAAAGAGAAGAAAGACGTCATCCAAAATGAAGAAATGCAAAGTGAAGATGCTCTAGCTAAGTGGATTGAGGAACTAGAGAAGAAGATGATGCTATTAAAAGAGAAAGAGGTGGAGCTTTCAAATGCTGTAGACCAGCCAACGCCAAAAGGTATTTCTTTCACTGATCCACAAGCTAATTTCAATATTGATGAAGCATTGGTGAAGTGGAGGGATGAAAATCAAGAAGTTTTGGCCCAAGGTCTTCCCCCTCCTACTTTAGAAAAAGCTCCCCTTTGTGTGCCAAATCCTTTCTATGAGATGGCACTTGCTCATTTTGGCTCATCCAATGCACCAATCAGTTTTGCCCTCAATCTCGTGCACCTAGCTTTCCAGCACGCCTCTCTTCAGGCAATTTTCCCTATGCATGAGCAGACCCTCGCAATTATTTCCCAGCCTCCTCAAGTCTTTCAACATGATCTCCAAATTCCAAGCTGGAAAGAGGAGCATCATGAGTCAGCCCAGGAACTTGAAAATGATAAAATTGCTACCTGCTCAAAAAAGCAAGAGTCCAATCCTAGGATCATGAGCTGGGCACAAACAGTTGAATCTTGGAACAAGGAGGAAGAGGAGGAAGATTTCAGTCTAATTCTTGAAGAAGAAGAGGCTGCTCCCGCCCCTGATAATGATTATGACTTCTGAGAAAGGCTTTTCCAAGAAGATTTGGATAGGTGAATTGTAGAATTGGAGTCCAAAGAGAAAATCCTCAGTGAATGTGTGATGGACGGTTCAGACCAAACAACACATTCTATGTCTGAACACACCCCACCTACACATTTCGAAGAAAGCTATCAGGACTTACATGATATGGATTATGCTCAATTTATGACTGATGTGGGAGACTTCATGATCAAAAACGAGGATGAAATCAAATAGAGTGATATGGAAGAGCATGGACAACCTTTTGTTCATGATTTGAATGATTTTTTTGAAGTATTCAGAGCAGGATATATTATTCTCCAAACAGGGTGTGAGCTGATTAAAAATGATAAGGACAGCATTGGGTTTCCAACAAGCATGCAAAGAGGCTGTAGTTTTTCAGATTTGCCCCTTCAGGAGGTTGGTGAATCTGAATATTTCTTCTTTGAAGTCATAAAGGAAGATGGCCATACCATGGAACCCGAGCATGAGGTAGAGGAGAACGAGCCAGTCCATGATACATATCAAGAAGCTTCTGGTGATGAGCCGACAGCATTTGACTTCTTGATGGGGTGTACCAATCTAAAGGATCAGCATTCAGCAGGCTTCTAAGAACAATCAGAATACATATATGTTGGAGGCATGTTTGATTTTGATCCACTTGATTTCCAGCCAACTCAGGTGATAGGCAAGAAGAGCAAGTCACCAACTCTCTTCTTCATTCAACTACTTTCTTGGTGCCATAAGTCTTCTTACCAAGAAGGGGACTTAAGAAGTTTTCCATTTGATCTAGGTGGGAATCAAAAATGCCTGGTTAGCTATACATAATAGTTTGTTTCAGTTTCTTCTCCTGCTTTCTCTAAGTGCAGTTGCATAGGTAGTGTTTTTAGTCTTGTGTGTTTCCCTTTGCGTGTGGGGGTAAATTCTGTGTATTTGATCCTGGGATATTTTAGGCTGTTATTAATTCTTTTCGAGCTGCATCTGACTCCGCACCCAATGGATATTTAGAGGCAATTGGATTCTAAGCATAACAGGCATGCTTCCCCTGGGAGTCGCCAATTTGTTGACCAAATTTTTCCCCCTGGCCAAATTTTGGGTCACCTTCTTCACCAATTGTTTTTTGCCAGTCTCCTCGAGTAGTTCAGCGAGTTTAAAAAGTTTAGATTATGGCCTGGTTCGAATGGTTCATCTTTTGGTTTAGTTCCTGGTTCAATATAGTTGAACCAAACCGTTCGAACCAATGCTCAATATTGGTTCAACGAGTTTGGTTTGAGTTCAGGAGTTCATTGTTTAAACGCTTCATATTAAGATACGTTGAACCTCCGTACCATTGAACCAAATTTATTGGTTCAACGAACTTGGTTCAACATACTCGGTTCAACATTTTCAAGTTCAAAATTGGCAAGTTTAACGCCTTTGGTTCAAAGGCTAAAGTTCGACGCTTTGAGTTCAACAGTTCGGTTCAGGGCTTTGGTTCAAAGCCTAAGGTTCGAGTTAAAGTTCAACGGCAAAGTCCAAGAGGTTCAAAGGCTTCCATGGTTCATCAGTGCGCTCCTTTGAAACTTGAACTGTTGAACCAAAATTGGTTCAACAGATTTTGGTTCAAAGGGGTGCCTTTTGTCTAGGAGGCAGTCGGCAGCAAAAAAGTGCCCTAGCAGAGGGTAGGTGGACTTTTCCAAATTCACAGCCCAATCTTTGAAATTTGGCTAGGTAAAAAAGCCCTTTCAGAGGGTAGGCTTAACAAAGGCAGTGAAAAGGAATTTCTGTGGACTTTTTGTCCATGAGAAATGTCCGCGAACAAAAGTTCGTGGGTTATACACAGGACGAGCGGTGGAATTTCCCACAGACAATTTGTCCGCAAAAATTCATAGTCCGTGGAAATTCAAAATCCTGATAAAACATAAAGCCATCTAATAGTCCGCAGACCACCAAGGGATATCAAGCAGGCCCGAGAAGTAGTCTACGTAAGTAGATAAGGGACCCATCGGTAATCAACAGTTAGCATGGAAGCCATCCGCGAAGGCCAGTGAAGAACGGGTCGCGAAGGATTCAGACAAAGTCCAGGGGACTTTCAAAAGCCTGACTAGTTGGTAGAAGAGCAGGCTGTGAAGAAGGAAAAGAAGCGGTTAGGAGCCATCAAAGCATGAAGATGTCCTACATGGACATCAAATTAAACAAAAGGAGATAGCTGTTGTTTTTAAAGGCAAAACATGAAATGTTAACCCGAATAAGAGCCATAATTGTAGCGACCTGCCAGGAAGTTAGCAAAAGGGGCCAAGTAAGCAATTGAGACAAAACAAGGAAAAAGTCAAGTGACAGGAATGGTTCCAGTAGGTAGATGATGCATTAACAGTGTTTTTCTTCTTCCCAATGAAAATGCAACATGCCCACTTGCAAGCAAAGAGCGCCAAAATGAGTCTCCTTGTCTTTTTCCATATAAGTTGCAGACTTGGTCATTTTTGTAAGGATATTTTCATGGTTTTAGCCAGGTGCAACCCTGCTAAAATTTCTACCTGGATTGAATAAAATGCAGTTTTTACCTCTATTTGGGTAGATTGTGCAGAGTATGCCTTGAATGTTGGTCTGTGTCCAGTCATTGTCTCTTGATGCTCTCACAAGTTTAACACCAGCAAACCTGTGATCTACAAAATGCCACTATCTACTGCTGCCAGGAGTAGAGTTCTATTTTGGAGGTATAGAATAGGAGAGGTCACTTACAGTGTGTATTTCCCAGCACCTTGGTGAGTCCCTATTTCTTGTGTTTTCCATAAGGACCTCCCTGTCATTTCTAGCGACCTGGTATTTTATGCCAAATTTGAGTGTATGTATGTTTTGTTTGATCCTAAGTGTGGAGGTGGGAAGGTCATTTCATTTTTGGTGTATCACCTCTTTAGAGTAGGCTGTTTGTTTTCTTGTATTTTCTTCTCCCTTTTCATTCCCCCCAGTTTATATAGCTGTATATACCCGTGTTTTTTTGCCCTGCTTGAACAAACAAGATACATCAAAGGGAGCTAGCCCTTATATAGAGACTCTCCTCTCTTACTTCGCCATCCCACAGGTGAGAGAGGAGTTTCCATGTTGCGGGGAGAGGGTAGGAACCTGTTTTCCTACCACTGGGTGCAATCTCCAGCATCAACATATATTTCATACAAACAAGAGACCCATGGGAGGTAACTTATTCATGATGTCTTACTTGTTGGACACTTGTATGGCCACTATATACGTCCACGATGGAGCACTCTAGAGTCAACCCCAGACTACATTAAGAATAGGGTATGTGACTATTTTTACTTTTTACATATATTCTCATACATGAGGAACATTATTAGGATTTTTGAATGTTTAACCAAAAATATGGAAAATAATCCATGAGAAACCCCTTCCTCAAGTATTTAATGGCATCAATAAAACATTAAGGCTAAGGGGAGATTACTGTTTAGGGACCAATGTATCACCCTTGTGTCTGCCTAGCTATGTTATTGAAAAATTGGTTGGGCAAGAAATAACTTATTAATTATGGTGGAGTAGCAATGAAGATATGAAAAATAAGCACATAAGCCTTTTCCATGGGTCTTCTCTAATGATTGGTTGGATGTGATACATAAATAGGAGACATTTTAGAGAGGTTGGGATAATCCAAGATTCATATCCATTGACTTCATTACAACATAGGGATTGGGATCCCCTTGGATTTATCCAAAAGCACATCCAAGGCCTAGGAATTCCTTAAAAACATGAGTAATATGAGCATCATTTTATCTTTTCAAATGCTAAGGATGATGTTGAGGTCTTAAATAGGGAAAATATAATTGGTTTAATAGAAGATCAGTTGAAATCCACATAGAGTGATCTTTCCCTCACCATTGAATAGGCACATAACAATATTCCACCTTTAGGTGGATGGGCATCATAAACTACTAGTCTTTAGGGCCTTCACAATGGACTAAGGTCTAAGGGGAGCCATCTCATCCACCACTAATTGTGATGATGGATGTTAAGCAGAAGCTAGGTGTGGAAGAGACCCCTACTTCTACTAGCTCTTTGGGAGGATAACATCAACCAATCAACATTGAATCATACAACTATGAGGATGAAAGTCATCCTACTACAAGTGAATCCCCTATTATAAGTACAAAGGTTCTATCTACTCCTTAATAAGCTACCCCTTCAATTTAAAAACCAATGCTACATTACAAAAGGAAGACCAAATATCCTAAGGGTCCTACTCAATTGATTGATACCCCTACAAGTTCAAACACAGATACAACAACTCAAGCAAGGATTAAAGACTAAGTTGAGACCTCAGGAGAGATATGGGCAATAGTGAAATGTGAACAAGATGCTATGGTTTATTACCTTGAGGATGAATATGAGGAGGAAGAGGTAGAAAAGGATAAGGCCTTAATCCTTCAAGGACTAAAAGGAAAGGCACTAATGGAGCCTAAATCATTAGGTGATCATATTTCTACTATTATCCTTTCAATTCCTATTGTCTTCATAATTCCTATTATTTCTCTATTCTCATTTATTTCTACAACCCCTATATATTCTTCAGTTCCTATTTCTACTTCTCTTCTACTTACTTCCATAACTTCTAGTATTTTCATTATTTCTCTAATTACTATTGACTCTACTATTTGCAAGACCAAGAAGATCCACTTCAATAACCCTACTAAAAAACATACTACTATGCAAGGGTGAGTTTAAACCATTTAATTGGGTCTCCCCATGCCATCATCCACTACCACTATGGATATTAACATTTTAACATCTAAAAGAGCTGGTAGGAAGGTGGTTTACATAGTGCATCCCCTCTCACAAATTGGTGATGTAGACTGGCATAAGATCATTTGGCCCTCCTTGCCAACCCTACTTAATGTGGAGGCATTAAGATAATCTTTAGGAGATATTTTATTATAAGCTTATTCCCAAGACACTCAACCAATTGATCTTGCATAATTTGTGACCTCATAGTGGGATACAAATCTTAAGGCCCAAGCTACTCAAAGGCCTAAATTAGTAATTACTGAGCTACCCATGGTATGATCTATTTTTGACAAAGACATAAAAACTATGCAAAGGGTCAAGAAGAGGAAAATTTGGCATGGGCATAATTTTAGAGGAAAGATAAGATGTCTTTTCCTTATCTAAGATTAAGAACCAAAAACCAAGAGAGTCTTTATATAATGAGGAATTCTCAACATACTTGAGGGATTAGACTAATGCTCTAGGTGAATTATATAAAGTCACAGAGTAGGACAGGTAGGAACTACAATAATAACTAGACCAAATAAGGGAACAATAAAACATACACACATTCATAGGGAAATTGAATATGACATCCAAAATGCAACCCTTAGGCTATATAATATTCTAGAAACTTTTGGACAATGAAAATTGAAATGTCCCTTCATCTTGTTGAAACATATAAATTATTCAATTCTTTGAAAGAATATGAAAATAATCTCAAATTCTTGGTCCCATACACAACCAATAAGGCCTACCACCATTTGGATCTAATGACACCACTTGAAGCAACTAATGCACTCAATATGGTGGTTATCATAATGTAGGAAGTGAGACATTAGGTGTCAAGTGTGCAAGCCTTGATCCCTAAAGTATCACAACATGAAAATCAAGTTTTGAAAATTTTGGATGAGTTGAAATTGTCTCAAGTTAGATACTCCATAGGAAATTTGATTACCAAGGCTAATTCTAATAGTTTAGTATAACAAGCATCTGCCAATTTCAAGTATAGCCTTCAAGGATGTACATCGGAAGAAATTGGGTAGGAAATCAGTTTTGAAAAAAAGAAAGTAACTAAGGTAGAAATATTTTAAGTGGAATTTAGAAGCACTAAGACTGAACATGGAAAACTATTGATGGAAGTCATAGGGTCCATATGCCATCTCTATTGAACATGGACATTATCAAGTTCCCATATAGTGTGGTGCACAAACACTACAAATATTTGAATGCAAGTAAATAGGCATTTTCAAGTGCAATTCCCCCACTAGACATTTTAGGTGCACCTACATCTTCAATAGTCTAGTCCACTATCACTATAACTTCAGTTATAGTGGTATAAACTACTAGCACACAAACATCATCTTCTAAAGTTGCCTCCTCATAGGCAAATTATTTTATCATTACCTACTATAGTTATAACTCTAATTATTTTTTAACAATTATTTCTATCTTTTGTGAATCATTGGCTGCATCTTATCCATGCATGCCATATGTGTCTCTTAGCACATGGGATATTCAGAAATGGTGTAAATTTAGGCATCAGTTGAGAGATAAGGCATCTCCATCCTAGGCATATATATACATGTATCTTCCTTATTCCAAAGAGAGGATAAAATTTTGGACATTCCATACAGATAAGAAATCCTTCATGTTGTTTTATAAGTTTGTGTTGTATGACTCTCTTTTATATACATGTTTTATTGATCCTATGGTTTGACCTAACTAGTAGTTTAGCTCTTTGATATGTGCTAAATTAATTTCATATGGATTGTGGATAATTCATAAAATACTATCAACTAATAATATGGAACAACATTTATAGGTTGCTAAATTTTGATTTCATACAATAGGTTTGCTAGGCTAATATTTAGATTTCTGTAGAAGTACCATTTTGATGCAACTTCCTAGACTAAGTAATAACTAGTCGAACATGTTTTCTATTTTTTAGCTATAATATTTTATTAGGAGGTATAAAAACAATATTAATAGAAAAATTTTTAGCCAATGAATTTGATTTAATTGTGTTTTATCCCTTAGCCTTATTTATTATGTTTATAAGTTCTGCATGCCAAAGCAACAAGCTACAAGCATTAGTTTTTGGTACTTGTCCTTATTATGGAACCATTTTGAAAGATTAATTTATCTTTATTTATAGATTCTCTTTTCTATCTTACCCTTCACTCTATTTGTGGTTTCTATGAGTCATGCCCACCTTAGGATAAATCCATCACCATTCCATATACCTCAAGTGGATCTAGGATTCACATCTGTATACAAACCATATGAGGTTAGCAATTGCTTTACTCACCATCATTCCACCAAAGGTTACTATTAAACCCAATAACCTATAATTCATGACCTGGAGTGGAGTTCACTTTTATTGAGATCTTAATATGTAAGATGTTACATCACAAGGTTCCCTGGTGTGCAAAAAACCCACATCAATAATACCCTTTTGGTGTAGTCAACCTGTATGCCCCATAACCATAATTTATAGTGACAATGAAAGGACACAGCCAATTTAAGTCAAATTTACCTTTTTTCTCATGTTTAACATTTGTATTTTTCTAATTATATTTAAAGACAAGATCACCCACTTCAAACTCTATTGGGATGATGCATCAATTTTGATATGCTTTAAGATGACTCAAGGTGGTTAGTTTTTTCTCATCCAAGAGTTAAAATTCTTGCAGTCTAGCACATGTATAGTCTTCATCATCAATGATACTATATAATGAAATCCACAAAGAGGTAAGCTCAATCTTAATAGGAAAAATGGCTTCAGAGCCAAAGACTAAGGAGTAGGGTGTTGCATATGTGGGTGTGTGGACATTAATATAATTGGCCTAGAGGGTGAGAAATAATTGTAAGTGTCAAACATGGCCAAATTTTTTAATATTATTCTTAAGGCTTTTGATATTGGTTTTAGTTGATACCTCATCTTGGACATAAACTTGAGGGTAATAGGGCATAAACTATCTATATTTATTATGGATTTTTGTATAGAGGGTTTTTACATCATTATTCTTAAATGACTTTCCATTATTAGATATAATGGAAGAGGGAATGCCATAACAACATATGAGGTGGTTTAGGATTACTAGTTATGTAAGTGAGAGGTATTACCTCAACCCACTTAGTGAACTAATTGGTGGTAATTAAGATATGCTTATGGACATATAAATAAGTGGGGTTTATCTTAACCATGAGATTGATCCCCCATGAATACAATGACCAAGGACAAGTAATAGGGTTAAGCACTCATGAAGGAGCATGAATTAAATCACCATGTCTTTATAAAGTTAGGTATTTATTGACATACACACACACATTTGTATCCATGGTGGGCCAATAATATCCTATCCTAAGGATTTTCTTGGTAAGAACCATTCCAATGGTATGGTCCCCACTAATTACTTCATGTAAATCTTTAACTACTAATTTGGATTCACCTAAGTTTAAACATTGAAGTGGTGTCCCATCATAGACTTTAAAATAGAGTGTACTAACAAGTAAAGTGTATCACGATGTTTTGTTAATAAAGGACTTTTTTTGGTTGTGTCTTAGGTCAATGAGAGGAATGAGGTCCTAGAGATAGGTATATACATTTCCATACCAAATGGAATTAGGATAAACAATACCACATACCATTTCAGTGTCTTAATGATTGTAAGCTGACATAAGAAGGTTTTTACTAGGAAACTAGTATTCCAAGACATTGAAATATATCTCTATCAAAGACCCAATGGTTGTCATGGCATCAATGAATCTATTTTTATCCCTAAGTATCTTCTCAAATTAGATACATTCAAATTTTTGTTTAAGATTATCAATTAAGCCTTTATATGGCACAAGCTTCTCATCCCTAGTTTGATATTAATTTTTACCCTAATTGATGATCAATTATGAATCACTGTAGATAACTAACTATTTAATGTTACACTATACTAGTATGCGTAGCCCTAAATTAATTGCCTTATATTCTGAAATATTATTGTTGCATAAGAAAACAATTTTAAATGCCTTGGGAATGAGATCTCCCTAAAGCATAATGAATAATATACCAACCCTTGAACCATAAGTCATGAAATAAATGTCAAATTATAGTTTATATTAATATGATACTTCATTATTAAAGATGGAATCATCTAGAAAATGCATGTGTAATGGATGGGTATCTGACAAAGGTACTTTTCCAAGTTGATCTACAAGTATTTTCCATTTGATTGCCTTATAATTAGTGTATTCAAAGTCAAATTCACTAAGGAACATGATCTAATATGACCAATCATTGATATTTTAGAAATTATATATTAGAGGGGATCAACCTTGATAATGATAATGGTCTTGTTGTTTAGCATATAGAGACACAACTTCTATGATTACATGCCTTCTCAATTGATGTGTAATTGTCCTCATAGGTGACCAAAATCTTGATTACATATTAGACTACACATTCTTTTCCATGGTCATCATGTTAGGCCAAAATTTCTCCCAATACATGCTATTTTGCTGAGATATAGAGTAATAAAGGTCTACCTGATGTTAGCAGGACCAACACTAGCAGGATTGCCAAATAGTTTTTTAATTTCATGAATTCCTATTAATAGTTATCATTCCATTGAAAAGTGTTACCCTTATTCAAGGCATGAGTCAAAGGAAGGTAATGATAAAAAAACTTCAAAATGAAGTGGTAAATAGATTGAATTTTACCCTATAAATTGTGAATCTATTTCAGATTAGAATGGGAAGGCATTTTTTTGATGGCCTTCACCTTGGCTAGACCAAATTAAATTTTATAGCAGGAAGCAATGAACCCTGACAATTTTCCTGATGTGACTCTAAAGACTCATTTATTTAGGTTGAGGTGTACTTTTTATTAATGAATTTTCTCAAATATAATCTTGAAAAGTTCTAGATGTGCCACCTATGTTCTTGAATTTCCTAGAATGTCATCAACATAGTATTTAATAATGTCATGCATCATGCCATGTAATATTACCATCATGGCATGTTGGTAAGTGGCACCATCATTTTTCAAGCCAAATGGCATGACTTGATAGCATAATTTCTCCATGTAGTGGTGAATACTATTTTGTGTTGATCCTTTGGTGCAATTTTGATCTAATTATATCTTAAAAATCCATCCATGAGGGATTGTATTTCATACCTTGCTATTAAATCCATAATCATGTCAATGTTTGGTAATGGAAATCATCTTTATGCCATGCTTTATTGATATCCTTGAAATAAATGCATAAATGAATGCCTTTTGATTTATTACTAATTGGAACAATATTAGAGTATCCATTTGGATAATCAATTGGTTGAATAAATTTGGCCCCTAATAACTTTTCCAAATATTTCTTGACTAGTATGTCAATTCGTAGAGGCATTTTCCATAATTTTCACTTAATGGGCTTGGAATCTAGGTGTACAACAAGATGTTGTACAACTAGATGTGGATCCAACATAGGCATGTCCCCATAACACCATGAAAATATCAATAAAATCTTGAAAAATGGTAATAATAAAGTTGTATTCCTCAACAGTGAGGGATGCACCAAGTTTAACCATTTTGGGATCATCTACTTTGCCAATATTTGCCTCTATAGTGTCTTCTACTAATAGTGTAGAACCATTTTCTAATATATTAGGTATAAAGGGAAATTCATCTTATTCATTTGATTATGTATCATCAGGTCTACTCATGTAAGAAGAATTTAAATTGCTTATTTTAGGTAACACTTAATTGACAAATGTTTTATAAAATCTTGAATTGATTATTTCAATACCACTGTACTATGATAATATCAAATCCAAAGGTAAGGTGTGGAATTTTAAGACTCTATGCTTCCTAAGGAATTTTATTTTTCTTTACTTTTTCCTTGGTGTAAAATTTATTCAGAGAGGTTTTCACTAGAAGACCTCAATGTTTGATTTTATTTTTCCATTTTATTTTAACCAAAGAAGTTCACATATTCTCCAAAGTAGTGGATAGGGTCTAATGTGATATTGAATCTTTGTTTATGGTCTCCAATTAGTAGGCCATCTTTGAGACCCATGAATTCTAATAGTTCTTCTTCATTCTAAAAGTTGTTTGATGGTATAGTGTGATCTTACTGGTCCTAATTAATTAGTTCAGGGTAATAGAGGATAAGAGGAATTTTGGGTAAAGAAGTAATAGTGAGAATGGAATTGGTATGGAATAATTTTATGTTGTGATCTCATTGTAAATACTATAATAGGAATCTACATCTTTTCTAGGATCATATTCATTTATGTTAAAGTAGTGCCAATTTAGAGATGTGAGGTGTCACCCCTAAGCAGTTTGTATCTAATACCTCAACTACCTTTATGTTTTGTAGTAGAAACATGCTTAATAATACCTTGGTAATTCAGCCCCAAGTCTTTACCTTTGTAATCTTGATACTCTAGGATTATATTAAGAATGGGATACTTGACAATCTAATAATAAGAGGTGAAGTCATAATTATACAACTAGGAATATTTAGAACTATTGGGTTGGTCCTGATTTGGCAAAGTCTTTTTGACAAATATAAGAGGTCCTTTAGGATGAGACCCAATATTTTTATGCGATATCATGTTAATCCTATCATGAAATTTATTAATATTGGGTTTACCATGGGACCTTGGAGACTTTGACACTTTAGAAATGTGGAATGCATCCTTGATGTTGTATGTACCAATACCCTTATCTTAAACAATGAAGTGGGAGGAAATTTTGGGAGGTAGATTAGAAGAAGTGTATGCAAGGCCACTTGGATAAATATAATTGGATTGGGGAAATTTAGGAGCATTGGCCTTGTCCTTTTTAGGAATAGGTTCAGTGTTAGGATAGTAAGTATATTAATTGTATTCAACTTATAAATGCTTTTAATATTATTATAGATGTAAGTCACCAAAAATAATGATCTCCATTCCATGATGGGGGATTTTGAAGCATTGGTGAATGGTAGAGGGAACTACACATACTCCATAGATCTAAGGACAACAAAAGAATAAGTTTTAAGTAAGTTTAATGTTAATGACATGGTAGAGGTATCATGGGTGATATGCCTAATGATGTTTAGTAAGCAAAAAGTGCCACATGAATCTTTATCTACATTATCATATGTTTTTATTGTAATGGTGTCAAGCTAAAAATAACTAAAGTATACCCAAAGAGTTTTATGAATTTTAAGGAGGCTATAATGAGACACAAACCATTGTCTATAAGAACCTATTTAATTTTGTGGTATTTTATGACTGCTTTGATATGAAGAGGATTGTTGTGTAGGGGAACAATGGATGACATTACACTTTAGTCAAATTTAAGTTGTTTACATAGGGATAAATTACCCACAAGTGCTTAGGATTTGGTGGGTTCAATGTCATTTGGGACCTCAGACTATTGAAGAAGGTCATACAATATAGTCTTGTGAACTTATGATGTACATAAGAGATCTAAGATATCAATATACATAGGAGTATTATTCAATTAGCTTCCAAGATCATAACACTTCTCAAATGAAGGAGGAGATGGTTTATATTTATAAGGTAAATATATTTGTACATGATTATTATTATGTAAAGATTTGGACTTTGAAGGCAAGGTATCCAGAATGGAATTACTATTGAAAGGAGGTAAAGTACCTTGAAACATAACATTTAGAAGTTGAGTTGTGAATGTACAATTTAAAGGTGGGAAAGGTTACTTGAATTAGAAGAAGATGGTATAGGACATGGGATAGTAACGTGTGGCATTGAAGTAAAAAAAAAATATTTCCCATTGAAAAAGAGCCACTAGGATATGAAGGAGGTCCCAAAATGGAAGGAGCAATACTCTGAGGTGAGCCAAATAATTAATGGGAATTGATTTTGATAATAGCTACATGGTTTTTGGTAATATGACATACAATTTTTTTTTAGTTATTTCAAACATCATTGTAACTAATTTTATTAGCTTGGGAATTTGGACCTTGATTACGATTTCCCTGATTTTGATTTTGCCCTTGGTTTTAATTATAATTATTAGATTGACACTGATTATTAGAGTTGTGATTTGAAAATGGGTCTTTGTAGATATACGTGTTTCAATTAGATGTAGAATCACTTTCATCCAATTTGATTTCACCTCCTCTATCAAATTCTGAATGAAGTGCCTTAATTGCATGCATCTATGAATCCCATGCCCTTTAACACTATGGAAATCATAACACTTATTGTCTCTATACCATTCAAGTTTTAGTTTGTCTTATAGAAAGGTTTTGGAGATATCTAGATGACCATGCTATCTATTATGGATTTTTGAAATACTACCACAATAGGTTCACCAAGGTAATTGAAAAATATGTTTTAATACTGGTTCAATCAAGGAGTTGGTTTTTGTAATGTAATGGTTGGAGAAGATGGAGTATTTTGGGTAGGCGATGGCTACACTATTTACAAATGTTTTGATTTTGTTACTCCATTTACCACATCATTCTTATTTTTATAAATGGATATGGGCTTATCAGATATGTTGGCCTGTGCTAGTGGTGAAACTTGAGCTTGTGCCTGGTTTTGAGAATAAATTTTAACTAAGACTTTATCAATAATTGATTTATTAATATACAACCCTTTGTATATAATCTCCTCAAATGTGTTAGCACAATGGAATCTCAAGTTATGACCCACCTTTGAATTAAAATTAGAAGTGAAAATATTTGCTAGTTGTTTATCGGGAAGATTGTGTGGAAAATGAATAGCCAAGCTTCTCCAACATTGTAGGTAAGTTAAAAAGATTTCCCCACCATGTTGTTTAACACTAAACAAGTCAACTATGGTAAAATTATGTTCTATGTTATAATATAAATTCTTTATAAAATTTTCAAATAGATCATCGAAAGTGATGACAAACCCTTTTGGCAACTGTAGAAACCACTCTAAAGCTTGTCCACCCAAAATGTGTGGAAATAAATGATGTAAATAGAAATTGTTATAGGATACCTCCTAACAAGCCACAAATAACTCTTTTAAGTATTCTATAGGATCACATTTTCCATTATATTTATCAAATTTAGGTATCTCAAAATGAGATGGAAAAGGTAATTGAAGAAGACTCATGTCAAATGGATATGGGCATATCTCATCACATTTGTAATTTTTAATTTGTTTTATTGCTTGGAGCCCCAAAATAATGTCTTTTATCTCCTAACATTCTTAGAGAGTGGGAACATTCTGAGATTAAGGAGGCATATTTTAATGACTATTTAGAGTGGGTTTGGACATTGTTTAGAGTGGGACTAGGATAACTAGATGAATTATGATTAAGATACATGGGTATGGATACCCTTCAAGCTAAGTTATTAGGGTTGTTCATCCTAGAAACAATATTATAGTGTTGGTAAGGTACTTATTATTAATGAATAGTATTAAGAGGTAGATTAGCAACACATTGTTGGGTTGGTAGAATCTATTGTTGATATAATGGAATTTACTGTTGAAAAATAAGACCTTACTGCAAAGGAACTTGTTTAGTAGAATGGAGGGCTTATGGATTAATAGGAATTTGTTGGGGAAATCACAACCCACTATCAAGGTGGAGGATTTGTAACTTATTGTTATAGATTGGATTTATTTGGTTGTAATAGGGGGTTATTAACAATGCATTATTTTAAAATAGAAGAAGTAGGATGGATGTTAGGAGGAACTTGTTAAGGTTTCAAGAGGACCTATTATGAACTAGAAGAAATGTGCTGGGAGTTCAAAGGAACTTTTTATGAACTAAAATTAATGTACTGAGAATTATCTATAACTTGCTATTGTAAACTAGATGAAGGGTATTGGGAATTATCAATAAATTGTTGTAAATTAGATGAAGGGACTTATTGGGAAATAAGAGGAAGTTGTTGGGAACTAGGAATAACTTGATGCAAATTTGGGAACACTTATGGTGGATTTTTATATTATAGTAATGAGTCCACAAGAGGAATCTATTTGATAATGATAGAAGCAACCAAATTTGATGGGAGATTAGCTAAAAACTCTCATTTTTATTTCCTAATTGGTGGGTTTTACTCCACAAGTTGAGGATTATTTAAAGAAGTAGCAGCTAAGGTAGTATCCATAAAGGCCATAAGCTGGCTAGCATCCTATAGTTAGTAAATGTGAAGTTGTCTATTTTGAAGGGCATCTACAAGTTCTCCATTTCCTTTGCTTGATATTTCTATCACTTGGATAAAATTTGTGTAAAGGCTTGTCCATGAGTGGAAGTTGACTCTGAGGGTATCTCCTCTATTTGGACATGGCCACACCCCTTCTATTTTGAGTGAAACATTATTTTACACAAATGGGTATACCTCTTTTTGGTTTTCATTATCTTAGAAGGACCTAAATGGATCATAAAATCATTCTCCCTCATAATTGGTGTTATATATAACACCAATCCTTGTGTATCTAGGAATTTTGGAATCAAATAAATTTATATTAGATTTGACATGAATGGATATGAATGTGCATAACACTTGGTTTTGATAATTTCAAAGCAGATTTGGGAATTTTAAAGTCAAATTATGAATTGAAATGTTGTTAGGATGTTTTGTGATCAAAATAGTAGACTCTAATAACATGGTGCTTACTTAAATTCCCAAAACTTGTCAAATTAGAATGTTAAAGATAACACAATGTTTGATTTGAATAGTATTCACCAAGTTGGAATAAGATATTCAGAAGATCAAGAATGATTTCTCAAATGTTGCTTAACCAATTTTGAACTTTGAATCTCGAAATTTTATTGATTTTTGACTCAACCTTTGAACTTGATTCATGTTTGACTTTTAGAATTGACTTAAGTCCAAAGTGAACTTTAGTTGACTTTTTAAAGTTGATTTTGGTTGACTTTTAGAAGTTGAATTTGGTTGAATTTTTATAATTTGACCTTAGTTAACTTTGAAAATTTTACTTTAGTTGACCTCAACAAATTTGACTTTAGTTGATGTTAGAAAGTTGGAATTAAAATTGAAAATGGTTCAAAACTACTTTTGAATTGATAGTGAAATTGACTCAAAATTAAAGATTGGTTGAAACTAGAATTAATTAGGATTTGAATGAGAATTTTTTTTTGGTTCAAACAAACTTGAATTATAATGGTTTTGAAATGGATAGTGTAATGATATAATTGGGACAAAGTACCATACCAAATGGGCAACATAAATCTTATAAGGGAAAAAAATTAACTTGAAAATTGCATAGAGTAACACCTTACTATGTGAGTCTAAATGATTATGTTTTGGAATTAATTTTTTTGAGATTTGTTTGATGTTTAAGGTGTGTCACACAACATGAGTATATGATGACAAGTAATCAACAACATAAAATTCAAAAATAAGCCCTATCTTTAGTGGAAGAATGGGTGTGTAATGCAAATGAAGTCCACATGAATACCTCACTTGAAGTGGTGATAAATTTGTTTCACCTAATCCTCACCTCAATTGGTACATTATGAACTCTTAGGGGAGATTGGTTTCCCTCACATTACAAGTTATTTTTGTGTTAATCTAAATTTTTGACATGGCTTTTCTAAATGGTCCTCAATATAACTTATGGTACATGAGGCTCAAAATCTATATAATATGAATAAAAGAGAAAGAAATTTGTAAGAGGGTCTAGTTAATTTATGAATACTTTAGCCATAAAGGTATCAATAAATTTATACAAAAAACTCAAACTCTAAGGGTGATGTCTGATAGTGTAGCATTAGTGTTAAACCCTTGCTATCATAAAACCATTTATGAAGATTTTGATATTATTTTAATGATAACTTCCCTCAACTTATATCCCCTATCATATGTATGGGGTTGGTATGTACATTGGGAGATGAAACCCATAATGTAAAGCCCTAAAAATTGCAAGAAGGAGATGAAATCCACCTTGCATAATCAAAAAAGAAGAAAATAAGATAAAAATAATCTATGTGTTTAGATCACAGAGGCTCCATAAAGGGGGAATGGGAGAACATAGGCACAATACATTACACATAAGTAATCAAAACAAACATGAAAGTAAAGCAAAAAAGAAAGTAAGTTTTCTTAGAGCACTAAATGTAAGTGTTGGTTCTCTGATTAAGCACTAACATAAAATGTGAGTTAAAGGAGGCTTAGTTTGGAAATAAATCCACTTATTTAGCTAACGAGACCTGAAAGAAATAAGTCAAAAGTTTGAAATGTGGTCTTTGACAAGCATGAGAAATTGGTAATCTCACTATTTAGATCAAAATAAAAATATATTGTATGATCCCATCGTTTAGTAGGTGATCTTGTTGTTTAGTAGGGTGATCCTACCATTTCATAAATAGAAAAAATAAATAATAGAGAACTAGTACTTTCATCGATTAAAAGGGTGATATTGATGATTTTTATAATGATATCATCATTTAGCAGGGCATTCCAAATGATATCAAAAAATGATAGGAAATAAAAATTTAAAATGTTACCTTGGTGATCCTATTAATTTATAAGACATTTTCATCATTTAACAGGTCATTTTTGTCACTAGGGTTTGCATTCTCATTATTTGATAGTTTTAATGTAGCTAAGTGATCTCACTGTTTAGTAGAGTGATCCCATCTATGCATAAAGCGTTCTTGCTATCTTCTTCAAAACACATAGAGATATAAAATAACAAAAGAATAATATCATCGTTACATAGGTTGATATTTCTTTTTATGAGGAGCAATCCCATTGATTCATAGAATATGAAAACACATAAAAATTAGATGAAAAGAAGCAAAAAAAGGTAAACAATGATATTTTTCAAATTTATAAGGTCTTGAAATGTTCCCAAGAATATTATAGAGTGTATTTGTCCCAATAGACATGCAAATGTAGAGTAAAATTATAAGAGGGGTTAGTTCATTATTAATGATTCAAAATAAAAAAAATGATAAAGACAACATCTTAAGCATAATCCCTTAGATTGGGAAATGTCTAAGAGAATGCAAAAAAATAAAATACACAACCACATGCTATACCTTTCCAATGGATTCTTTCTCCAAGTCAGATTTAGGTTTGTTTATGCTAGGATTTTAGAGCTAAGAGTATCTATCAATGTCACTTAATCATTTCAATGCATTACCCCCTCATCTCTAAATGGTTTTAATCAATAAAAAATAAGGACTGTTGAAGCTCTTACAATGTTTTTGCATTATGAATTTACACCAAAAATATTTATATGCCTAGATGGGTCATCCTCTATTTATAGCTTGATGAGATTGATTGTGATCATTGGATCAAGATTAAGATGTGTGGCCAAAATTTAGTTCAATTTGAGTATTAAATGTCATAAATATTTGGGGCTTTGATTTGTATTTATTATGCATGGGTTCTAATTTTTTGATATTTCTTCCATTTACGATAATGCTTAACAATTTTTTGTGTGATGTCATGATGATGTCATAATTAAAATATTTATTAGATATTTAAATATTGCATAATTAAAAATTAGCCAATTTATATTGTTTTTTTGCTTAGCCATTTGATTTGATAGGCTAATTAATCCAAATTAGATTCCATGATTTATGCAATATCAATATTTGACTATTTTTTCTAGTTAATTGCCCCAAAACATCACTTACAAATAATAATTTGGCTCAGAGTGAGTTAGACCAAGCTAATAGTTGGTTATGAGGCATTGCCCCAATTTGCTTACGAATATATGCACCCTATAGGTTTTGCTCTATTTTTGGTAATTTTGTACAATCTAGTTAGTCATGTTGGCTCTAGAGAATTTTGAATCCATTTTATCATGTTATCCATGATTTTTTTTATGTTTGGAGTTTAGTTTATAGTCCAAATATCTCACTTTGCAAAAGAGACACCATTTTGTGTTGAAAATAGATTTTCACTATTTACAATATCTCTAGGCTTTGGTAGTGATTTTAGGGGATGATTATAAGTTCATTATCATGTATCCAATGTTATTTATTCTCATCCCATTATAATTTAATTACCCAAAGCATACTCCATGAGAATATAATCATAAGACACCATGTAATCAGTTGACTCTATGACTATCATACACAATCAACCAGGTGACATGACACTTATTTCACATTGCAAGGAGGATGTTGGCATTTGATTCATATGTTTTAAGGTGTGAAAAATGCATTTGAGGTTTTGAATTGGATTTAAACTCACAAGAGGCCTAAAATCAATGCATATTGCTCATAGGTTGTTCACTGTATATACCTCATATTACCCACCTATAGGTGGCCCTAATGGAGGAGTTTTTGACCCATTTTGGGAGAGTTGATCATAATATAGAACACTCCTTAGGATATTGAGGTGTTGAGAGAACATTAAAAACCTTTTGAGGAGATAAATTGATAGTTTGAGATAGTGATCACTTTTAAAACATAATGTGACTAAATTCAGGGCTTTTGTCCCTGAACTAGTAGAATAGAACACCTGACTCTTTTGAAGAGGCCTCATAACAATGATAATTTGAGTCTTGATCACCCATAGTGAATTAACCTTGAAGCCTATAGCAAGGAAAAAGGATAATAAAAATTTGAGAGGTAGATGGTCAATGGAGGATAGTTTTTTTGAGTCCAAATTTGTGCTTTTATGTACTAAAACTAGGTAGTAATATCTACAGGGTTTCAAGTTTTGAAGGACCTTTATGCTCTAAGTTGGTAACCCAAACCATGTAATCATGTTTAAGGAGTTATAATTTGTTGAATGTAGTAATTTTAATCCAAATGCCACTCAAGGAGGGTGATACATGATTTTTAGGATTCTTATATCCACTCTCAATCCATACACAGGGCTTATTATCCTCCTACAACCAACATAAACCTCAAACTTGAAAAGTGTCTTTTTACTTGAAAGACATGGATGTTTGAGCATGTTTTATTGTTTCAAATGATTGAAATCATTATTGGTTTAAAGGTTATGAAATTATGATTTAAATTATATGTTTATTCTCCCATTCACACCTACAGGTGTCTCATCAAGAGGTAATTTCCACTTACAGTCAAGACATGGCAGATAGTGACCTTATTCTGATGCCTAATTGGTGTTTTAAGACTCTTATTAAGTGAATAATAGTTAATGTATGCATATTTTCACCATAAGGGACTCAAAGGAGATTAAAAGAGAGTCTCTAAGCATCATGAAAAGTCATAAATAGAAGTAACTTCCACCTACAATATATTTTAAAGGCAGTTTTCTTAGTCAGTCAAGGGAAGACCCATTTGTAGACCCAAGGAGCATGTAGGGTAAGTAAAATGGATGGGAGTTTATCAAATGATTATAATTATTTATGAATATTCTCTCCACATTATGACCAAGTCTCAAGGAGCTCTTATAATACTTACAGGGGGTAATTTGCACTTACAGGTAGGGGACACGATCTTGGATAAAAAAAGGTTGTTTAAGGATTAAAGTGTATGTGGAAGAATTGAATGGATGATAAAATTAAAAATGGTGTTTATAACTTAAAATATACCCTAAAATATCATTAAAAATGGATAACTCACACAAAACAACCTATAGGGGTCCTTATTAAGGCAAAACACAGTCACAATGAAACTCAATTTTGACCGAGTAAAGAGAATTTAAGGAGTATATGATAGGTTGGAAGGATAAGTTAAGGGTGTGATCATTTAAGTATGATAATTAGGGTCTCATGAAAGATATCATGGCAGATAAATCAAATCAAGGAACCTTTAATCACATAAAACATAGTCATTTTTTGACTGTCATGCACACAGTCCATTTTGCAAGCCTGTCTTGGGGTTTGATTGAGGTTGAGTTATCTATACATGAGATAAAATGATGAAATTTTGTGGAGGGAATTTTTATGACATGAGGAATCCCATAAAATATTAACATTGGTCTAAGGAAATAGGGGAGTTCCCTCTATTTTGTCTCAGACAGAAGGCAATTCCTTTTGTGCACAAACCCTACATTTTGGAAGTTTAAAGATGAAAGAGGACTCAGGGAGGTGTTTTAACATGAAAATAAAGTGTATAAAGTTTAATGAAACCTATGAAAACGTGATAAATAAAACAGGAAATATTGAAATTCAATAGGTTACCCTACACTCCTAGAGTTGTAGTCAAGCAAATTGAGGCATGGTTATGCCTAAAGGCCAAACAAGAGGATATTTTAAAATTGAGAATGAGAGGAGATTTATAGTGGATTAAAAAATTTATATGGGAAAATTTTGGATGTGTTTAATCCCTTAAATTTTAGGAAAAACCACAAGGAAGCCATTGTGGCTCAAAAACCCATTCAAACATGCAAGAATATAGGAGAATAAGATTGATAGGAGAACTTTGAATGCTCACACCTTTCATGATTATTTTCATAGAGACCAAAGAAGTTCAGAGGAGTTATAGGAGGCCCATAAAAACTATTTTGTGTCATTATTTTTAAATTTTAACATCTAATCTTTATGAACAATGCTTAAGACCAAAAACTGGTCTAGAACCCTTGAAAACCCTTGCTAGAGACCCGATTGGGAAAATGGAGTTGAAAAGATAATATAATGTCATAGTATGATCATGAAACATATTGGAACTTTTATATTACTCACTCAATCTTCATCACATTCCTATTAGCTATACATAGCTATATGGATGGGGGCAAAATTAGGGGTTTTATCACTATTTTATGTGTTTTATAGGTTGTAGGAAGTTTTAAGAGTTGAAAATCATATGTATGGAAAGATTAATACTTAATATAACTACCATTATCAATATTATTCCTTGACATAGCTTTTAAGTGTCCAAACTAGGTGCTTCAACTTAGCTAGTCAAAACTAGTGTATTGAACAAGCTAGTGAGGAGTGTGCAAACTCTAAGGGAAAGTGATTTTAAGGTGTCCTTGATGCTTATAAGGCCATGTAAGGCCTTAAGAAATTAAATTAAATTTTTTTAAATCGATTTTAATGTGAAACTGATCTCTTTTTAGAAGCCAAGTGTACAGGGTGTAAGAAAGATGATTTTTTTGGATAACAAATGATGATGGTTCACTTTTAGAGGTTTTCAAAGGACCAAGCATGCAACCAATGCATGGAGAGGAATGTATGAGATAATTGCCTTCAATTACATTCATTTTACCTACTATTAATCAGTTATTTGACGTTAAAACAAGTCCAAATCATGAAGGAATATTTTTGAGCCAGAATGAGGAGTTCTTGCCACTTTTCATGAAGTTTATTCCTTAAATTGACACTTGTGATTCCAAACCTTGCATGGTTCATCACATATCCTCTTATCAAGAAAAATTAACTAATTATTTTATATTTAAAAGTGTCCTTGTGACCCTTGGACTTCTATTTTATCCTCTTTATCTCAAGTTCTATAAGAACTAGCCATTTTGGCCATTGTATTGAATGCTCCACCTGAGTATAGAAAAGCCTTGATTAAATGTATACCTTTTGATAAATAAGAAAATTTATTGTTACCTCCTCTATGAATATTATTAGTGTGTTCATTTATAATTCTTGATTTTGTATAAGTGAAGATTATGGATTCCATAGCATGTTTTGTCATTCTTTCATCCCATTTACAGTTGGAAAACTTCTTCTTACAGGGCATGTGGAGTGTTTTAGAAGATGTCAAGGATTGAGTGAGTTAGTATTTTAATTATTTCCCTCATAATCCTCTTATCTAGCCCTCCTAGCTTTGCACATTCATCCATAACCTCATAATGTAACATTGATGTGAGAAGATGAAGATTGGAGAAGTGTATGTTCAGTTTGTCCTTTGATTTGAAGTGTAATATACATATGATTGGATAGATATATTAGCTAACAAGCATCCTTTTTTTTTTATTTCTTTTAATGAGGTTTCATGGTTGACTTTGGTGTTGATTTTTTTTCTCTACAAGTTGGTGAGACATTTCAAGTTTGTAACCATTCCCTATCAATATGAACAAGTCCTTGGTCAATATTGTCATGATCCTTACCAACCTCAATATGACCTTCATCAGCCCCAATATGACCATTTTAAGCCCATACATGAAGTATATTAGTCCTAAAATCAACCTTCTCCATGTCTTTCTCCTAGTCAATGTAGCCACTCCTCAAGCCAACCCATTTTCACCTTCAAGAAGACACTCTTGGGATATGAAAGGTATATGTTGGATCTTGATACTCAAAGGGAATGTGGTCTAGATATTCCTAGTCATCTTATTAATAGGGTGAGAGAATCATTATATTTTATCAAAAGAGAGTGGGTACCTATTGAGAGAGCTAATTGGCAAAGGCTTACAAGTGAGATGATTGATGTGAGTGGTCTAGTTTCTTTCTTTGAGGATAGGCTAGGAGTTTATGAAAGGCAACCTCACCATACCTATCAAAATTTATATCCACTTCCTCAAGTTTCCTATTAGACATATATGACCCCTAATCATGAGCCAAATCAAAGATATCAAAGTCATCCTTTTCAAAATTAGTTGGAGGAGAGAGTTGAAAGGAAAAACCTTATGTTTGAAGCTAATCTTGATAGGCAAATTGAGTTAGATAATATGAATTTTCAGCAGTCCATGTTAGCATCTAAATAAGTGGAGTTAAATCCCTCATTTACCTCTCATATTTCATCCCCACCACCTCAAAAAGAACTCATAATCCCAATGTCCTAAGTTGGAACAAGATATTAGAGTCATGGGGAAATAAAGAGGAGAAAAGTCTGAACAAAGAGTGTGAAGTTGAGAAGACTCTTGATCCTATGCAAACTCCTACTACCATTACTTAATAAAATGATTATAATACTAAAATCCTAAGTTGAATTTAGATAGTGGAGTCATGGGGAAATAAAGAAGATGGACGCGTTGTCAAAGAGTGTAAAGTGGAGAATGGAGTTGATCCTTTGCAAGTCCTTCCCACCCTTCCTCAAGAAGATTTTTGTGTTACATGTCAGCCCTCATGTATCCCTAAAAGTCATGATGATTCATATGAGCTTAAATAAAGACTTTTTAAATAGAACCTAGCCAAAAAAATTGAAGAGTTGGAGTCAAGGATGAAGTTACTAACCCAAGGTGTGATGGAAGGTTTAGACCCCAAATAAGATTCTATGCCTAAACACACCCCATCTAACCTCCTTAAAAAGAGTTCCCAAGTTGAATTAAATGTTAATGAAGTGAATTTCAGGTTTAAGGAAGAAAATCAAGTTGTTTCAACCCAAGGTTTTCCTCCCCTTCCTTAATATCTCCCAAAAGAGTTCTCGACTTTGCATTCTCAATCTGATTTTGAACCCTGTGTTCCACCTCCACCAACTAGTTCCTTTTGTCCTCATCCCATCACCCTTTTCCTTGATGTACCTATGGTGTGGGGACCTCAATAAGAGTAATTGGTTGAGTAAAATTCATAACTCTTACTTGAATAAAGTGTAACTCCTTAGCAACCTTATTGGGCTAGGTCATTGGATTTCAAGATGCCTAGTCTTGGCATCACTAAGAAGGAGATTGAAGATGTTTCAGCCCTTGAAAAATAATATTAGATTATGATATTTGAGTTAAAATTTAAAAACTCTCAATAGGTCCCAAGTGATGAGGAAGAAGTGACCTTTTGTGTTGGATCTCCTTGTTTGGTTGATGATGAAGAATACACTCCTTATGTTGAAGATGAAATCTTGGAAGAGATCATATTGGAATCTAAAGAAGAAGATGAAGAAAATTCTCTTGTTATTACCATTCATGATGCTAATCAAAGTGAATATGATGACTTGTGGTAGATATTTGAGGACACTTGAAAAGAGTTTAAATCTCTCAAGGGGTCTACAAATCCTTTAGAGTTGGTTGCAAGTGATGGTAAATAAGATGACATTATCCAAAATGTCATAGATGAGTAAAATGATATTGTCTAAAATGTTATAGATGATCAAGATGACATTGTCCAACACATTAGAAGTGAGAAATAACAAAGTCCACATCAGCCTATGGAGGTCAAGACAAACCTCTATTGGCCTCAATCTTTCAAAGAGCAAGAGATCATTCCTTTTGAGACCATGCCTATAAAGAAGATGAAAGTTGATCATGAGAAAGAAAGTGGGCAGAAACATGAAGTATGTAAACAAGGTTAAGAGGAATATGCATACATTAGAGACATATTTAAAGTTGGTCTACTTGAGAGCATGGTAATTGAAGTGCCAAGGATAAGGTCTAATCCACAAAATATGCCATCTAAGGAGAAACATGTTTTGCACCATGTTTCATCTCATGTATAAGGTGATGCTTCAAAATTTCCCTTTTATCTAGGGGGAGGTATGTTAATTTTTAGTTGTATATAATAGTTTTTTTTTTTAAATCTAAGTGCTTTGAGCACACATGTCTGTTTGTTATCTTTGTTGTGTGTGTCTTTACTTTGTGTGTTGAGGTAGTCATTAGTTATCTTGTCATGGTCAAGCTTAAGTCAATGGTCAAAAGTTTCCTTATTTGTCTTAGTCTCTAGATAAATCTTAATCCTAATGGACTGATAAGGCTACTAGCCTAGTTAGTAAATCAGGCATACTACCCCTATGAGTCACCAATTTGTTGACCAAATTTGACTTTTAAGTCAAATTGGGGCACCCCTAGGTAAAAAACTTGAGTTTTAATCATTTTAGGGGGATTAATATATATTCATGGGGTGTTTTATAGGTTATTTTATTCCATTTAATGTTATATTGGCCTTGGTCAATTAGTTTTCTAGTCCTTTTATTAGTTTGGGTCATTTTAAGGGTTGAATTTAAGCTTTTAATGCCTTGTATAGATTTCTTAGGAAATGTGAAGGTCCAAAAGGGTGATGTCACATTAAAAATATCCTAATAATTCTTAATACACTATTGGGAACTTAAAGTTGTAGGTTCATCAAAATAAAAGTTAGTTTTCTTAAAGAAAGAAAGAGTTTGGCACTTGTACAACCTCCTTGGGAAGTGTTCCATTTAGAAAATGTTGAAATATGACTCTTAAACTTCCCTATGCTAAGTTACACATTTATAATGATCTAAAAGTTCCATTTATAATCTAAAACTATTTTGCTCCTTTCTTGGCTTTTTAAACACACTAAAGTGACTTGTAGGTTTGTACTTAGTATAGTCAGCATAAGGGGTTTTAGACAAAATTATCTTAGAGGTATATTATAGACTCAGTAAGATTAAATTTTATGTTTGGTTTTATAATAATGGTGGCATAAGTTTTATGAACCATCCCTAAGAAGTTGACCTTCTCAATATGCTTACTAATCTATGCAACCTATAGGTTTTGCTCCATTTTGACAATTCCATACAATCTAGTTAGTCATGTTAGCTTCAAATCATGTTGAATACCTTTTATCATGTTATCCATTATTGGTTTTATGTTTGTATTTTATTTTATAGTTGAAATATCTCACTTTGTAAGAGAGACACCATTTTGTGTTGAAAATAGATTTACACTATTTGTAGAATCTCAAATATTTGGTAGTGATTACAAGGGATGATTATAAGTTCATTATCATGTATCTAATGTAATTTATTCTCCTCCCATTATAAGCTGATTCCCAAAAGCATACTCCATTAGAATAAAATAATAAGACACCATGTAATCAGTTGACTCTATGACTGTCATACACAGTCAACCAGGGGCCATGACACTTGTTTCACATTGGAAGGAGGATGTTGGTACTTGATTCATATGTTTTAAGGTGTGAAAAATGCATTTTAGGTTTTTAATTAGAGATAAAATCACAAGATGCCTAAAATTAATGCATATTACTCATAGGCTACTCATTATCTATACCTCAGATTACCCACCTATAGGTGACCCTAATGGAGGAGTTTTTGAGCCATTTTGGAGGAGTTGATCATAATATGGAACACTCCTTGGGGTCTTGAGGTTTTGAGAGAACATGAATTTTTTTTTGAGGATCTCAATTTATAGTATGAGATAGTGATCACTTTCAAAACATGATGTGACTGAATTCAATCCTTTTGTCCTTGAACTAGCAAAACAAAATACCTGGATCTTTTGAAGAGGCCTCATGACAATGCTAATTTAAGTCCTGATCACCCCTAGTGAATTAAACTTGAAGCCTATAGCAAGGAAAAAGGCTTGGTAAAATGTGAGAGGAAAATGGTAAATGGAGGATAGTTTTTGTGAGCCCAAAGTTGTGCTTTTATGTACTAAAACTAGGCAGTAATATCTACAAGGTTTCAAGTTTTAAAGGACCATTGTGCTCCAAGTTGGTAACCCAAACCATGTCATCATGTTGAAGGCATTAAAATTGGTTTAAGGGAGTAATTTTAATCCAAAGGCCACTCAATTTGGGTGATCCATGATTTTTAGGCTTCTTATATCCACTCTCAATCCGTACACAGGCCTTATTAGCCTCCTACAACCAACATAAACCTCAAACTTGAAAAGTGTCTTTTTCCTTACAAGGCATGGATGTTTGAGCATGTTTGATGGTTTGAAATGATTTAAATCATTATTGGTCCAAAGGTTATGAAATTAGGATTGAAATTCTATGTTTATTCTCCCATTCACACCTACAGGTCTCTCATCAAGAGCTAATGTCCACCTAAAGTTAAGATATGGTAGATATTGACCTTATTCTGATGCCTAATTGGTGTTTTGAGACTCTAAGTAAGTGAATAATATTTAACGTATGCATATTTTCACCTCAAGGTATTCAAAGGATATTCAAGGAGAGTTTTTAAGTATCATGAACAACCATAAATATAAGTAACTTCCATTTAGAGTAGGGTTTAAAGGTAGTTTTCTCAGTCATTCAAGGGAAGACCCATTTGTGGACCCAAGGAAGATGTAGGGTAAGTAAAATGGATGAGAGGATATCAAATGATTCTAATGATTTATTAATATTCTCTCCATGTTATGACCAAGTCTCAAGGAGATCTCATAATACCTACAAGAGGTAATTTGCACCTACAAGCAGGGGACACACAGTCTTAGATCAAGGAAAGGTTATTTAAGGATTAAAGTGTACGTGGAAGAATTGAATGGATTAAAAAAGTAAAAATGGTGTTTATAAATTAAAATATACCCTCAAATACCATTCATAATGCCTAAATCACACAAAGCAACCTACTGGGGTCCTTATTAAGGCAAAACACAGTCACAATGAAACTCAATTTTGATTGAGTAAAGAGAATATAAAGAGTATATGATAGGTTGGAAGGATAAGCAAAGGTTGTGATCATTTTAGTATGATAATTAGGGTCTCATAAAATATATCATGGTATATATATCAAAGGAAGGAAACCTCAATCACACAAAACATAGTCATTTTTTGACTGTCAATTTTGTTGAGGTTGAGGGGTCTATAATGAGATCAAAGGATAAAATTTTATGGAGGGAACCTTTATGACATAAGGAATCCCATAAAATATTAACCTTAGTCTAAGGAAATAGGGGATTTCCCTTTGTTTTATCTCAGATAGAGGGCACTCCCTTTTGAGCATAAACCCTACATTTTGGAAGTTTAAAGATGAAAGAGGAGTCAGGGAGATATTTGAACATGGAAATAAGGTATAGAAAGTTTAATGAAATATATTAAAACATGAGAAATCAAACATGAAAGAATGGAATTCAATAAGGTACCCTACACTCCTAGAGTTGTAGTCAAGCATATTAAGGCATGGTTATGATTAAAGGTTAAACAAGAGGTCATTTTAAATTTTAGAATGAGTGGAGATTTATAGTGGATTGAAACATGTATAAGGGAACATGTTGGATTTATTTAGGTGCTTACATTTTAGGAGAAACCACAAGGAAGCCATTTTAGCTCAGAAACCCATTCAAGCATGTAGGAATAGAGGAGAATAATCTAGATAGGAGAAATTTGAATGTTGAAACCTTTCATGATGCATTGAATGGAGACTAGAGAAGCTTATAGGAGTTATATTATTCCCATATAAAATAATTTTTGGCATTATTTTTAATTTTGAATGTCTAAACTTTATGAACAATGCTTAAGAACACAAATAGGTGTAGAACCCTTGAAAACCTTTGCTAGAGACCTGATTGGTAAAGTGGAGTTGAAAATATAATATAATGTAATAATAATATCATGAAATATATTGGAATTTTTATATGACTCACTCAAGCTCCCTCACATTCGAACTAGCTATATGGACCTATACAGATGGGGTAAAAAATAAGGTTTTTCTCATTGTTTTGTAGGTTGTATGAAGTTTAAAGAGATGAAAATAATATGGATGGAAATTTTAAGACTTAATATAACTATCCATATCAATATTATTACTTGAAATAACTCCTAAGTATCCAAACCAATTACTTCAAGTTAGCTAGTGAAAACTTGCGTATTGGACAAGCTACTGAGAAGTGTGAAAACTTTAAGGGAAAGTGATTTTATGTTGTCATTGATGATTATAAGGCCATGGATGGACTTAAAACATGTAAATAACTATTGTTTTTGTATTTTCATGAGAAATTTGTCTATTTTTGGAATCCAACTGTGTAAGGTACAAGAAAGATGAGTTTTTTGGACAACATATGATGATGGTTCACTTTCAGAGGTTTCCAAAGGACTAGTCATGCAACCAATGAATGGAAAGGCATGGTTGATATAATAACCTTCCATTAAAATAATTAGACATGATCCTAATCATTTATTCAATGTTAAAATCAGTCCAAATCATGAAGGTAGTTTTTTGAGCCAGAATGAGGAGTTTTTTCCACTTTTCATGAAGTTTATGTCTTGAATTGACACTTGTGCTTCCAAAAATTGCATGGTTCATCCCATATCCTCTTCTCATGCACAATTAACTACTTATCTCATCTTGAAAAGTGTCCTTGTGACCCTTAGACTTATATTTTATCCTCTCTATCTCAAGTTCTATAAGAACTAGCCATTTTTGCCATTGTATTGAATACTCTACCTGAGTATGGAAAAGCCCTGATCAAATGTATACCTTTTGATCAATAATAAAAATGATTGTTCTTAGTGTGTTCATTTAAAATTATTTATTTTTCATAAGTGATGACTATGGATTTCTTAGCATGTTTTGTCATTCTCTCATCCTATTACAGTTGGAAAACTTCTTCTTGTAGGGCATGTGAAGTGTTTTAGGATATGTTAAGGATTGAGTGAGTTAGTATTTTCAATATTTCCCTCATAGGTATCTTGTATAGTCCTATATTTTCAAATTCATCCATAACCTCATAATGTAACATTGATCTGAGTAGATGAAGATTGGATAAGTGTATGTTCGGTTTGTCCTTTGATTTGAAGTGTAATATGCATATGGTTGGATGTCATCATGTTATTTGGTGTATCACCTCCCTTAGATTATTTTTATTTTAGTTATCTCTCTCCCTTTCACCCCCCAATGTTTAGTAGTAGTTTCAATCCAAAGTGGTACATCAAGGGAGCTAGCCCTATCTAGAGATTCACCTTATTCCTTAGGTAACCCACAAGCCAAGAGGTGATTCCATTGTGCCACTTGGATGAGGAGAGATTTGAAATCTCCTAAAAGGGTGTAAATCCAAGTGACAACAATAACTAAAATTATTTAACCATTACCATTATTATCATGGAAATGTAAATTAGTGATAAAATATTTGGATAATGTCTATCTAGGATTATGGTATGTTTCTAGTTAGACTAGGTTAATCTTGAATATGGGTATATGGTTAATAGAGTTGACCAAGAAAATAGATTGGTATATGGATAGAGGTAAAATATCCACAAGAGTCAACTATATGCACATTTACCAAGTATATCAAAGTTGATTTTTCCAAAGTGTCTAATATCAAATTTAGGTGTCTACAATTACACACACTCTTGCCTCCATTGGGAAGAATCAATAGGCACTCATTGTAGATGTAGTATTTCTATTACATGAATGCAAATATTTTGACATATTTTTCCCTATGTGGCAGGTGGGTCAAGAACTATGAGATCCAAGTGCATAAATTACAGAGCTAAAAGCCAAACAATATGCCTAAGAGAAAGGTAGAAAACCTTAGTGGGATAGTACATGGATCAACATGAACACTTATGATAGACACACACCTACACCCTTAGTTCACTCACATAACCCTCATGTAAGCACTAGTAGATGTAGGTGTAGGATCAAGATCCCATGACACTCAATCTTAAAGAGTGCCCATATATAGTCTCCTTGATTGTAGGCTATATTACATGTTTTTACTTGATTGATAGAGACACAAGCATTACCATACTTTCTCCCAAGTATATATGTACGTATGTATGCATATGTGTGTGTGTGTGTGTGTGTGTGTGTGTGTTTATATATGTATATATACATATTATATTTTTTCCCATTACCAAAAAATATGTCTCCTTCTTTACTTTGTGTAATTTTTATTGTAGTTTATACACATGGAAAACTTAGGATCTCTTGAGATATGATTGTGTTATAGAAAATGTGTGATGGATGTAAGAAAAAAATGGAAACCAATGGTAATGATTATATATGAATGCTTCACACTTTGATTTTATAGATAATAATTAGTCACATGTTTCATCGAGAAAATAATATATATTTTATTTTATTTTTTAATTATAGCTTATGAAATAAATTTAGTGTAATGGTGTGGAATATGAATGGATCATCAATGCTTCATTCCTAAGTTTTGGTCACACACAATTGGTAAGATGTAAGGGCTCTTCACCATGGACCAGAATAGGAAAATGAAGAGGAAAGGGGAAGAAAGTTTTAGTTGGGAAAACACAACTAAGGTGGAGATCAACTATAGTCCAAACTAAATGCAAGATAAAACTTAGGACTATTTTAGAACCTGGCCTCAAAATAATAATAGATTAAATATGGCCAGTCAAACTCGATTGAGGGTAAGTTCTTTTAGTTTTTGAGGTAGTTATTTATTTAACTAGAGGCGCTCAAAACTTTATTATGTCAACTTCTAATTCTAACTTGTTTTATCTCTTTTTGGTGGCCCCACAATGTTAACCACATGCAATTAGTTAGTTATAATATCTCAATGATATAGATTAGACTGAGTGGATAAAGACACCTTGCCCCTAGGTTGGTATTAATCAATTAGAAAGACATGAGGGCACATCACTGGAGACCAAAGTGGGTGACTAAGGTGTGGATGAAACATAAATATATAATTATTTTGTTTGCATTTTTTTCCTTTGTTTCTTTCTTTTTTTTGGACACAACTGGTAAAATGTGAGGGCTCATCACTGAGAGATAAAACTCATGAGAAAAACCCGTTAATTGATTAGTTATTGAAAAAACCTCTTTCTTATAATTGTGGAAACTAAGAACTAAAATGGGAGGTTACCTGTAACTTGATGGACTAGGTTGTGGGCTATAAAGGTTTTGAGAAAAGAAGTATTTTTGGAATATAAATCAAGGCAAGAATACTCAATTGAACCAGAATTAATCTCCACCTTAAAGTGGGGGTTTTAGGAGAAAACTCTTTAAAATAAGGAATGAACATCAAGGAAGTGGGTATCTAGTTTTAGTTAATTAATTAAGTTTTTCCATACAAAAAAAGTGCCAAGTAATCATTCAAACATAAAAAAGAAATCAAATTAGATGGACATGCAATATTGAAAAATGAAAGATAATGCATAATGTAATTAGAGAAGGAAAATGTGGATAGAAACCATGCTATTTTAAATAGTGTTTGAGGTGCATTGAGTTTATTGATGCCTGAAACTCCTTGCCCTCAAAATTGTATAAATGATAAGCACCATTACCAAAGTATTTTTTTACTTGATAATAAACTAACCATTTGGGCTTGAATTTTTGGCCTTTGCTATCTTTTTTTATAAATATAGTTTTCAAGCCTCAAAACAAGGCTGCCCACTTCAATGGGGCGAGGGTAAATTTTTTATTGTAATGGTTTAACATATGGGCTATGTAAGCCTCATGAACACAGGTTGTTATAAGCCTCTTTTTTCATGTAGCAAATTTAACTCAATTAAAGAGCTAACCCTATAATTCTAATGATCTATGACCTCCTAGAGAGACAATCAGGGGCTTGGAAGCTCTAATTCCAATTAAAGAGTAACTTCATAATAAAAAAGAAATATAATACGAGGTTTCCTCCATGGGTGTTTGAATACTAATTTTATAGTTCTATAAATAGGGATATAATTGAAAGAGTCACTCCTTGTTGTTTGTGTTATTCTTCACTGTAATGAAATTAAGAGTTTTATTTGTTGATTCAGCTATCCATTATATTGAGGATAGTAGAGATAGGTTGTATAATGGGAAATGTGAAATATCTAGTAGATCTCTCTCACTTTAGGATTTTATAATGGTGAGAGATTTTAAGAGATAATGACTTGAAGAATACCAAATATGTAAATAATATGGTTAAGGATAAACTTGGCTATGATTGAACTAATGATTTTAGTCAATGTCATGGCCTCTACCTATTGACAATTTTAACCCTACAGGTCAAAATTGTAACCTCTATCATTCAGAACTTTTATTAAAACATGCCTTTCAAATAAGGGGAAGAGGACCAGGTTGAGGGGATACTTTGAAAAGGCTTAAGATAGAATTCCTTCAAACTTTTGTCTGAAGGAAATACAAGAAGAATGGTTCATTATAGAAAGGTCGAAGGACTATTTTCCAAAGGCCGAATGACTATTACATTTTTCCTAAAGGGTACTCAAGAAGGGCCTGTCATGATTCTGAAGGGACATTATAGAAATCCCAAAGGGTAATTACCCTTTAGGGAAGTTCAAAATTAAGAAGTCTAAAAGGGATATTTCCTTTGGAATTTTTGTTCGAAGGAATTATCCATGAGAGAGATGTCTAAAAGAAGGGTCTTTTGGAAAATCTGAAGGGTCATATTTTTAATCTGAAGGGTCACTTTAAAAAATCTTGAAGGGTTGTCTTTCAGGAGGGTGCATAAACAAAAGTATAAAGGGTAGGTTACTAAATACATTTTGTTGAAGGGTCAATTTTGAAGAGCTGAAGGTCACTTTCCCTTCAGGAAAGTCACTAGAAACAATTCTGAAGGGTATGTGCCCTTCAAAAAAGGACATTGGTAGAAATCATGAAGGGTATGTGCCCTTTGGGAAATTTCACTTCACAAACTTCAAAAGGAATGTCAAAGGGTTCATTTAGTTTCTAAAAGGTCATTAAAAAAATCTCAAAGGGTATGTGCCCTTTGAGAAGGTTCATTACAGGAAACTTGAAGGGTATGTACCCTTCGAGAAAGTCACTACAAGGAAAGGAGAAACCCAAAGAGGAAAGTCTCAAACTTTTTGTCTGAAGACAAAAGTTAAGGAAGTAATTCCTTTGTCTAAAGGAAAAGACAAAGATCCTTAAAATCATAGATGGGAGGGACAATTAATATAGACAATTTATCCATGGGAAAGTGAAGTGACAAAAAACCCAAAGACAAGGAATTATTTTGGGAGGAAAATCCATAGGAAATGGTTCAACCTAAAAGAAAGGAAAAGACAAAGGCAGAATCTTGAGGAAAATATAGAGATGAATTCTAAATGCCAATGAAGAAAGACAATTCCTGTGAACAATTTGTTCATGGGAAAGTGGAAAATCAAAATCTTGAAATAATCAACAACTCCAATGGAAATGAAAGAAGAACAAAACAAAGGAAATGAATAGTAAATATAATGAACAAAGATAAGGCCAAAGGAAGTTCCATAGGAAAAATATAGCGTGTACAAAGAATAGAACATGCACAAAAATGAAGAGCCAGATAAATCAAGGGATTTCAACAATCAATAAATAAGTTAATAAGAATGCAAACAACCATAAATAGGATTAGACATGTCCAAGATGTGTAACCATTTTAAACATGACAGCTTCAGTTCTAAAATAGAGGCTCACTTTGCATGAAGAACTCAAGGATTTTAACTTTGGATAGCTTAACAAGTAATTTCATGCATACACTCTCATTTATCTCAATCTTGCAACATTCCAACATTTTAAGTATAGACCATTAGAGGTTGACTAGTCTTGAGATTTAGTTGACTAATTGTCAAGTGCCACATCTACTCATTATTTTCATGCAAAAGGAAGCCTTTTAAACATTCTAGAAGCTCAATAAGAGTTCCATTTTTGGAGATTGGCATAGCATTATGCATGTTGGAAGATTAGTCCAAGCTTGAGCCCACCATCCACTTTCAATGCCAAAGTATTTTTCATGCTAGACAAAAGACAAGAAAAGACAAATTTATAAGGATTTGTTATCTTGGCATAATGGAAATTGGACTTGGGCTAATGAAAGAGTTGTCTTCTTCCTATATTTTTAATGCCAACCTCTTGGCTGTTGTATATTTTTTTATATAAGTTGGCTTTTTAGCCTTGAATTGTATCCCTCTTTTGGCAAGATAAAATTTTGCCAAAGACTGGGTTGCAACCTTTTTTTAGATTAATATAAGGACTATTATTTTCAATTTATAGGAAGTTGGTATATTGTATTTTGTCATTGATTTACATAAGTGATAGAGTTTTATTCCTTTCCAAGTCTTGATTCTTACCTAATTACTAGCTGGTCAAATTATGTAGGTCATGCTCTGTGTTTAAGTGTCTTTTGGCTAGAATTTTAGTGGATGAAAGTGGCTGATTAGTGCCTTTAGTTAGGCCTATTATTTCATTTCCCTCAATTTTTAGTTACTATATCAAAAATTTTCATGAAATACTTATGAATATTGGTCAATTAGAGTTGAAATTTCAATGTTTCTCATGTTTAAATCAGTGTTTTTAGGATCTCTAATTGAGTGAATCAACCAATCATTCAAGTGTATCACCATCATTAGATATGATTTTATTTCAAGTTTCTCTCTCTTTTCCTAGATAGTTTGTAGTGTAGATCAAGGATCCTAATTGATACACCAAAGGGAGATATCTATTATAATCTAGAGATTCAATCCACTTATTAGGTCACCCACAACTTATGATTGTTTCCATGTTTTAGCAGACTGTGAAGCCCTGAAACTACCTTCATAGGGGTGTAAGTCTGATTGACAACACCACCCATTTTGTAAAGTACTTAATAATGGTAATAATATGATGGTTCTCAATGGAAGAGGTTGGATTAAGTTTTTATATAAGGTTAAGGCCCCAAAAATAAAATGGCCATGCAGTGATGATGAGCTAAAGATCCTGAGAGAGGATATGGACAACATGAGAAATATCCTAGCACTTAGGAAACTTACATTATCAACCACATAGTGAATTAACATGGGCCTAAAATAACCCATGTGAATCTTTATGGTTTTTAAATGACCACCAAAATGACCACTGTTGATGCCATTGTGGGACTCTACCAAGACTTTGAAAGTCTTGGGCTTGTAAAAATGATGCAAGGGCATCAATCAACTTATGTACACTTGATCATATGTAAGTGTTTTTGGCCTCTTATCATCCAATGGAAGGGAAACGAGTCTTTATAAAGGTAATTAGGTGTCTTAGTTTGGAAGTTCTTGGCCTTGGGAACTTTTCCCACCAAAACCTTAATTTGAATATTTAAAAATGTGTTAGGAATTCTAGGAGTGTTTTGATGTAATGTCAAGTTGTCAAATGTTAAGGTAAGGTCATATAGTGAGTCTAGGTGTGTATAACAAATTTATTTACATAAACGAGGTGGCACTATTAGCCATTTTTGGCCCACATACCAAGATTTGAAAAGCTAAGTAGAGTTCATGTGAAGCAATGGATCAAAGGCTTTGAAACGGGTCTAAGTTTGTAAAATAAAGGGATCCAAGTAGGTTATCATATGTCATGAGCATTAAAAATCATGGAATAGGTTTCATAGGACTTAGAGAATCATCATAACCTTGAAATATTGATCAAAAGATGAACTATGCAAGCTTTGGAGATTAGACCATTACTAGGATGTCATGCTAGAACAAACAAACCAATCCACTTGTGTAGTTTTTATCTTCACTCAGGAAGCCCCCATGAGCCAAAGGATTTTAGCGCCATGGAGTTATACATACCAAGATAATTCTTTGAATGTTTCATGCCTATGTGAGATTTTTGGCTTGAGCTATAGAGCTTCAAAGTTGGACCTGTAAAATAAGACGTTCACACTAACATCAAGTTTAAGCTCAAGTAAAACCAACCCTTTTAAGATTAAATTTGATGGTCATGTGAACATCAATGATGGTTTCAAAAATGTCATTTGAAAAGAGAGAGGATGTTAATTTTAAGCTCATGAAGTAACCATTGGATTTCAAATAGTGGGTCTTAGAATATATAATAGTCCACATTACATTGTACATCTTGATCCAATGATACAAGATGAGTCAAACAATCAAGGAACTTGAGAGATTAACATGTGGCATAAGTGTATGAGTTGATAGAATAATAACAAGATCTTAAGGACCAATGGGAATTTGACATGTGGCACAATCTTAGATAGAGTTGATAGGTCAAAGGCAAGATTGATAGCTCTCACTCAATCATACAGATCAAGATCAATAGAGTGAGCAAAGGTCAAAATATCAAGAGTTTGAGTCATGATAAATAAATAATTAGAACAAAAGTGATCTCAAGAATTTTGATGAAAGTCAAAAATACACTTTTAAAGGAAGCAAATAGGTCTTGTAGTATCATCTTATTTCCATTGAAGCTTGATCCAACAATATTAAAGGGACACACTGATGCAACCAAGGTGATAAAGAATATATGGGACCACCATTAAAGTTAAATACAGACCTCTGGTTCATAAATCTATATCATGTAAGGTTATTTATGTGATTATGTCACCATTATTATAAGGATCCATGTATACAATGAAATCTTGGTCCCTATGAAGATAGAATGGGTCTATTTAGACTTATTATAATCCAAAAAAGGGCTATATAGTCTATAAATCTGTATTAATATAAAGACTATAGGAAAACTAATAATCTTAGATTGGTTTTCCATCTATATTATACCTATGATCATGGGGTAGATATGGGTGATTAATGCAAAGGGTCTCATCTATTAACATGGATCCATCCTCAATAAAGTAGGTACTTCACTGCTCAAGGCATGACATGATTTTTAGTTTCAAGATTAGAGGATTTGATCCTCATGAATAGGTCAAGTGGGCTTAGGGTCCCAAGGTGGTGAGCTGGTAGTTAGAGAGGTAGTTAAGGTCATTTATTCTATTCAAATAGATCTTATCATCATGCTAAAAAAACTCTTGTCCTCTAGTGAATCTCTCATCAAATACGAGGAGCTCACAGATTATGGAAGCAAAGGAAGTGAAGCTTGTTGATAAGGATCAAATCTGATTGGAGGAAGGCATGCATGTAAAAGGAACAAATGAGCTGAAACTATATTTATTGATGACTTGGACCCTTTCTCTACTCTCCTATGCATGGTTCCCATCCCTCTCTTTCCCTCTTTTGCCATATATGGAGGCGTTTGAGCTAAAAAAATGGATCTCTATTTGTAATTCTCTACTCCCTCTCTTAGCCATGACAAAACTCTACCAAGTAACCTCTTGAGATGAATACATGACTATTTTTTCAGATTTCATTATTTTGGTATAGTGTGTACATGTCATATTTGCATATGCGGTAGATCTTTTCTCCCTTGTCAAGTCATGATCTCACCTAGTTACTAGTTCATCTTCTTATGTAGATCATGTTCAGTGTTCTACATCTTTTTATTACATCCCACATGTGGATACTCTGACTAGTTAGTGTATTACATTAGACCTCTCCATAATATCCCCTATCTTTGATCATTTGGTGAACCTCTTCATGAAATACTGATGTATGATAGATATTTGGAATCCTAGACTTGGTTTTATGCTTATTTCATTAGTGTTTTAGATTCAAGTACAGTGGATCAACACTAATTTAGGTGCATCACAATATTAATCTTAGGTTTTCACTTTCATGTTATCCCTCTCTCCCTTTTTCTTGGTCATTAGTAGGTTTTAGTAGTTGGAATGAGCTAAAATGATGAATTAAAGGAGCTTGCCTTGTTAAAAATCCTAGAGGTCTGACCCCATTATATGATACCCACATCCTAGGGTTAGTTCCATGTTGAGATATATTTAAAAGTAAGACTTGAACATTTTTGCTTCTAGCTAGGGTGCAATCTAGACCTCCAATAGGAACAAATCAAGAAATGTGAATGCAACATCCATATGAAGGCCATTTCCCAAGATAATTAGTTGTCTAAGTAGGTAGTTATTCATGTGTGTGAGTTATATGTAATGAGTTTTGGTGTGAAGTAGAGTAAAAATAATAGATAGGATAATTCAGGTAGTTTGGTAGGAAGTTAGTTAGGAAGTTTGAAGAAGGTAGAGATATGAAGAAAATGAAAGTTGTAACAAAACCCTGTACTCTACCCATGATGGTAGTTAATGTATTTACATATAAATAAATAAAAGTTGAAGAATATTTAGGTGATGTATTTATTTATATATGTTGAAATTGTTTCATGGATGTATTTGGATGTATAGTATCCTTGAAGATTTTAGAACAATAGTTTGATAATGTTCTACAGGATTGAGTCAAGAAACCTATGCATAGTCATTTAAGCCTATAGCCATGAGAAAGAAATAACCTTATAAACAAAGGTGATAATGTGTCCATATGATATTAAAGAGTGGAAAAATAAATGTATGAAGTGTTTATTTCATGTAATTTTATGTTTTCATTTAATAGGAACAAGGATTTAAGGTCACAGGTTGTGTGTATATACCCTATTTTCCTAGACACAGTCAAGAAACCTGGTGTGAATGGTTGAAAAAAAATGAAATAGAATGTGTTATAGTGTTAAGATAGAGTATAAGGTAAAAATTATGGAGAGATAACTTGGGAAAAGTTTTTTCAAACATTAGGTGACCAATGTGCATAAAAACCCTGATTCAATTCTACTAAGTAGACTGTGTTATGAATACACTATGAAAGTTATGGTTTGAAGGTGGTTTAAAGAAAATCAAGAAAATTTAAAGAATATAAAAGGTTTAAATATGATATACAGACCTCATATATGTCTTTTAAATATTTGAAATTATTTCAAAACTCTTTAAATCCATTTTGTGCCCTTTTAGGCCTGTAGAAAGCTTAAAAAACACTAGTTTAAGGTTGAAACCTTAAAAGTGAGATAACCAACATTATAATTAATGAAATTTGATGAAAAATATTATTCTAAAGGTTTTGATCATGAATATGATGATTTTAAAGGTTTTATACATGTACGACCTCCATACATATGGATTCTATTGATTGTGTGTTAAAGAAGGAAACCTAATTAGGTCTATGTAGAGGCTAGAAAACGTATCTAAAGGATCAATTAGGAATTGAAAATTTAGGGAGAGGTTAAAGAGGATAAAGGGTGATTAAAAATGTGTTTCATTTTCCAACATTTCACATTACTAGTCCAAACTATCCAAATTAGTCAAAAATAAGGCTACAAGGTTAAGGCAAAAGTGAGCAAAGTTGTATAAGAAGGGTTTAATGACAAAGTGAGGATTGGATTCAAGTTAATCAAGTGAGATATGATATATGAGGCCTATAAAAATGTAAAAACATGTGTTTAAGAAGTATAAAATGGGAATGGATAGTTTAGATTACCAAAAACTAAGAGGAGTGGTTTTTAAAAGAGAGATGGTCAATAGAGATTAAGGAGGAATGGAATGAGAATTTGAGTGAGTGTAGAGGTGTAGATGGTTATAAATATAGATAAAGGGTTTTCATGAAACTTTGTGTATAGATCATGTAAAAAAATTAACATCAAACCTTAGAAAGAGTTGACCAGGAGAGAAGATTGAGTAACTTGATTACATAAATTTATAATTATAGGTGTCAGAGTTGGATTTAATAGAGGATGAAAAAGTTCATTTGCATCATTTGGTATAAGAGAAACAAAGTCATGGGACAAGGATCAAGGATAACCAACAAGCAATAAAGGTACTTATTTGTTTAAGTTTTCATTTTATGTTTTGATATGTTCATGAGATAGAGTATGAAGTCTGAATGAAGGTAGAGTGTGGTATGAAGCCCTAAAACTAGTGAGGCTTGTGAATATGAGTGAGAGAGCTATGGAAAGCTCAAGAGAGTGAGATAAAAAGTGAGCTTGAGGAGAGAGAAGAGTGTCCTAGCAAAAGGACAAGAGAAGAAGAGTGACAAACCTAATGAGGTCATTGATATTGAGAGAGACCTCGGTGAGAGGTTATGAGGTGGCAAGTGGACGAGGTTTGTCAAATAAGTATAGTTCCATATGAGACCAAGAAGTTGAGAGACATCTTAGATAAGATGAGTAAAGAGAGAGAAAAGAGGAAACAGGGTAAGGTTGAGAAGAGCTACCATAAATATAAGGTGGAATAAGAGATGATTGAGAATATAAGAGAAAGTGAGAACCCACATTTTGTATGGGTCATGAGGAAGAAGCCAATCAAGTGGGAAATCAAGTTACAGGTGAAGAGAAGAAGGATATAATCAATGAGAGAGGAAATAAGGAAAAAAAGGTTATTATGCAAGAAACTTAGGAGAGAGATGCATACACTTTGGTTGAGTGAGCAACCAAGTAAACAAGAGGATGATCAGAACCTTGAGATGGAAGAGATGAATACGAGTGAAGAGAAAAAAATAGTTGCAACCATCTAGATGAAAGAAAGGACAAAAAAGAAGTGGATCAAATTGAATGCCTCATTGAATTATTGGAGGTGATGAGAAATATGATTGTCAATTTGTATATGAGAGTGAAGATTAGTTAGAGAGAGAGATGGTGGCCTTAGAGAAAGCATTGCATGGTGAAGTGATGGAAAATGAATAGCAATTGTAGATTGTAGCAGTTGAGCATCACATGAGTGAAGATAGATAATATGAAAAGAAAGCATTATTGGTAGTATGGAATTAGATTGAAGTAGTTGGGCATGCCATTGTCATTGTTGTTGTAGAAAATATGAAGGTGATAAAAATATAGGTGAGAGTAAAGATATTGCAATAGTGTATTGAGGCATATACAACCCACATGATAGAGGTAAAGAGCAAGGAATAAGGGTACATAAAGTGATTATTGGTAAAATCAAGAATTGTAAACAATAAGGTAGGATATTTTATGATAGGGTGAAGCATAATAACAAATAAGAGGAGAAATTTAAGCATGAAGGAGTAGTAAAATACAAGGATGATCTAATAGAGATGAACTGAAAGACAAGGAAGAAAGGTAAAATAGTCATTAGAGTCCAATTTCTTTCTTCCCTAGGAGTATGATGTAGGGGAATCAAGAAAATTATGTACATTTGATCATATTCACGTGTTTTTGGTCTGTTAGCATCCCATGGAATGGAATTGAGTCTTTAGACAAGTCATTAGGTGTCTTATTTTGGAGGTTCTTGGCCTTGGGAAAATTTCCCACCAAAACTTTAATTTGAATATTTGAAAATGTGTTAGGAAGTCTAGGAATGTTTTGATGTAATTCTAAGTTGTCAAACAATGAGTCTAGGTATGTATAATAAATTTATTTATGTATAAAAGGTGGTACAAAGCAAGAAATGTGAATGCAACATCCATATGAAGGTAATTGCCCAAGATAGTTGTCTAAGTAGGTAGTTATTCATGTGTGTGAGTTATATGCAATGTGTTTTGGTGTGAATTAGAGTTAGAATCATAGATAGGATAAGTTAGGTATTTTTTAGGAATTCAATTAGGAAGTTTGAAGAAGGCAAATATATGGAGAAAATGAAAGTTGTAATAAAACCATGTACTCTACCCATGGTGATAGTTAATGTATTTACATAGAAATCAATAAAAGTTGAAAAATATTTAGGTGATGTATTTATATCTCTATGTTGACATTGTTTCATGGATGTATAATAGCCTTGAATCTTTTAGAACAATATTTTGATAATGTTCTGCAGGATAGAGTCAAGAAACTTGTGCACAGTCATTTAAGCCTACAACCATGAGAAATAAAGAACCCTGTAAATAAAGGTGATAACATGTTCATATGATATTCAAGATTGGAAAAATAAATGTATGAATTCTATGTTGTGTCTAAGTCTGTGTTTGTATTTAATAGGAATAAGGATTTAAGGTCACATGCTATGTGCATATACCCTATTTTCCTAGACATAATCAAGAAACCTGGTGTGAATGGTTGAAAAACAAATGCAATGGAATGTGTCATAATGATAAGATAGAGTATAATGTAAAAATTATGGAGTGAGAACTAAGAAAAAGTTTGTGCATATGTTAGGTAACTAATGTGTATTGAAAACCCTGATTTAATTCTCTATAGGTAGAATGTGTTATGAATACACCATGAAAGTTATGGTTTGAAGGTGGTTTGAAGAGAATCAAGAAAAGTTAAAGCATATAAAAGGTTTAAATAGGATATAAAGACCTCATATAGGTATTTTGAAGATTTTAAATTATTTCAAAGCTCTTTAAATCCATTTTGTGCCCTCTTAGGCTTAAATAAAGCCCACCCTAGTAAGGGTTGAAACATTAAAAGTGAGATAACCAACATTTTAACTAATGAAATTTGATTAAAATTTGTATTATAATGGGTTTAATAATTAATAATATTATTTTCAAGGTTTTAGACATGTACGACCTTTGTACATACATATTTTATTAATTGTGTGTTAAAGAAGGAGACCTAATTAGGTCTGTGTAGAGGCTAAAAAAGGTATCTAAAGGATGAATTAAGACTTGAAAATTTAAAGAGAGGTTAAATAGGATAAAGGGTGTCTGATAAGGTGTTTCATTTTCCAAAATTCCACATTACTAGTCTGTACTATGCAAATTAGTCAAAAAAAGGCTACAAGGTTAAGGCAAAAGTGAGTAGAGTTGTATAAGAAGGGTTTAATGACAAAGTGAGGATTGGATTCCAGTTCATCAAGTGAGATACGATGTATAAATCCTATATAAGGTAAAAAATGTGTTCAATAATTATAAAATGGGAATGGATAGTTTAGATTACCAAAAACTAAGAGGAGTGGTTTTCAAAAGGGAGACAATCAAGAGAGACTAAGGAGGAATGGAATGAGAAGTTGAGTGAGTGTAGAGGTGTAGATGGTTGTAAATATAAATAAATATTTATCATGAAAATTTGTGAATATATCATGCAAAAAAATTAACATCACACCTTAGAGAGAGTTGACCATGAGAGAAGATTGAGTAACTTGATTACATAAATTTGTAATTACAGGTGTCAGAGTTGGGTATAGTAGAGGATGAAAAATTTCCTCTACATAAAAACACATCTAATTAAGATGATATTAAAGGCTATAAATAAATATTTGAATCTATGGTCATGTACTTATATTTCTCCACATTTAGGCACATTCTCTATTAAAAATTAAACCGTGTATGATTATATCAATCAACTAATAACTTGGTGATGTCCTCTTACCATGGAGATTGAGTGATAGGGGGAAGATTTATGAGGAGAATTATCTCACTAGGGAAACTATCATCAACTACCTATGAATTATTTAAGAGTGAATTAATCAACCAATAAAATATTATCTAGCTTTTGATTCACATAAGTGAGCTCAAACTCACTAATCAATATGATGAATAGTCCCATTTTCTTGGAAAGCAAAGGTTAGGACAAAAAAAATGCATAGTTGTTAAGATATGATGATAACCTTAGTCTCCTATTTTAACATATAATGCCATAATTTCTTGGTGGTAAACCTAATTTATAGGAAAACATTTTTATCTTGATTGTATCCTTCATCATAATCTAATAAGATGTGATTAATAAAATAGATGGCCCTTTATCTACCATATTCATATATTTGGGCTAACATATTTTTAAGGGAAATGTTTATCACTCTCCAATGAAAGTAAGAGGGTTTTCTATCCTTAAAGACACGAGTGTGGGAGGTAATAATAGAAACCTATGAACAACATCAAAGCTCCTTAGAAATAAACGGTCCATATAAGACTATTGTATTTTTTAAGTAATTAATTAATAATATGGATGAAATTTGTGAGGTATGTAATGATCCTTTGTATGGATCCCAACTTGTTAAGGAAGGAATGAATATCATGCTTGTCCTTAGGGGTAGTTTGTCTAAAATGTCACAAATATGTTAGGATCAATGTCTATTATGAATATAGACATATTTAATTAGGATTTCTCTAGTCCTAACTTCATATATAAATTTATAAGAATTAAGCTTGAATTTAAATTTCCTCATGTGGGTGAAGATACTATGCAAATAATTAATGTGACCAGTTCATTTTTTGGATTTGCCTAGAAGGTCAACGACATAAGATTTGACAATGATGTGGATTAGGTCATGGAACATATGAGTCATGGTCATTTAGTATGTGAAATCCATTTTTTTGAAACCAAAGTGCATAAAAATGTAGAAATATGCACCTCATTAAATGGTGACAGATGTGTATCTAGTAAAATCCAAAAAACCCATCCATTAAAGACAATATATCATAGTCAGATGTGGTGTCACTGATAACGTCAATAAAAGTAAAATAAAGTCATATTTTTGATATGATTTATTAATATATTATAATTTAATGCATATCCTAATTTTACTATTCTCTTTTATAATGTGGAAGGTATTGGAGATCCACATTAAGGAATCCACTAGCTTAAGGAAGTTGATTTTGAGAAGCTTGAAGTTTTTCTTCCTTCACCATTAAATATACCTTAGGCTTGGTGTGCCTCAAAATTTTATCGATCATATTAGCACTGGGTTGAATGACCAAATTGTGCACTACCATGGAATAATCTAGTCGAGGCATGTCAAAGTATTCCCAGGCAAAGAAACTGGCAAACTCCTTGAGAAGTTCAATATATTTGTAAACATCCTTCGAGATAAGAGTCACTCCTAACTTGATACATGAATTATAATTATTACTAATTTTAATCTCAATGGGAACTTCCATCATAGAAATGTGTCCTCTTTAAAATTAGGCAACATAAGGGAAGATCTAGCTCTTCTTCTTCAACACAAAAAAATAATCCATTTAAAAAATAACTTTTAGGTTGAGGAAGTAAAGAAAAATACTCTTTTATGATGTTTCTTTGGCATGCCATCATAAGCGTGAAGAAAAATATAATGAATTTTCTATTTTTTTCCAATTTAAAAATTATTGAGCTAATCCTTATTCTCTATGCATGCTAAGATAACACAAACCTCCTCTTGCTTAACTAGTAGCTCGTTCCTCATGAAAACCATGAACTCAATTTTTGAAATTTGAACATTAGGATTGAAAGTAGATGAAGAGGAAAACAAATAATTTTATAACTAATTCCTCTTAAGAGGGGTGGATTTAATGGAAAAAAATCAAAATCTTTGGCCATAGCATAAACAATGTCCTACCAAGGTTTAAGGCATTTAGATCTGGTCTCATAAACACCAAAAACTTTATTCACAACAAGTTGAGTCTATAAAGGCTCTTATGGTTATAATTCAAAGTATTTGAGCTAGAAGAAAACCTTATAGTCGACCATGTTTTAGGTATATGAAAAATCTAGTTTAAAGGAAAAGAGTATGATATGATTCCATAAAGAAGTTAATATCACGCTTGCCCCTACACCTAGATGGAACTTGGCCCCATAAAAGAGAAGTGTTGATAAATTATCAAGGAATAAAAACTTCACTAGAAGACATAATATCTCCTTCCTCTACCTCATAGATATTTACCATACACACACCAATAATTTAGTCTTTAAGTAGCCAAAGAAGGCCATCTAAAACCTCAACCTTTAGAGTAGGGAGCATCACTACTAGTGTTTACCTAATATATATCTATGAGGTTTATGATGTAAATAATAGTAAGGCTCTACGGAGCATAAGTTTTGGTAGAGTGAGGATAAAATGGGAAAAATAAAGGTTTCATTGAGGGCAACACCTTGGGTGACTCAATGGCAAACATCAACACCCACTAGCCATAACCATAAGGTATTTGGGAGGATTATTATGGGGATATTTAGGAGGATTATTCTTAGGAGGAGGATACGTATGAGAAGGGGGATTGATTATTTGATTATACATGAAATGATAATTTATGTATAGCCTTGGCCTTCTCTTAATATTACTTTGATGGACATCCAATTGGTTAGGATCACCACAATCCATAAAAATTCTCCCCATATGTAAAAATAAAATCTCATAAAATAATGTAGATGGGGTTCCCTTCAATAAATGGATCCATAATCTCCCTATAGCTAGTTTCTTTGTCTATAATTTGAAACTCAATAGGGATAGTATTAAGCCCTAAAGTGACTAGAAAGATAATCTTCCTAATGGAAGTTGACTTAAGGTTATCATACCCCCAAAAGGTATTTATAGTGGTAATATAGTTGGTTTCATCATAACACATTCATTGTAAAAAAGAAAGGTAAAAAATATTCAATGTTTCCCTATCATCAACCATGGATTTTTTAATGTAATTATTATATAAACACACTTGGAGATATAATTCAGATCTCCTATGTGGGGTATTTTAACCTTGGAAGGTAATTACTCCATGTCAAAGAAGAAAAAATGTTTATATATCCTTAACCAGGTGGAAAAACATCAACATCAATATGGTTAATTTGAGCCTTGGGATGAGGTGTAACATTATCTAAGTGACCAAGGCTCAAGGCCTCTAACAAGGCTATGTTATAGGCAAGATATTTTTTTTTAACAAATCTTATAAAAAGTTAAGCAAGAAAGTTTTAGCAAGATCCATAATCAAATCACAAGTTTCAAAAGGTCTAAGAGCCCCTATGGTGTTATTCTTGGTTGAAGAAGAGTATTACATAGGTTGGGAGGCATAGTCTTGAGTGTAAGCAATAATATTTAATTCTTCATTGGTGTCAAGTTACACTAAGATTATAAGTTTAGTCTTTCCTTGTTGGCCTAGGAAATGAGTTATATTGGTAGTTCTAGACTAGGAGCCTTTAATAGAGATCAAAGGTTAAGGAGATAGATCATTGGAACATTTGGGGTAACATGATTAGGTGGATTAGGGGAACCTCATGCTTAATGCTTTGTAAATGGATTGGGTGGATCCCCAAATTGGAATTTTGAAGGATAATGGGTCTTAGTTTGTCATGGGGAGTATTTTCAGGGGCAATCCTAAAGATCATATCAATGAATACTTATCATTGATATTTAGGAAATCCATAGATGAATTTTTTGTATTCTCTATAAGAGTATATGCCATGATTCATTATTTTTTGAAAGAAACAATACTTATAAGTCATGTGACCATTTATTTTGATCAAAGTTTTGAAAATTATTTTAGCCTTGACACTAATTTTGATTATAATATTTCTATTGATTTCAATTTTTAAATTGTTATTGGTTTAGATTTTGAATCTAATTTTGATAGATAAGAATTTGAAAAACAAAAAGTTGATGGAAATGAAAATTTTCATTGGTCTAGGACCACTATTTCCATTATTGTTTTTGGCCTAGCCATTATATTCAACCCCATCATTCATTGGATTCTTGTTGCAATTGATGAATTTGGGGCCTAGACTAATATTTTCATAACTCCCAATATTTTAGCCATTTTAATTATTTGGGTTGGAATTTTTTGCTTTGGGACCATAAGTCTTACAGTAGTATAAATGAATGTTTGATCAACTTGGAGGGGGTTGTCTAGGGATTTTTTGTATGATTTATATGTGAAAATTTTCACATGTTTTATTGAGGGTGTGAAGGAATATATCACATAACTCTAGGTGATTCATGTGATGGGTACATATTGAGGAATAAAGATCCTGACACCATCTTGTGATTAAATGAGAAATAGATTCATTATGTTCTTGTTTTATGTGTAATAGCTTTCAAATGATACTATGAATAAATGTATTCATATCATAGGATTTCAATTTTTTTGATATGATTCACTTGAAGATATGAATTGATCTTTTACATATGTCATAATACAAATCATGAGTAATTACCTCTAAGTTCTTTAGGAAGATTTTAGTCACAATGAAATCACAAGGGAGGAGTTTCCTTACACTCAAGGTGTAAGCTGTGATATGAGCCTTAAGATCCCCCCTTGCCTTTTAATTAATAAGATTGGGTAGAGGGAAAGACAATGATACAATTATAATATCCATGCTAAAAGGATCTCAAAGATAGTATAGGTGAGTATCTATAGCCATAATGATAATGATAATTTCATATGAATAACCTAAAGGTGAAGGGTAGGTAGGAGTTTGAGATGGCCCAACCTAGATGAATGGGTCTTGAAAAAAAAGAGGGAGTTGATTATTGAAATTAGGGAAGTGATTATCTATAGGAATTGAATTATATTCAATTGAGAGATGAACTAAAACTTATTAGGGAGTGGTTGATGTGGTGCACATGTAACTAGTATTATTATGTTGATGGGAGCTCTTGGTGTGTTTGGATGACCATGATATAAGGAATCTTACCTTTTCTATTGGGGCACCATGTATTTTTGGTTGTGGGGATGTGATAACTATGGTATATTACTAGGAGTTGTGAAAAATCATGGGGCGAATAACTTGATTGGAATATAGATCAAATATGTAATCTATGAGGGTGGAAATTAATGCACTTGCCACATCATTGACCTAAGATAGTCTTGGGCTAATTGGGTTTGGTGTCCCTCTAGTTTAGAAAGATGTTTAAGCCAAGGGGTATTGGTGAGGAGTTAGGGTGGATGGAAACCCATGATGTAATACTTTATTTTTTTCCTATTAATGGGTAGTAATTTTAGAGTAGTGTTGATACTATTGATAAATTTTAATTTTCATATAAACAAGATCTTCTTCCATATGTCTAATTTTTTCATTATGATATTTAATTTTGGACTTTCCCTTGAGATTAGGGTTTTGAAATCGAATATGAGGAGAGGTAAGAAGGAGGGTAATCCTCCTCTACTAGCATCGATAAGGGTCATGTCATTATAATCATATTAGATGTAAGTAGTGAAAAAATCTCTAGCCAAGGTGTATATTTCCTCTAAGATGACACACTCATGATGAAAGGAAATAGAGGAGGGGATATACATCCCAAAAAGAGGTAGCCTAAACCAAATGCTTTAGGGATACTTGATCTAGAGTATGCCTAATTTTTTTGAAAGAAGCTACAAAAAGGTTCTTTATATCTATGCATGTTCAACAGGTATGGGAACACACTAAGAAAAATAAATGGAAGAGAGAAAAGGGAGGAAAATAAAAGAGTAAAATGTCAGGAACAATTATTCACATTAAGTTCCCTAGGATTTATGTTAGACCCAATTGGGCTAACAAATAATTATATATATTTTTGATCACATGAAAATACTTACAAAATTATTTATAGCTATTTCTTTATCACTTGGCAACTAAATGGATATAAGCAATAAATAATGTAGTAGCATTAACCCACTTAATAAATCAAATCCATTTAATACTCAAGTAATAAACTAGTCTATAATCTAAATAACTATCAATATAGTATAATAAAGTGAAGCAAATACATAAATACTGATATATTCCATAAATCAGACATAAATATGCTTACAACCATTGTTATTTATATTTTTATAATAAAATAGAATTTACACAACCACTGCTATGTTGAATATATGTCAAATAATAAATTAAAATGTAGTACAATGTCAAATATATAAAATAATAAGTATAACATTACAAATGAGCCACCAAAAAAATCCATGATCCATCTCATATCCTGAGTAAAAATCCAAAAGGTTTCATCAACCAATAGAGGGAGAGAATCATCTGAGTTATTTACCTCCAACCATAGATCTATGATCTCCCACACACCTTCCCATTGGGAGTGGCCCTACCCTTCATGGATGGGTAGATAAGAGCAATGCATATATTGATAAATCAACTAGAACTTGTGTGTGTACTATTACTATTACATACAAAAATAAAATAGACCATGGAAATCCATTCCTCTATTTAAATGAAATCAACATACACTTGTAAAATAGAAGTACATTGAAATGGAAATGTCTCATCTATAACATTACTTTGACCAAATTTTTCATTATAGAATTTAGATTTAAGAATCTGAGTCATTTTCACCCACATAGAACTCTCTGCTACTGAATCATAACATGACATGATATTAGGGGATAAGTATATGAGTTACCTAGTGGCATACTCATATACGTATCTCCTGTTATCTAGGTACAATCTAAATATAAATATTCAAAAGTAGAATATAATAATACCATGTAATAATAAATGATGTAAAAAAATATTAAACAAGAATCTAATTGATTCCAAACACTTAACATCAAGTTGAAAACATATATTTATCAATACACTTTATTCCATACCAAAAATGTTATTTAGTCTTGAACAAGAATCAAGTTGTTTTATACCTATATTTATAATATATATTTCTATCATAATTCTCATTTATGTAAGTGTAGACACCAAAATTGTGTCGAATCCCCTTGGTCACTTACCCACCTTCATTAATTTAAAATAAATTACTTATTTTAGATTAATGACATCACCCTTGACACCTCACCATGGACACCTCGCCCTTAGACCATTTCCTACCCCATGACTCACCCTATGACTAAGTCCTTCATATCATAACTACCTAAGACCCATTCTAACCTTCTAACCAACACTTGTGCTTAATAACTTCATCATTTGACCGTTCACCAATGGACTATGCACTTGGCAGATGGAGAACTGGCTTCTTAGCCCTTTTACTCATTCTCCACCCGCTGACGTCGGTCAATTGTCGACCGACACCGGTGGAATCGCTGACGTCGGTTACATAAGCCAAGCCTAAATGTGAGTTAAGGCCCTTAGAATCTTCTAATCATGAATCCTGAATCATGAATCTCGAATCGACTTCCTCTTGGACTCTCTTTCTCTCTCTCTCAGCTCAAACTTTGACATCAACAAGTAGAATCTGAGATGAAGCATCGATGGCACTTCGACTAATGCTCACCTAGCTACAGTAACTTGGCACAAGTGACTCCAGACTGGATGTGAACATTACATGAGGACTCAATGGCAGTTGCAATAGGAATAAGCATTCTACACCACTGGTTCAGCCACAAACAAAGCTAAGTATTCTTCTATTTTGTTTCAGTATTTAGAATCCATTAGTAATTAGTTTCTATTTACTATTTCTAAATACAATCAACCCAACCTGACTTTCTTCCTGGAAAGGCTGAAAAGCCTTCCTCCTATTCTTATCCATTTACATACCAACCCTTTGCCTTTGCCCCCTCTCATACCCTATTTACTATCTTGCAAACCTGCTCAAACCTAGACTCCTTCCAGACCCCTCTGTCGACCACAAACCCATCCAAAACCCATCTAAGGCCATTACCCTAATCGACATCGACCATTACCCCTATCGACATTGGTAGTATAACCGACGTCAGCAACATTGACCAACCGATGATGGTAGACTAACTGACGTCAGCAATTATGAGAGGTAGATTGCAGGAATCAGGTACACGTTATCTATTTCTCTCTTTTAGCCTTTCATTATTTCTCTTTCTAGCAACACTCTTTTGTCAAATAAGTGGATTGTCATCCCTCAAGGAAGTCTTTACACTTCTGGGGCTGAGCTTTGCTTAGCAGTCCACCATATATCTATCTAACATTTTCTTTGTTTAAGTCTTTCTTATCTATAGGTGTCATCCTCCACAGCCAAAGAGGATCTCCTTCAATCATCTAGATATGGTGCGCAACTTCATCCGAGTATCATCTAACCCCTGACCATTTATCTTTAGTTTCTTATTTTTTCTGAATGTAATAAGCACAAAAATGAGTAGAAACATTCTGGCACACCTGGTGGGACCCCTGGAGTTTTCTTTGGGTTCATTTCTTCTAAAAAAGCAAACTTTCATATAGTTGCATTAGGAAAAAGATTTCTTCTTGCATCCTTCCTCTTCTTTCTTTTTATTTTGAAAATAAATCATAAGCACAAGTTAAAAATAATATCTTTCTTTTTCTTCTTGTCACCTCTTTCTTACATCTTAGAGTAGTGAAATTCATACTCTTAACCTTTTCCTTACTTGTTTGCATCTAAACAAAACACTTCAATTTGGGTTAAAAATCTATTGCATCTCATTTTTGCTTGAATGCATTTTTAGCTCATCTAGTAATTCAAAACACATTATGAATAAATCATAGTGCACATATGTTACACATCCAGACCACAAGCACATCAAACTAAACATCTAAACATACTTGAGATAAGGCCCAACTAGGATTTCATCACCTAGCGGATACCTTACCCTTTCTGGTAATCCTACTTGGACTTCACTACCAAGGGGAGAACCCACTCTGTTCTCTGGCAGAGTATAAACTCTAGGGGAAGTATATATTGGCTAAGCAACTCATCTTGGCTCTGGGCTCATGAAGTGAGGGGAGCAAGCTCCTAGCACCAGGCCACATACGGAACCTAATACAAATTTTGAGCACCAAAACTTAACCCGAAACCAACCTTAGATTGCTTCTTTTAGTACCCATTCTAAAAATCCCAATTCTCAAACACATTCTTTTAAGGCATAAGCCAACATGACTCTAAAATTTATTCTTAGGAATTTAACGTTTAGAGGTTGCTTGCCTTCATCTTTTCTGTTGTTTTTATCTAGTTTTTTGAGTTGGTGAGGATGCATTATTATGAGATTTTAAACAACTCAAAATTTATTTTTCTTCCAAAAACTTTTAGTTTTCTAAGTTTTTGGAAATACACAGACACTGACATCAATTTTTCCACCAACGTCGGCAACTTTTATCAACCGACATCAATTTTTCCATCGATGTTGGTAACATATCTCCATCGACATCAATTTTTTCACTGACATCGGTCACTACCATCAAAATTTTCTTCCAAAATAGCAAGCATAACACCTGAATTTTTTGCTGTCAAACATAACTTCTAGTTTTTTGAAGCTGAAACACAGTTTATAGACCCTGAACCTTTTTGTCTTGAGTGGTTTTGACACACAGTCAAACCAAATACCTTATCGACCATGTGAGGCAACAACCACTTCTGCCTTCACCTTTCATACCAAGTCCCCTGATGGAGCATACTTCAAAAACGGAATGTACTCCTATTCAGCCTACCCCTAATCAACCTTTAATTGTTCCCAAAGGGGATCAAAATTTTGAGAGATTCCTCAACCACAACATCAAGGATCTCCAACACTATCTCGCAAGAAGCCAAAGGTGAGACCCTTCAGGTAATCCTATTTTTGGGATGCCAACTTCTCTTGCTAAAGCGGTAATGGCATCAACACCATTCACTAGCCAACCCATCATAACTCAGGCAATTTCCTCGACCAATAACCTGACCATGGCCAATACTCAAGATTTGGCCTCCCCATCTATTTTTAGACCTACCTCCATTGGGGTTTTCATACCCCCTCAACCACAAACAATTCAACCATGTTCTACACCATACCAGAACTTGATTGTCTCTACTCCACACACTCTTGCACCTATAAATGTGGGAGTGACTACCTATCTTTTTACCAATGCCACCATTCAACCACCTTTGGTGGTAGCTAGTCAACTTGTGCCCTCTAACTTCATGGCACAAGCCCCCTTAACCTCAACATCAGTCCCTATGATGAACTACCAATATGTTGCACCTATACAAGCACAACCAAGTACGTCATACACCCCTCTCAACACCTTATAGGTACCTTACAACCTGGGGGGTGCCCCACCTGCCAATCCGTTAGCTGATCTAATTAAGATGCTGATGGATAAGATGTCTAACCTTGATACATCCATTTCTGGTTCAAGTAATGTTCTTTCATACAAATAAATATGCAACGAATCCATTCACCCTTCGGTGCCTATTCGACCATATCCTAACCAGTGGGAACTCCCTAAATTTACTTGTTTTTAGAGTAAAAAGGACCCACAACAACATCTACAAGTGTTTAGACACGCTTGTTACCTCATAGCGCATAATGATGCGTTATTACTTTGCACATTCCCCATGTCACTTTCAGGGGCTGCCCTTGACTGGTATAACTCTATTACCAGTCATTCTCTCTTTTCTTTCACTCAACTAGCCCAATTATTTCTCAACCACTTTTCAATTAACATCACCATGAAGGTCTCCATTACAGACATATATTCTATTAAACAATTTGACGATGAATCAATAGCTGACTTCATTGCCTGTTGGAGAGGTTTGATTAACCAACTCTCCTTTTCACTTCCTCAAACTGAGCTCATTGATCTCTTTTCAAGAGCATGTTCCAAGCACATCTTATCCACCTTATGGGTTCAAACATTCCACACATTTGATGAAGCTTTCACCATGGCCATAAATCTTGAACTCCATGCGGTCAAAGAAGATAAGGTCAAATTACGTAGCACAAATGTCGATGCAAAATCCAATGACTCTCCTTTCAAACCCTCGTCTTCCAATTCCAAGTCTAAGGGATCAGCAAACACTGTGGTCCTTATGTCATCATCTTCGACTACAACTAACCAATCTCAGCCTTCCACATCAGAATACATCACAAAGCAATTCCAACAATGATACGTACAACATCAATACACTCCAATAAGAGAATCATACGCTTTCGTGTTGGATAAACTAGTCAAGTAGGGGGTCCTCAATCTCCCTCAAATTTGACCACCTCAATTTGACCCCTCAAAAGCCATCCCTATATGGTATAGGGAAAATGACTTTTGTAACTTTCATCGTGTCAAAGGTCATGACACAGACAACTGCAAAACTTTCAAAAACATCATTCAAGACATGTTGGACAAAGGGGATCTTGTTTTGGATAACCCAAATGCGCCGGCCAACCAAAACATGGATGTCTTTAGACAACCATTCCCTAACTATCCCCCAAGTCAAAATAACATTAAGACCATAGTCGATGACCTTTAAGAGTGTAATATACACATGGTCGACATGGTTTCTAACCAACCTCTCCCACAGTCTAAAGAGGTTAATCAACTTATTTGTCCACCACAGATAGAAGAACATTCTTCTCCTATTTCTCCACCATGGGTAGAAGAGCCTTCTTCTCCTATTAGTCTTCTATCCACCCTGCTTTCACATGTAGGAGAGTCAACTTTGAACTCTCCCATATTGGAGGATGTTTTGATGGCACCAATGCTAGTTGCCTCGCCCTCATCCTTCTTATCATCAATGGGGGATCATACTTGCCCCACTCCTAGACCACATGTCGAAGCCATCACCATCCCTACGCTCTATCCAACTGAAGAACCACAGTCTCCAATCCCTTCTCCATCGAGAGAGGAACTTACCACCTCGCCCACTTTAGCCAAAGAAGATTCGGAGAAGGTAGACTTGAACCTCACCCCTCATAATAGTATTCCTCGCACTAAACTAAAGAAGGCTACTAAACCACATCGGAGAACTTCTCCCCTACCTTCACCATTACCATCTATCTTGGGTCCACATCCTTTCACTTTAAAAGGAGTGCTCCTTATTTCAACACCTCACAGAGGCAAATCAGCTCCATTACTCCCTTCACCCATCAAAAACATACATCCTAAAAAACATTCGACACCTCTCACCAAGCAAGTGCCGTCTACACCTTTGACCACACCACCAACTAAAAAGGTGGTATGACAAATAACCCCTACAACTTCTAAATAGAAATTGTCGACCCCTACTGCAACAATGAGTGTAAAGCCATTAGTGGGTTGATATGCTTTGATGTTATGCCAATTGTTGCAATCTTCGAGCATCACTCTTCCACCTATTAAACCATATCAACCTCTTGGACCAAAACCATATTGGTTTGATGACACTAAAATCTACTAGTATCATCGCACACCTGGACATGTTACTGAGCATTACTGCACCCTTAAAGTTGTCATTCGTTGGCACCTAAAAAAGGACACCCCTCACATTGAGGCTTATTTTGACAAACATTTGACATCATCACATGCCTCTCAAACATCCTCACCTAAATCTGGATCCCCATACAAGACTATGGTCCCTTTAACACCTTCTCCACCTTTAGTCAAAATCAACACTGTTAATGTGGCCACTAGGCCCCAAACTATGAAGGATAAAGGAAAAGACCAAACTTCTACACCTCCGACATATCCATTATTTGTCAAGACCTCTCAACCAACACAACCCAAGATTTCTATCTTGGGCATATATCAATCAACATCTCTGGGGGAAATTCCTCCTAACCTCTCTAGTCCACATGACATTTGGTACAAACGACTTGTGGACTACTTGACATATTTTATCATACCTCCTAACCTCTCTAGCAATGCATGGTGGGATTTTATCAATAGTACTACCCAATACACCATGCTAGGGGGACTTATTTACAAACGAGGTCTCGACAGCCTCCTTATCCAATGCCTAACAACCACCGAGACATCCCATGTCATCAAACAAGTCCATGATGGGATTTGTGGGGGACATTTCAGTGGTGACTCGCTTGCCAAGTGCATCTTCCACTTGGGCTATTATTGGCCCACCCTTAACCAATATTGCAATAACTATGTTTGGCATTGTACAAAATGCCAACAACCTACTAACCGACTTCACGTCCAACATCGACCAAATCATGCCCACAACAATAATCTGAAAGAGTGAGATTTAAAAATTGGAGATCTCATCCTTAAAGAAGCCCAACATGTGACCAATCTAGAAAGAAGAAAATGGGGCAAGTTTGCTCCTAATTGACTCAGACCTTACATAACAACACACAAGCATGGATCAGGCTCTTATCGTCTATCTTCTCTCGAAGGCTAGCCAGAACCTGAGCCTCTTAATGCCTTACATCTACAAACATTCTACTATTAATCAAGTACTCATTCACTTGATATTTAACTTGAGCTCATCCCTTGAGAAACCCCCATCATTATCATTCCTATTCCTTTCAACCCTTTGTCAACCCTTTTTTCAAGCATAAATGTTTTGTCCTAATAAAATGGAAACCCTCTAAACCTCTAAAGCCAAGTCCATGACCAAAAGTCCAGTCACAAACAAAAAAAATAAAACTAGGATGCCTATATTCCAAGGTCATAAACTATATATGTAGACTGCTCCCTCGAAGGATAGCTACATCATTGTTGTAATAATTAGACTGCTTCCTTAAAGGACAGCTATTCAACGACATTAACACATACAAAATAGAACATAGACCACTCCCTCGAAGGATGGCTATGCCTAAATTTTTCTACATACACAACTTCAACATGACCACAAAACAACACAACATCCCCAAGTGGACTTCCCACATTGATCAGTCTACCAACAAAAAAAAACAAAAATTGACTGACAAACTATTAAATCATGGACTTGCCTATAGTCATTCTCAGGGTCACCTATAAAAGGGGCAAAGTTATCCCTACTAAAAAGGGTTACTCTATCCTCACATATCACATAATCACACCTATTACCCCAACATACTCAATGGATTTTGAGCTCACTTAATATCAAGTGATTCGAATACTTTTCTAACACAAATCAATGGTCAACGATGTAATGCATGAATGGGGCTTTTGTTTTCAAAAACCTTATCTGTGCAATCATTATGGTCCTTGTCAATGAAAGAACAACGCACCTTTCTCTTCTTATACATCCTAGTCACACATAACCAGACCATTATCTAACCAAAACCAAACCAAACCAAACATTTTTAGACCACTAACATGACATAGCCCATTCACACTAGTTTCTATGGACAACAATACACATAGAAACCATCGACCCAACACAATTTATGTCAAGTATAAACCATTACTTGCTGAAGCATAAATATACTCATTTCATTTTTAGCATACACCATCACCAATATGGAAAATTGCTAGGGGTGAAAAACCACATAACCAATGTTATAGAATACACCATTACATAATATGGAAAAGGCTGTAACATCATCATACACTCATCATTTCTTACATAACCAAACCAACCATCAACCTCTTTGACCCTCTTCTTCCCTTTTGGGGAGAACTACATTGGCTTGAGGCCTTTAACACAGGGGCTATGTAGGCAACACTAAATTTTTTGAGGTTAGCTCAGCCATTCACCCGTTCGTCTCCCTAATGACGATGACCATTCGTTCATTCATCTATTTGATGGACCAACCATTTAACCTTTAATCATGACTTAACCAGTCCAAAATCATGACCAAACAACTAGCCTAACACTATAGAAGTCACCTTTAACTTCTCATGGGGCACATTGGAGATCACATACATCTCCCTAACCACAACACACACCACTTGAGATGACTTATATCTCAGCCTGACTCGACCAATGACCTTGGAGATCGTGACTATCTCCTCAGACCATGACCACTTTTGAGACAACTTTGCCTTGGTTGTTTTGATTGCATATATGCTACCTCATGAATAGTTAGAAAATTGTATGCAACCCATATTACGACCCTCACAAGTATCGAATCCCGCCCAAGTTGATCCCCACTACTTGTGACATTTTCATGTTTTCCAAGAGCACTTCCCAAGCCTGAGATACTTGGAACACGATGACCATTGGAGCTACAACTTGGATCACATAACCCAATCAGCTATAACTAAAAAGTTGGGGCCTGATTACTTCAATTTTAGCACTCCTTGACCTCAACTATGACAATGTGACCTACCTATCATGTGAAGTGGCATGTGCACAATCTCAACTATTACAACGTTCACACTCCAACTTCACCATACCCATCCACTGCCTATCAAATCAGCACTCGATATCAGGTTACCTTCCCTTGACTCCCACTTTGAGGGGGAATATCTCATCCCACATCTGGGGCAACCAACTCTTATTTTTGTCTTGTAGTTCATCAGAACAACCAATAGGACAAAAATGACTTTGTCCCATACCTGGGGCAACTTACTCTTATTTTTGTCTTGTAGTTCGTGAAGAACAACCAACAAGACAAAAAGGGGTAAATGTAGACATCAAAATTATGTCGACTCCCCTTGGTCACTTACACACATTCATTAATTTAAAATAAATTACTTATTTTAGATTAATGACATCACCCTTGACACCTCACCGTGGACACCTCGCCTTGGACACCTCACCCTTAGACCATTTCCTACCCCATGACTCATCCTATGACTAAGTCCTTCATATCATAACTACCTAAGACCCATTCCAACCTTCTAACTAACACTTGTGCTTAATAACTTCATCATTTGACTATTCACCAATGGACTATGCACTTGGCAGATGGAGAATGGGCTTCTTAGCCCTTTTACTCATTCTCCACCTGCCAATGTCGATCAACTATCGGCCGATGCCGGCAGAATCACCGACGTCAGTTACATAAGCCAAGCCTAAATGTGAGTTAAGGCCCTTAGACTCTTCTAATCATGAATCTTGAATCATGAATCTTGAATCGACTTCCTCTTGGACTCTCTCTCTCTCTCTCGGCTCAGACTTTGACATCAATAGGCAGAATCTGAGATGAAGCATCGATGACACTTCAACTAACACTCACCTGGCTATAGTAACTTGGCACAAGTGACTCCAGACTGGATGTGAACATTACACGAGGACTCGACGATAGCCGTAATAGGAACAAGCATTCTACACCACTGGTTTAGCCACAAGTAGAGCTAAGTATTCTTCTATTTCATTTCAGTATTTAGAATCCATTAGTAATTAGTTTCTATTTACTATTTTTGAATACAATCAACCCAACCTGACTTTCTTCTTGGAAAGGCTGAAAAGCCTTCCTCTGTAATATCCCTTCGAATATCAAAACAAAGCTCCAAATTGCTTATCTGAATTTCTGCAAAATATCTTCAAATAGATGAATAAATCACCGTATAATTTCTTATTTATTTGCTCATAAGCTTACAATTTGAGATCCTCTGTCAGGTATACAAAGAATATCGAAAGTTCGGCCTTATAGCCTGAATATTCCGTGAACTGGGTTGAATCTGGCACGTCTCAGCTTGCTGTGTAAAAAACACAGTCGCCGACGTCGGTTATACTGCCGTCGTCGGTCGACCTGTAGTGGTCCCCTTGCCGACGTCGGTGATGAGTCGACCGATAACGGTCTCTGTAAGTTCTTGTTCGCTGATGTCGGTACCTGAAATTTCTGTAGATGCGTACGGATTTTTCGCAGATCTGTACGGAAGTCGTACGGCCGCTGATATAACACACCCTGTATGCCTGATCCTGATCTGTAGAATTATGGGCTGACACAAAAGATCTATATCTGGATAATTCTTGAATCAAAAACCCAAAATAAAGAAAATACCTGTAAACCCTTGTGATAGCTTCTGAGTGAAGTTATCTCTCAAATCCCTGTAATACTATGATAACTTCTGGGTGAAGTTATCTCTCAATTCGGCAATAGATCGGCTGATCTTTCACAACCTCTGAATCGCACACAATGAAGAGTTGACGTTCTTCACTGCAATTGGAATCCTGGAACCCTTGGCTCAGTCTTCACAGAAGAGTTTCTTAACAAGAATCAATATCAATAATAAGCATGGATACATACTCTCTCCCATGAGAGATTCTTATACACCTCCAAAGGTGTGCTTGCTAAAATTAGACTCCCTTAAATTAGACTCCCTTAAATTAGAACTAGGGTCTTAAAATTAGACCAAGTCTTAAATTAGGATTAGGATCCTAAAATTAGACCCAATCATTAATAATTAATAATTAATTAATAATTAATCAATAATTAATAATTAATTAAAATGAGATCAAATAATTAATATTTGATTAAATCAATCAAATATTAATATCTCCCTTAATTCATGTCCGAAAGAGCCCAAACGAAAGCCAAGCCCAGCTCCATCAAGACCCTCTATCCACCTCATCAGCCTACGAGGGTCGCATAATAGGCTAATCATCTACTCTGCACATGTCGACTAAAAAGGGGACATGACATCCTCCTATTTTTATCCATTTACATACCAACCCTTTGCCTTTGCCCCCTCTCAGACCCTATTTATTGTCTTGCAAACCTGCTCAGACCCAGACTCCTTCTAGATCCCTCTGTCGACCAAAAACCTGTCCAAAACCCATCCAAGGCCATTTCCCTGATCGACATCAACCATTGCCCCTACTGATGTCAGCAGTATAATTGACATCGGCAACATTGACCAACCGATGACGGCAGACTAACTGACGTCAGTGACTGTGAGACGCAGATTGCAAGAATCAAGTATGCGTTATCTATTTCTCTTTTTTAGCCTTTCATTATTTCTCTTTCTAGCAACACTTTTTTGTCAAATAAGTGGACTGTCATCCCTCAAGGAAGTCTTTGCACTTTTGGGGCCGAGCTTTGCTTGGCAGTCCACCATATATCTATCTAACATTTTCTTTGTTTAAGTCTTTCTTATTTACAGGTGTCATCCTCCACAGCCAAAGAGGAGCTCCTTCAATCATCTGGATACAGTGTGCAACTTCATCTGGGTATCATCTAACCCCTGACCATTTATCTTTAGTTTCTTATTTCTACTGAATGTAATAAGCACAAAAATGAGTAGAAATACCAAGTATGCACAACTAAAATAAATCTACATCTAATAGTCCATTATATTTTTGCATATAAGTATGTTTTGTTCTCTAAAAAAATATGAAGGATCCATGAATATTAAACTAAAATCTAAGACTATATGATATTCCAAAACTAATTTTGTATTTGTTTTACTTCATCATGTTATAATAAGAATTTAGACCTTTCCATAATAAGATTGTATTTTGTTCATATTCTATATTACAAGATCTACCTCATGTTAGAGTCATCAAGATGTTATAACTCTATGGAAGGGGTATCGTATGTAAATTATACTATATAGATACTATCCATATTTTCTCAAGATCCCAATTATTATTGCTGCTGCACATGACCCTTTTTACTAACATAAAACTATGTATATGTTACAATATGTTTACATAAAAGAACCTCTTCATACCAATTTATACATGTAAGTTTATTATTTTAACTATCACACTATTTAAGTAAGTTCTAATAAGGTTTATATTGCCCAATTGATATTCACGTTTCACCCCATTCTTCAATATTATTCAAATTTACAAATCCATAATACATTTTTTCACTAGTATACATAAATATATATATATATATATCTAACTACATCACTTGATTTATTTTACACATTCCTATAATTATGGAAATACCATTAATTATCTAACTTCCAATTCTTATTATACTTGATATTGTTAAAGTGACCTACAACCAGGTATAAATCCATAATAAAGGTTCTGTTGCATTTTTACCAGGCACTCAAAACCAAATTATGTAATGCATATGTTTATAACCCAAACTAGATCCTTTCATTAACCTACAACTGAGTTATGTCCTTGGGTATGATTTTTCTTTATGATAGTGTGTGCACACCCTTAACACTTCTTTTGGAAACACATAATTAATTATACATATATCAAAATATAAATTCATATTTGTGCATATATTTATATTCATTCTATTTTACATTCTTTTTCTCTATCATCATATTTTTTTTGGTCATGTCAATATAATAAACTAAATACCCATTTATAACCCAGTTATAACACTCCTAATCACATCTTACAACTGTACTTAAAAAAAATTGGTCACAACCTTATACCAAATCAAGAGTAAGAGTATATATGAATATCTCTTGATGCGTACAAGTATGTGCAAAACATTTATATCTATACTCATGGAAAATAAACTTGAAATCTAAGTGTAGGATCCATACCCAAATTATTTATTTACTTATGTTATCATAAAAATCCTCAGACACACATTTAACATAGGTAATTTAGAAATACTACAAGGTAAAGTACCCAAAATAGAAGTGGGTTGAGTAATTTGAAGAGAAGTTTTTACAATATCATGTTAGAAGGTATTAATATCAATCAATAAAAAAACTTGAAAACAAAAAAGACTAGTTCTTTATCAACAAGGTTCGGTCCTCAGCTCTATAGGCTCGAGGATGGAATCAAACTCCGTCCTGGGGTCTATAGACATAAAATACTATAGTTTTCAACCATGGTTTTATTAAATCAAAATTTTCATACATCTGATACAAGTAACAAAACCTATGACATAAAATCATAACATTTCCTTATATATTTTTTGTAAACTATTAATGGAAAAATCAACCTGGTTATAGAAGATTGCAATCTAAAATGTGGAAATTTGCCAAGCTCTAAAATATCTCCCTTTGCCAAGATATTTAATCCTCTTCTTCCATCTACCATCCCCTATTACTTTCGTCTTCTCTTCTTTATTACCTTTCCACAAACCATGCATGTCCTCCATCACCCAATTTCTCCCCAATATTTCTATTGACATCTCCATGATACAACTTGTGCTCATAAATGCATCATTCCACTACTATTTGTTGAACTCAAAATTTAGTTTACACATACAATCATGGCAACTGAATAAGTCACCATCATCTCCTTAGTGAGGTCAAACCTCCACCATCATAGCACTTATCAAATAAAAACCCTAACTACAATTACCATTTACCTTTTTCCAATTATAACTTCGTAATGAAAGCATCACAAAACTTCCATGTAAAAGTCTAAGTTTATCTATTTACCTATGTATACCAAAATAATTATAATGTATGAAATTTCAAAGTGGAAAGCAAAATCAATTTGATTTTGGAGGTATTTTTCCCCTAAATACCTTACCACCAACTGGGTAATTCAATAAATCAAATCTACATGGTCAAACAACTTTATTAAAATAACTTTCAGTAAAGTAAAAACACCATTAAGATTATAAAATCATAGTCAAATGAGATCAATAAAGTAATATTTAACTTGATCAATAAATTTTCTATGTTAATTCACAAAAGCATAATATAATTAGCTAGTCAAAATGGATAAACAATCGACTCAGATTGGTACACACTCTTCTACTTGATATAATAAGGTGAAAATAGCATAAAACAAAAAAGATTCATCATATGTATGTAAATCAAGGAAAGCAAGACTTAGATGCCACTAAACAACCAACACAAATAATCTTTCACTCAAATAACTAATGTGGTATATGCTTGGGTTCAAAAAAACTTTCTCTTTATCCCCATTGTCATGATATATATACCCCTTCTTAGATGATTCTCTCCCTCTGAACACAAGGATATATAGTCTTGCATCCACCTCATCAAACAAATTGGTAGTTAGTCTAAACTCAAAATAATCATAAACATATAACCATATTAAATTGCTAAATGCAAGTAATCTATAAAAATAATGATCTTAAATATACTAAAACATATGCAACAACTATCTATCTAGATACTGATCATGAAACAAGTACTATATCTATCTACCAAATAACATATATAAATCTATCTTTGAAATAAATATCAAATCTACTAATCATCAACCACATAATCTAATAATTATTACTTTAAGTAATTCATAGAGTAAACTGGATATGACATCCTTCCACCCTAAAATGGTCATTGTCTCGATGACATTTATTTCAAACAATAGTTCTAAAATAAAACAAAGTTCAGTAAAATATAATTAATCTTTGGCAAAAAATAAATAATGTTTAGTAGAAATATCATGCAAGAAAATGAGGAACCAACCTAAATAACTCCTCATAGTCCTCCCATGTAGAACTATCCTTTGAATATTAGTCCCACTAGACCTTACATTGTGATACTTCTCTATTATGCAAGCTAAGCTTGCGAGTATCAATTATTCTAATTAGTTATATTGTGACCACCCCTGAATCCTGAACCTATAATGCATTCTAATCCAAAATATGTGTAGGATCAAAAATATACTTCTTAAGATCTGAAACATGAAAAATATTATGCATTTGTGCTAGAGATGGTATAAAATCAAGCTTATACACTACAATATTAACCAATTATATAACCTCAAAGGGTCCCACATATTTAGTTGATAACTTTGCTAATTTTAAAAAATTAATTTTTGGGGTTTAAATTAAAAAATCTTTGTATCTAATTGAGAATTGCCTTGCTATTCTTTTTAGATCAATGTAACTTTTTTTCCCATCATTGGCTTCAACTAATCTCTAGCTTTAATTTCACTTGATCTTCCATTTTAGAAAGCATATCAGGTCCAAATCCCACTCTATCTTCCATCTTGTCCTAACTAATTGGTGTTTTGCATCTCCTACCATATAATGCCTCAAAAGGAGACATTTTAATAGCTGATTGGTATAAATTGTTGTAAACAAACTCAATCAATGGTAGGTATTCTTCCCATTTGTATTACTAGTCCATATAATATGTCTTCAAAATATCCTCTAAGATCTAATTTATTCTATGCATTTATCCATTCATTTTTGGATAGTAAGCTGTACTAAAATTCAACTAAGTTTTCAAAGCTAACTTTAAAGTCTGCCAAAACTTAGAAGTCATCTTAAGGTACCTATATGAGATAATGTTTTTTTGGAAACCCATACAACTTCTAAATTTATTTCACAAACCTCTTGGAAAGCATAGGTGAATCAACAGTTACATTACTAGTAATAAAATGAGCTGCCTTGGTTAGTTTATCCACAAATACCAAGATCATGTCATGATGGTTCTTAGACATAGGCAAAACTTGGATACAATTCATACTAATAAATTTCCATTTCTATTCAAGTATAGAATGTAGGTAAAACAATGCAAGATGATGCACATGTTTAGCCTTAACTTACTGACACTTCAAACATTTTGATACAAAATTAGCTACATCCTTATTAACTCCTCTCCAAAAATACAAAGGGTTTAAATCTTATACTAGCTTAGTCACTCCAATATGCCATAAATATGGGGAATTAGGTAATTTATTTAACATAATTTCCTCAAAATTTCCTTATCAGACACATATATGTAGCCATTTTACTTTATAATCCCATCATTCTAAAATATCTATTATCTTGAGAGTTTTTATCCAGATATTTATTAACTTGTTCATAGAAAACATTGCTAAATGAGAATTTTACTACCTGATCTTGGAAGGTGCTCCTTATTGTAGCAAAAGTTACAATGTATCTTCTATGACTAAGGGCATCTACAACTATGTTTTATTTTACCTTAACGTAGTTGATATCAAAATCATATTTGATAGAATATCTAACCATTAGCTCTAATGAGCATTGAGGTTAGTTTGGGTGAAATTATACTTAAGACTTAAGTTATCAGTCTTGATCTCAAAAGGTTACCCAAAAAAATGCCTCCAAACTTACAAGCACAAACTATAGTAGAAAGTTTGAGGTCATGAAGAGTATAATTTGCCTCATAAGGTCTATGTTTCTTAAATTCATAGGCCACAACTAAAACATCCTACATGATAAATCCTCCTAAACTATCCCTTGAAGCATCTATTATAACTAAAAAATATTCATTTAGATCTAGAATTTGTAACACTAGTGCGTAAGTAAGCCCCTCTTTCAGAACCTGAAAGACTTATTACACTTATTTGACCACAAAAAATGTTTCTCTTTCTACTGAAGAGAGGTAATTAGGTTAGATATCTTGGATGGATTTGGTATAAACTTCCCTATAGTACCCTTCCAATCCCATGAAGCTATGAACCTCATGCACATTTTTAGGTGCTGGAAAATCCATGATAGTTATAAATTTTACTGGATTAATATAAATTCCTTCTATGGAGATGATGTGTCCCAAGAACTATACTCTTCTTTGAAATAAAGAACACTTAAAAAAATTTGCATAAATCTTGTGATTTCACAACCATTACAAAACTAACTACAAGTTCTCAATATGTTCTTACTCATTCTTGGAATAGATGAGGATGTCATACAAAAATACTAGCACAAAATGATCAAGATAATTTCTAAACACACCACCATTCATAATATTTATGAATGGTGTTGGTGCATTTATTAATCCAAAAGGAATTGCTATGAAATTATAATGCCCATAACAGGTTCTAAAATCTATTTTTAGAATATCCTCCTCTTGAATCCTTAATTTATGATACCCTATACAAATATTAATCCTTTGAAAAGACTATTTCACCATGATTTTGATAAAAAATATCATCAATGTGAGGCAATGGATACTTGTTCTTGATTGTTGGCTTGTTAAGCATATGGTAGTCAATACACATGCAAAGGGTTTCATCCTTCTTCTTGATAAAGACTACAGGTGTATCCCATGGAGAAACAATTGGCTAAATTAAACCTGTGGCCAAAATCTCTTGAATTTGTGCCTTTAACTCAATTATATCTATTATTATCATCCTATAGGTTTCCTTAAACTATGGTTTTAAAACTGGAATGATATCAATGGTGAAATCAAATTCTCTTTTCAGAGGTAGCCCTAGAAATTCATCTAGAAAAATGTCTTAAAATTCTTGTAGAAGGGGATAGTATTCCAAGGTGGGTTCCTTAGTTTTAGAAACTTCATCCATTTTTATCATAAATTCTTGACATCCATTTTTCTAAGCCATCTTCAAATGAATGGCTAAAATTTCCCTAAGATTTAACTCCCTTTGACTTAGATTTGGGGTTGGTTTCCCAAATCATCCAAGCATTAAACATTTCTAAGGAAACAATCAACTTTGGATTTATTCCTAGAAAGCCAATCAAATCCTAAGGTCACATCATATAACCTTCATGGTCCTACATAAATATCAACAATCATGGTAAATTTTTGTAACTTTATTTTTGTCTCAATGGGATATCTATCTACCTTGACATTAGACTCATTTCCATACTATACTAACCATGCATTTGCCATATAACCAACTTTCCTAGATAATTTACTCAAATTTCTAGGAGAAATAAAGTATTTAGTAGTTCTAGTATCAATCAAAATAGTAATTAGATGCCCAAATAGAGTACCTGATACTTCGATGGGAGAGGCTCCGTATTCAACTTGTCTATTATCCACCACTATATGAATACATTGTTGGAAGGTTCCTTGTTGTGAATAAGAGGTTGTGTTCTTGATTTTTCCATCTATCTTCTATCGAGAATAATATTTGGCGTAATGATCTCCTCCACAAGTAAAACATCCTCTTTGTAGTCCCTTCCTCTTAGTTTAATTTTCACCCTTGTATGCTTCTCTTAAATTACCTCCTAGTTTCCCATTCCTAGAAGCATTATTGAATATCATATTTTGATTATTGAAATGGTTATTGAAATTTCCATTTCATTCCCAATTATTTTAATTGAAGGATGTCTTAGAACTACCAAAATTGTTCTTATACTCCTCTCTAAACTCTACCAGTGATTTCAACTTCTACTCTTTTTTTATAGCCTTTTCTAAAAAAATTTCCATGGTGGATGGTCCATTCATATCCACTTCACACCCAATTTAAGGTTTCAAGCCCATAATGGATTTATTGATTCAAAAATGCTCATTTTTATGATACCATATAACATAATTTAAGAGATTTGTAAACTTCTCCTAATACTCATTCAATGATAAATCCCCTTGCCTCAAGTTATAAAAATCTATCAATTTATGTTCAAAATAAAGCCAAGATAACCATTGTGCTCTAAAAAAAGTCACAAACTATTCCCATGTGGTGGTAGTAGAATCCAATTTCATTTTGAGCTTCTTGTTAGCTTACCAAGTTGCTACTTCCCTAGCCAGTTGGTAAGCTCCCCACACAACCTTAGTTACCTTAGAGTAATTCTAAATATCAGTGTACTTTTTCATCTTTTTGAGCCAAGATTCAACTCTATCACCGAAAATTGTGCCATCAAACTTGGGTGGATTAACTTTCTTTATGTCACGTGCAAGTTTTTTTCTACTTGAGCTCTAGCCACTTGATGACCTTACTCATGCCCTTACTCCTGAGGCACTTATTTCTCTTCAAGTTTTTATTCTATAACTCTCTATTCTTATTCCTATTCCTATTCAAGTCTATGGAATTCTTGCTTAAGATCCACTATTCTATCTCTAGGCTTGTTTAAAATAATGAGAATCTAATCGAGTTTCATAGTTTATTCTACTACTAGATGATTGGGATCAACTGAAGGTTTTACATTAGATGGTCCTTATCCACTCAATTTACCTCATTCCATTCTCCTCACTATAATTTAGGAGAATATAATTATGTTAGTGGACTCATTAGGTCTGAGAGCTAAACCTTAAACTCTGATACCATAATGTTAGAGCCCATTAGGCTAACCAGTAATTACATTTTTTTTTTGATCACATGAAAATACTTACAAAATTATTTACAACTATTTATTTATCACTTGATAACCAAATGAATATAATCAATAAATGTTGCACTAACATTAACCCACTGGCTAAATCAAATCCATTTAGTACTCAAGCAATAAACTAGTTTATAAGCTGAATAACTATCAATCAAGTATAATAAGTGAAATAGATACACAAATACTGATGTATTCTATAAATCAGACATAAATGTGTTTACAACCACTATTGTTTATATTTATATAATAAAAAATAATTTACACAACCAATTTTATGTTGAATATTTGTCAAATAATAAAGTATGATGTAATACGATGTAAGATATACAAAATAATATGTACAATATACAAATAAGCCAATAATAACTCTACGATCCATCTCATATCCTGACTAAAAATCCCAAAGGTTAAATCAGTTGACAGAGAGAGAGAGAGAGAGCATAATCAAAGTGATTTACCTCCAACCACATACCTACAGTCTCCTACACACCTCCCCACTGGGAGTGGCCCTACCCTTCATAGAGGTGTAGATAATAATAGTACAAATATTGAAAAATTAATTAGAACCCATGTGTGTACTATCACTATTACATGCAACAATCAAATATACCATGAAAATATATGCCTCTATTTAAGTGAAATTAGTATACACATGTAAACTAAAAGTACAATGAAATGACAATGTCTCAGCTATAACATTACTTTGGCCAAAGTTTTTATTATAAAATTTAGATTTAAGAATCTAAGTCATTTTTACTCACATATAACTCTCTACTACTAAATCATGACATGACATGATATTAGGGGATAGGTATATGAGTTACCCATTGGCATAGTCATATATGTATCTCCTATTATCCAAGTACAATCTAAATATAAAGATTCAAAAGAAAAATAGGACAATACCATGTAATAATAAATTATGTAAATAATTATTAAACAAGAGTCCAACTAATTCCAAAAACTTAACATCAAGATGAACACAGATTTATCAATACACTTTATTCCATACTAGATATATTCATTATACTAGAACAAGAATCAAGTTGTTCTATGCCTATATTTCTAACATATTTTTCTATCATAAATTTCATTTATGTAAGTATGCATAGCTAAAATAAATCTACAACCAACAATCTATTCTATTTATGCATACAAGTAAAATAAAGTGAAGTAGATACACTAATGTTGATATATTCTATAAATCAAACATAAATGTGTTAACAACCACTATTGTTTATATTTTTAGAATAAAATATAATTTACACAACCACTACCATGCTAAATATTTGTCAAATAATTAAGTATGATGTAGTACAATGTAAAATATACAAAATAATAAGTAAAATAATACAAATAAGCCAATAAATAACTCTATGATCCATCTCATATCCTAAGTAAAAATCCCAAGGGTTGAATTAGTTAATAGAGGGAGAGCATCATCATATTGCTTTACCTCCAATCACAAACCTACAGTCTCCTACACACCTCCCCATTGGGAGTGTCCCTACCCTTCATGAAGGTGCAAATAAAAATAATGAATATATCAAGAAATTTATTGGAACCCATGTGTGTACTATCACTATTACATGCAACAATCAAATAGACCATGTAATTCTATTCCTCTTTCTAATTGAAATTGGCATACACATATAAACTAGAAGTATAATGAAATGACAAAGTCTCAGCTATAACATTACTTTGGCCAAAGTTTTCGTTATAAAATTTAGATTTAATAATCTGAGTCATTTTCATGCACATATAACTCTCTACTACTGAATCATGACATGACATAATATCAAGGGATATGTATATGAGTTACCCACTAGCATACTCATATACATATCTCCTATTATCTAGGTGCAATCTACATATAAATATTTAAAAGCAAAATAGTACAATACCATTTAATAATAAATGATGTAAATAATTATTAAAAAAGAATCTAACTGATTCTAAACACTTAACATCAAGATGAAAACATAGACTTATCAATACACTTTATTCCATATCAGATATGTTTATTAGACCAGAACAAGAATCAAGTTGTTATATGCCTATATTTCTAACATATCTTTCTATCATAATTTTCATTTATGCAAGTTTGCATAGCTAAAATAAATCTATAGCCAACAATCCATTTTATTTATGCATATAAGTATGTTTTCTACTCTAAAACAATATGAAGGATCTACAAATATTCAACCAAAATCTAAGACTATATGCTATTCCAAAACTAATCTTGTCTTTGTTTTACTTCATCATGTTCTAATAAAAATGTAGACCTTTCCATTATAAGATTATATTTTGGTCATATTCTATATTACAAGATGTACCTCATGTTAGAGCCATCAAGACATTATAACTCTATGGAATGGGTATCATATGTAAATTAGACTATACAGATATTATCTATCTTTTCTCAAGATCCCAATTATTATTGAAGTTGTACATGACCCTTTTTACTAACACAAAATTGTGTATATGTTACTATATATTTTCATTAAAGAACCTCTTCATACTAATTTATACATGTAAGTATATTATTTCAAATATCACACTATTAAAGTAAGTTTCAATAAGGTTTATACTACCCAATTGATATTCAGGTTTCACCTCATTCTTCAATATTATACAAATTTGTAACTCCATAATACACTTATTTACTAATATACATAAATATATATAGCTCTAACTACATCACTTAATTTATTTTGCATGTTCCTATAATTATTCAATTACCATTAATTATCCAACTTCCAAATCTTATTATACTTAATATTCCTAAATTGACCTATAACCAGGTCTAAATCTATAATTAAGGCTCACATTGCATTTTTAGTAGGTACTTGTAACCAAATTATGTAATGCATAGGTTTATAACCCAAACTATATCCTTTCATTAACCTACAACTGAGTTATGTCCTTGGGTATGATTTTTATTTATGACTCAGTGTATTTTTCATAGATTTTAATATAAATAAGACCATAACCAGACCTATAATAATTATTTAGGAACACATAATTAATTATATATATCAAAATATACATATATACATAGATATGAATATATTTTTGCATATATTTATATGCATTTTATTTTACATTATTTTTCTCTATCATCCTATATTTTTTGGGTCATGTCAATATAATCAACTAAGGACCCATTTATAACCTAGTTACAATATGCAAAATCACGTCTTATATCTATACTTCAACAAAAACATGTAACAACCTTATACCAAATCAAGAGTAGAATAATATATGAGTATCTCTTGATGCATATAAGTATGCACATAATGTTTATATCTATACTCATGGAAAATAAATTTGAAATCTAAGCTTACAATTCATACCTAGATTATATATTTCTATATGTTATTTCATCAAAATCCTCTAACACACATTTAATATAGGTAATTAAAAAACCCTACAAGATAAAGTCCCAAAAATGGAAGTGGGTTGAGGAATTTGAAGATAAGTTTTTTCAATAACATGCTTTAATGTATTAATCTCAATCAATAACAAAACTCAAAAACAACAAAGGCTAATAGGGTTCGGTCCTCAACTTTATAGGTCTAAGGATAAAATAAAATTCCATGCTCTCATCTATAGACTTGAAATACTAGAGTTTTCAATTAGGGTTTTGTTAAATCAAAACTTTCATACATCTGATATAAGTAACAAAACCTACAACATAAAACTATAACATTTCCTTAGATTTTCTGTTGTAAATTATTAACAGAAAAAGTAACCTGGTTATAGAAGATTATAGTCCAAAATGTGGAAATTTCCCAAGCTATGAACTCTCTCCCTTTTCTAAGATCTTTCCTTCCTCTTATACCATCTACCATCCCCTATTCCTTTCCTCTTCTTTTATTTATTACCTTTACACAAATTATGCATGTCCACCATGACCCAATTTGTCCCCAATATTTCTGTCAATGTCTTCATCATGCAACTTATGCTCATAAATGCATCATTCCACTATTGTTTGTTTAACTCATAGTTCAACTTACACATACATGAATGGAGGATGAATAACTCACCATAATCTCCTTGGCGAGGTCAAACATCCACCATCATAACACTCATCAAATAAAAACCCTAACTATGATTCCAATTTGCCTTTTAAAAATTATAACATATAATGAAAGCATCACAAAACTTCCATATAATATTTTGAGTTTTATCCATTTTCCTGAGTATTCCAAAATAATTATAATGTATTAAAACTCAAAGTGGTAACCAAAATAAATTTGATTTTGGGGGTATTTTCCCTTACATACCTTACCACCAATTGGGTAATTCAATGAGTCAAATCTACATGGTCAAATAAATTTTTTAAAATAACTGCTAGTCAAACAAAAACACTATTAAGATTATAAAAACATAGTCTAAAGAGATCAATCAAGTAATATTTATCTTAATCAATAACTTTCCTATGTTAAGTCATGAAAGCATAATATAATTAGCTAAGAAAAATGGATAAACAATTGACTCAAATTGATAAAAAAAACTTCTACTGGATATAATAAGGTGAAAATAACATAACACAATAGAGATTCATCATATGGATATAAATCATGGAAATCAAGATAAGCAAGACTTAGCTATCACTAAGTAACCAATGTAAATAATGTTTGTTTCAATCAAATAAATATTGTGGTGTGTGCTTAGGTTCAGTGTAACTTTTTATTTATCCCCATTTTCATTATCTGCACCCCCCTCTCTAATGATACTCTCCTTCTGAACACGAAGGTGGATAGTCCTATATCCACCTCATCAAACAATCTAGTAGTTAGTACAAACTCAAAATAATCATCAACATATAACCATAATAAACTATAGATTGAAATTAAGATGCCAAAATCATGATCTTAAGAATAATAAAACATATGCAATAGATATCTATCTAGATACTGATCATGAAACAAGTAATATATCTATCTACCAAAAAAGATATACAAATACAACTTAGAAATAAATATCAAATCTACTAATCATTAACCACATAATCCACTAATTACTACTTGAAGTAATCCATAGAGGAAATTAGATGTGATCATTTATATGTAGGAAAAAACACACATGATCCCCATGCTCATAACTTCTTAAGGTCGATTCGAGATAGTTGGAAAGGGATTAAATGAAGGGAATAAATCATGGGTTAGGGTTAGGTTCATAGGGTTAGTTGGATATTTTTAGGATTATAGGCTAGACATGTTTGATTTGAATTAACAAAGGTTAACCAAAGATGGGTTTAATGGGAGCGGTAAAATGGACTTGACCAAGTTGATACCAATTATCTTCAACCATTTATAAATGATAGTTTAGGGCATCCAATCAAGGAATGATTTAATGAGGTATATGGGTAGTAACAAAGATTAGGTGTTTGAGATCTTGGTTAATGTAAAACTAGATAGAAACATCAATATTGGGCATAACCAATATAGGAAAGGAACCTATTCATTGGGGTTCCCAAGGGTGTCATCAAAAGAGATAATGAGAAGACACAAAGGGAAAACTAACAATAACTCAACAACACTATGAATTATCAAAGGAAATTATTTTCAGTAAAATGATTAGAATGAAACCAATTAAACTAATGAATGTCACATAGAGAAAATTTTAGAGGCTATTTATAGCCAAAAGGCTATAATTAGGTTTTTTCAATTTTGAAAGTGGTTAATTCTATAAAAATATACATAGGTCAAATAACCTCAATTTTATACAATTTATTATACATGTGTTTCAAATCACCTTATAGATTATACTCCATGCTATTTCGATACATAGATTTGCCAGAGTTATTATGCATGTATGGGTATAATTCACCAAGAAATTATATGAGATGCATATAGGTTAGTTTAGAATCACCATGTGTGTGTGTGTGTGTGTGTGTGTGTGTGTGTGTGTGTGTGTGTGTGTATATATATATATATATATATATATATATATATATATATATATATATATATATATATATATATATATATATGATAAGGAAAACCTAAGAGTCTTAGGCTAGGACATAATAAACTTAAGGTAATAATTATATTTTGGTTGACATGGTTTGTTAATTGAAATAAAAAAATATTTGAAAGGCTAATTATGGATATGGTTAAGACATTTTGGCAGAACTTATTATATAGTTTATAATTTTATAACTATGAAAATGTTTTGAATTTTTTTAGTACCATTTATAAAATCGAGCAAAACAAACATGATCTTCCTTATATATGGTTTTAATAACTAAAAAACTTAATAATAAATCATTTTCAAACCTAATGTTAATTTTATTTCTAGCAGTGAATGTAGTGTAGGTGGAATTAAAGCTATAGGGATTGAGATTTAGATCTTGCCCCATTTTTAATAAAATTGGCTAGCATATTAAGGGGACCAAGGAAAAATTTAATTTTGGTCCAACATATCACCATGGGATTAATGTAAGTTACTCAAATACATATGTGGTGGTTTATCGATTATTCCTATCATTTATTCAAGTTATTGGTAGAAGTGAAGCTTTGGTAGTCAAAAGATTAGGATGAGAGATTGGAAATAAAGGTGCAAACAATTTCTAAGTTGGGTTGCTTGTGATTGCAACTACAAAGTATGGATTTGTGTTTCTTATATTCTAAATATTGAGAGTAATTATTTGTATGCACAGTCATCTATCTTAAAATAAATAAATATAATGATAAGATCCTTAAAAAGCATTTATTTAAAGATAATTGTTGATGGTTTTTCAATTTTTATATTCATTGATATAATCTATTGGTAGAAGTGAAGCTCTGATATTCAAAATATTGCGATGAGAGGTTGTAAATAAAGGTGCAAATAGTTTATAAGTTGGTTTCCTTATGATTGCAATTATAAGGTATGGATTTGTGTTTCTTTCGTTTTAAAGATTGAGAATAGTTGTTTACATACACAATCATCTTTCTTGAAATGAATAAATATAATGATAAGTTCCTTGAAAATAATTTATTTAAAGATATTTTCTCAAAATATTGTGTATATTTTAATTTTCTTAGAAATTTCATGTATATCTACAAATCTTTTTCTCAAACTCAAAATCTGTGAAATGGGTATTTTCAGGTTAGTCAAAAATATGGTTGAAATGATCATGAGCATTTGTTGCATTTATTCATTTTATTCTTTGTGAATTGTTTAAAAGAAGTATCTTGCATGTCATTATTTCTCAAAGGAAAACAATTTGTTGTCTGTTTAAAATGAGTATTTCTCAGAGGAAATCAGTTTTTTATTTGTTTAAAAGAAGTATGTGGTAAAGACCAACCAAATAATATAATAAACTAAGTGTGGCAAAAATTGTGAAAACAATTCATAGTATAGAGTATAAATAATAAACTGAATATGGGGCCATAAAGCAAGACAACTATGAAAAAAGAGGATGACATAACTAAAAAAAAAAGTACATATGGTAAGAGCATGTATAATACTTAGCATAAATTGAGTATAGACCTCTGTAAGTCTCTCAAAATACTAATCTAAGACTGACCATTAAATTATGATATTTGACATTGAATTATGAGTATGTTAGTTTGTTATTTTAGTTACTCTTAGTTATAATAGTGATTATATTTTTATTTTCATTGTTTTGTTTTCATTGATAAAACACTTCGATAGAATTAGAGATCTTTCCTTTAAGAGATTACCTCTTCTATAGGGTTTACTCTATTGGATAGGTTAGATTATATTATTTGAAATCTGATGCACATATACATATATTTGATAATTGAGATATTTAATTTGTGCATCGTTTATTATTTTTACAAAAATTTATAAAAACCCCTATGCACATCTTAGAAACATTTGTTGCTTCCTAGAATCACTGTTATTCTACAACCATAAAAATAAATATTCAAGGTACATCAAAACAATCACTAAGAAATTGTAGAATATCCTTATAAATTTATGTTGGTCTTTATTTCCATGTTTTGAATTTGCAAGTGAGTTTTGGTTTGGTTCAAATTTTAATTTATAAATTTATAATTTATGCAGATTTAGATTATGTCTATGATATCATTTTCAAATGGATATTTTTGTAGTTTATTTTTTAGTTTTTTTGAATAAATGTGTTAGTATCATTGCTGTTTTTAGGTACCAACTTTCAAACTACCAATGTAAAAGTTAATTCAAGAAATGGAATAATGATTGCATTGGTGATTCATAAAGTTGATATTGAAAGGTTTTTGATTTGTAAAATGTGTACTCCTAATTTGAGAGACATGAAATTAACATGGGGTTCGTTGAAGGGAAATTCTTTATTGTCATATTTTGATAAACATCAACAAGAATTTTAAAAATAAATAAATACTGATTTAGAAAATCAACCTGAACCGAACATTCTTTCTCATGATCAAGATCATGTTCAATAAGGTTCTGATCACTTTCAATCAACAAATGTAATCAACAATGCTAATGATCATGACATAGATGATTTAAGATAATATGGTTTTAAAAGTGTTGATAATTCAACCTCACAAGTAGATCGTGAAATTTGTCATAGCTCCAAAAAAGGAAGTCATGCGAATGAGAATTTTTAATATGAATGGGATTCTAAATATCATTTCATTGAACCTAGTTTGAGTGAAGACACTAATGATCAACCAAAAAAGTTTAGATATGAGATATGTAGTTGGAAATTGGGGAGGGATAAACAAGTGCATCTAAAACTAGATATCATAAAGAAGCATGTGGGGAAAGTGTATGAAAATAAAAATATAAATAGAGAGGAGAAATTAGTGATACGATGGAGAATAAAATAAGAGTATCTTCATGTTAGGTATGTAATTTAATATGATGAATACTTATAAAAACAACAAAAAATTCATGCAAGTGGAAGAAAAATTGCTATTTTAATTGGAAAAATGATGAGAATCAACCAAATATTAAAGATTGTCGAACTTTGTGTTATTTTTGAAAATTTAAACAAAGGTTGAGAAATGAATGATTATCTAGGATACAAGGACATGTTATAATTTTTTATCATCTTAAAATTTAAAAATACTCATTGGTCAGTTACTAGTGGTTGGAAATGGACTAATTCTCTCACTGAAGTAGAAAAAGAGGATCTTCAAGAGAAAATAAGGATTTTAAGATATATAACAATGTCACTAGATGAAGTTACATCCATTGATAACAATCCTTTAGTGTGTATGCATATTTACACTATTGTAAATCATGTCGTTAGGCTCATTTTCTTGTTATTCATAAAATAAAAGAAAATACAACTTCTTGAAACCTTTTGGAACTAGTCAAGAATAATTTGAAAGAGGTTAGTGGAATGGGTGATTTCTCAATTTGAAGAATGATTGTTTGTGTAGGGAAAATAGAGCATCAATTAAGCAAGGTCAAATAAGTGGTCTTTGTGTAAGGCTACAAACTTATTGTACACCATATATGATTGGTATTCATTGTATGAAAGACACAATGAATTTGGTATTCAAAATTGTGAGAAAGTTTACATTAGTCTCAAAAGTTAAAGATCTTATTCATGAAATCCATTCATAATTTTGTAGAAGTTAGAAAATATTTTTACAATTTCAAAATTTTACTAATGGTTTAATGCAAGGAAACAAGCTACTTAAGGATGTTGATACTCGATGGATTTCTATTTGTATACCAACACATAGAGTATATGTAGAATATCAGTCATTGATGGAAATAATGGAGGAACATCACCATGTAATAGATAAATCTCTAAATATTTTGTTTTGGTTAAGTGATATAGAGACATTATTGACCTTATGCGGCCTTTTACCCATGTTGGATGAAATAAATTTAATGATAAAGAAAGCTCAAGAAAGAACAATGTACATTCAATAATATTCTAAGTAGATAAAATTAATATACCTTACCCTTGATAATTTATATTTAAAACAACATTCATTTATAGGGAAAAAGTTCACAAGTTAGAACTTAATGATAAATATTGAACATAGTGGTAGCTATTTGATGTTTAATGAAGATGGATATTTATTTGCAGAAGTGCAAGAATATAAAATACCCCTACATACTTTTGACATAGTTGGTCAATTTAATAGACTCAAATAAGTTTATGTTAGAAGGGATTGATTCCTTGAGGTTGTATTCTCTATAAGGTCTACCTTGAAGAAAATTACAAAATGTCTCTCTTCAGAGATTAGAGATCATTTTCCTTGAGATGAAATATGAGATTTCATGGTTGTGTTTTACCCTCAATATTGGAAAAATGCTAGCTCATCATTTTTCAAAATAAAATCAAAACCTTGGCCTAACATATCTGCAAGAGTGTAGAATTGAATGGTGAAAAAATTGAAGGCACTTTAGATTTTCCAAAGTTAAGTGAGTAGTTTGTTTGATTTTCCAAAATAATATAGAATAAATTAAAGTTATGGATAATGTTTTCAAGGATAACTTGATTACTAGACTATGGACTAATTTAAGTTTGAGTGAAATACTATGTGATGGTATCTCAAAATATTTTAATCTTTTTAATTTATGCCAAACAATGATTTTGGGCTTAGTGGAAGATGAGAATTTTTTTAGTGCATTGTCATTTTTAGAATTAAAATTTAAGAAACAAGCTTGAAAATAATTTGGAGACTTGATTGAGGCTCTATATAACTAGATATAATGTCCTCAATTTTCCATTTGATATAGTTCTGGCAATTTGGTAGTCTACATATGAAAGTAGATGATTGACTAATAATTATTTAAACACACTACACTCAAATTTTTTTGTAGTACTAGATTTGAGTCCAACAACTTTTGAAGAGAATGCATGAAATAATTATCTAGAACAAAATGAAGAAAATTTGACACGTTGAAATTTGAAATTTAGGCATTTGAAATCTAAGGTTGATCGAGGAAGGACAACGGATTTTGCTATCCTAAATAATTTTTCATGGATTCTTGTAGCCAGAGTGCATTTTGATAGTTAATATTTTGTGACTCTAATGTTAATGGAAAAATACTAATACTTGATTAGAAAAACAGTTATTTTTGTGTTCTGTTTAATTAAGAGAACACACCTATAATAATTGTAAGCTCTATTATAAAGATGCAAAAGTATATTGTGGTGTTTCATTATTATTTTATACTAAGTAGATGTATTTTTGTGTTTTATTTGATTAAGAGAACATGTCTATAATAGTTATAAACTCTGTTATAGAGATGCATAAGTATATTATGGTCTTCCCTTGTTATTTTATACCAAGTAGGTGTATTTTATGTTATTTTTGATTAAGAAAACATGTCTATAACACTTGTAAACTCAATTATAGAGACACATAAGTATATTATGGTGCTCCCTTGTTATTTTATACCAAGTAGGTGTGTTTTTGTGTTCTATTTGATTAAGAGAACATGTGTATAACAATTATAAAATCTATTATAGAGATGCATAAGTATATAGTGGTGCTCATTTGTTATTTTATACCAAGTGTATTTTTGTGTTCTATTTGATTAAGAGAACATGTTTATAATAGTTACAAACTCTATTATAGAGATGCATAAGTATATTGTGGTATTCCCTAGTTATTTTATACCAAATGTATTTGAGATATCTATATTGTAATGAACTATGAGTATCTATATTAGACCAATAGTTTCACTTCTGTCAATAGTTTGCATAAATGACTAGAAAATTTGAGAAAAACCATCACATATGTATTCAAGCAACTTTCATTAATCCTATGGGTGATGTGTTAGACCAAGATTAAATTTTGCCTTGGTCCTTCAAGATACTAGCACTAATTTACTAAAAAATGGGGCAAAATCTCAACCTTCATCCCCATAGCTTTAATTCCACCTACACCACATTCAATGCTAGAAATAAAATATACATTAGGTGTGAGAATTTGGGATGTGAAGTCATTTATGTTATTAACCTATTTTAACACTACATGGTTTTTTAAGCTTTGAGGTTTTGAAGACATATTAATTTCAACTTACAAGTTTATAATTATAGTTTTAGTTATTTATTATTAAATTTTTTAGTCATTAAAAAAATATAGAAGGAAGAACATGTTTGTTTTACTCCATTATATAAATGTGTCAAGGATCGATTGTGACTTAGGACACAATACACTTAAGCTAATAATTATATTTTGGTTGGCATATTTTGTTAATTGAAATAAAAATATATTTGAAAGATCATTATTAATTATGGAGATGGTTAAGAAATTTTGGTAGACCTTATCATTATTGATTATGGATATGGTTAAGACATTTGAAAGATAGTGTTTTGAGAAACTATCTTTAAAGAAATACTTTTTGGGGAACTTAACATTATATTTATTCATTTTAAGATAGATGATTATTCATGCAAACAATTTCTCTTAGAATTTAGAATATAAAAGAAACACAAATCCATACCTTGTAGTTACAATAACAAGGAAACCAATTTATAAATTATTTGCACCTTCATTCTCAACCTCTTGTCCCAATATTTTGACTTCTAGAGCTTCACTTCTGCCAATAGATTGCATCAATGAATAAAAAATTTGAGAAACCATCACATATGTATTTGAAAAACTTACTTATGCTCAAATACATATGCATCTCTATAATAGACTTTACAACTATTATAGACACTTTCTCTTAATCAAACATAAGACTAAGAGTAGTTATTTGCATGCACAATCATCTTTATTGAAATGAATAAATATAATGATAAGTTCCCTAAAAATCATTGTTTTAAAGATATTTTCTTACCATCCTTGCTTTTCATAGTTATCTTGCTTTATGGCCCAATAGTCAGTTTATTATTTATACTTTATACTCTAATTTTTTTCATAATTTTTGCTATATAATCTGTTTATTATATTATTTGGTTGGTCTTTACCACTAATTTTATCTAAGAAATAATGGCATGTAAAATAATTATTATAAACAATGCACAAAGAACAAAATTAATTATATTATGTGATTAGTATTTACCACATAATTATTTTAAATAAACAAGAAACTCATTCTTTTGAGAAATAATGGCTTGTAAGATACTTCTTTTAAACAATGCACAAACCATAAAATGAATTATATTATGTGCTTGGTCTTTATCACATACTTCTTTTAAACAAATAATAAACTCATTTTCTCTAAGAAATAATGGCATGGAAGATAATTATTTTAAACAAAATGAATAAATTCAAGAGAGCCTCATGATCATTTCAATCATATTTTTGACTAACCCAAAAATATCCATTTCATAGATTTTGAGAACATATCAACATACAACAAGTAAAAATTAGTGCAATGAATAAATATAATGATAAATTCACTTAAAAGTATTTATTTCAAGATATTTTCTTGTCATCCTCATTTTTCATAATTGTCTTGCCCTATGACCCCATAGTTAGTTTATACTCTATACTTTATTTTTTTTGTCACAATTTTTGTTATACTTAGTTTATTATATTATTTGGTTGGTATTTACCACATAATTTTAAACAAATAAGAAATTGATTTCCTCTAAGAAATAATGATGCCCAAGATACTTATTTTAAATAATAAAAAAATAAAAAATTATTGGAGGTTTGGCAATGATGTCTCTAAGGTGATCAAGGATGTTGATGAGGTGTCATGTGTGCTAGAATGACAATGACAAAGTGTGATTCAATTTGCTTCAATGTTCTTGCATAATTATTCAAATTTTGACTTGGATAGGTAGATGGTGGATGTTATTTATGGTGTGGTAATGTTTTAGAGACCCTATGGAGTGTTATGAGTTCTTGGGGAACTTATATAACTGAAAAGAATTCATTAAAATAGTCATATGTATGACTAGGTTCTTCTAGTCATCCTAGTAATTTAGGTTGAGTGAGCAGATTGATGGCATAATATTTCACACATATGAAGGTTTCAAGAGAATTTTGATACATGGATGGATTAATCTATGAGAGGTGATCATGTGTTTCAAATTTCAGGTCTAGACATGGCATGTAGTAAAAGTTTTTAAGGTGCAAAGTTAGATTCTTAGGCAAAGTTCACTAAGTTCCCATACTTAGCCAAATTTGAAATATACGGTGAACAATTAATTTGACTAGATAAGGATTTAACAAAGTACATGATCTTGTTAGATAGTGATCTATTAGTGTGTATTAAGTCAAATATGCTAAAGGATGCTTATAAGGAACATGGGGTTGCCAAGTGACGTAAGTGCGTTGACTGAATGAAGTAAGGTGCATAAAAGACACACACAGCTACCAAGTGGCATGATATTAGAAGTAAGGATTAAAGATCAATGAGGAGAATTAAGGATTTAAAGATAGGAATATTACGAGGAGATTGACGAAGTGTATTTATTCAAAGTTGTCAAGGGACATGAGATGAAGACACATGTCTGAAGCTTTCTACTTTACATAGTGACCATTGGAATTTAAATACTCAAATTTGTGAAAGAAACCAATGATGGGTTTTTGATCTATTTACTGAGTATATGGTATATTTTTATGGTGGTTTAATAGGAAAAGTTTTAGAGGATTTCAAGGGATATCCAACAAAATTGGTTTAGATGTTTAACTATCCATATAGATGCATTTATTATAGTTAAAACCTGACTATTTATTCATTCATAGTATAGAACAATGTTTGAGTAAATTGTGCATTTAAAAAAGAGTGTATTGATTGGAGTAATCACTTGAAGATGTCATAAGGGTCATGTAAAGTGGACCCATGTATTTGAAAGTAATCTTATGTTCTTAATTTTCTTGTTGAAATGCTAAAGGGGTAATAGGTCTCCATAAGACCTATAAGGGATACTAATGCCTAATTGAAAGGTGTAACTACCTAAGTGTGAGCTATAAATGCTATGGCTAACCTGTAAGGATGGTATTGATCTATGTGTTAGCATGATATAAGTCTTAAGGGTTAAGACAAGTATTATGGCCGATCTAGAAGTTGATATGCATAGACTCTATTAAGAGTGAAGACCAAGGTAATGGTTTCTAGACTTGGATGTGGATGTGTTGAGAGAGCAAAAGATAGAGATGAAGGAAAGAGATTATAGGGATTTTCTGAGGTCAACACACCCCCATTCCTAAAAAATGGGGATGCTTATGTTATATTATGTAAATTATGTACCTTAAAAGTGAAAATTCACTTGATCAGAATGTCACGAACACATTTTCACAGTGTCTTTATTTGAAGATCATTCACACCTGATTTGGTTAACATATTTGTACATGATTTTAGTTTTATTTTGTCTAAATTTTCTAACATTGGATCTCTATGTTTTTCAATCATAAATCTAATGAATTTCATTTGGAATGAACAATGTCTAGGTTTTATGATTTAATAATAAATTGATCTTTTTCTTGACTTTGGTCTATTGAAAATTAAGTTAAGTTCATGTATGATTAGATTAAAACCCTAATTATAATTACCCTAACTTATATCCTCTTGAATTAAATTCAAATTTAGTAGGAATGATTTATTATGCCATAGACTTAGTTCTATTTTTATCATAAGGTTTAGTTGTGTTTATTAACACAACCAAACATTAGTCTAAAAATTCATACTTGGTCCCTTTTATATACCATGACCCTTGGTCCCTTTTATCTACTAGCATGGTATAACTAACACATGGTCCCTTTGTTATAAACTTTGCTTAAAAATCCCTATCCTAAAGCTTCCATTATATTTATTAACACAATAAAAACATTATTCCTAAGACTTTAAGCTATGTCTTTAATTATTTATGGGGTCCCATTTATTATATATTAAATTTAGGATAATGACCTAATTTAAAGGTTTTAATTCGAGTTTATAAATACAAATAAAAACCTTAGTCTTAAAATTCCCAAGCCTAACTTAAACATTATGTTTATTTGTAGGATTAACGAACCACATTCACCTAGGTTAAGTATATATAATAGTATGAGATGGGGTCAGAACCAATATCTCTCAACCCCATGGATCATGATCTACATCTCATGTTTGATCAGATGGGGAAGATCTAACAGTGTAAAATCAATGTTAAAAATTCAAGACACAATCCATGATTAAAACCTGAGCAAGTGCTAGATGATTGATGATACATGGTGTGATTTACACATTCATATCAATGGATCATAGTAATTTAATATTTCAATGAAGCTCAAGATGAACATATAAATGATAATCGATGCAAGCACAATCCAAAAATTAAAGCTTGGGTACCTATAAGAAGATCAACATAGTGGATTGATTCATACCAAGAGGATCTAATGGTGCATGATCAATGTTGACTTTTCAAGCCTAACCCCTAGGTTAAATATTGATCATCATATGTTAGATCAATGACATGAATTTGATCAAATTAAAATGATATAATGATGAAAGATTGATGTGGAATTTTCAATAAATATAGGATGAGCATGGTGGTGATAAGGGTCACAACCACATGAAATATTTTAAGACAACTAATGGCATTCGATCCTTTGGATCTAGATCAATGGTCTATGATGATCTGTGCAGGGATAATCAGATGACATGAGATGAAATAGATATTTTCAAAGGGAAATGATCATTTTTAAAAATATTAATAAACAAAATGCCACATGAATATCATAATGATTCCACATCAGAGCCACATCAGTATAATAAGACAAGTGAAAGATCTTATAGACCCAAAAAATACAAGGGCATATATACATAGTCTAATTTGGATCTAAATCACGAAGCTCATGTAAGTTCATATAGATACCACCATTAGAACTCAGAGGAAACCTTTAGAAAAACCCTAGTAAGCATATGAACCCTAATTAGATATTATGAGAATTATAATTTAGCTAAGAAAGATTGAATCATCACATGTGTAAGAGAATTTGACCCAAAAGTTGAATTATAGTCCACTAGTGAGAAGTTTAATAGAATTTATATTAATGACAACTCAAAAAAATGTTTTAAGGGAAGATGTGAACAATTGGTCCTAGGAGATGGGAGAACTTTCAAATGATCTCAAACATTTGAAGATAGAGTAATGCACACACTGGGAAGCTTAGTCAAGGATCCCACCACAACCAATCCAATTGGTATAAATTATAGATGATGAATTCAAGCAAAGAGAATTCTAGTTTATGTAAGGGGTAAGTAACCAAAGCATAGGTAAGACCACTACTGATAATAGTAGGATTATGGGCATGATCCTAATAGTAGAAGAAAAGATTACTATAGCCAAGAGAATCAAAGAGGCTTTAGGAAGAAATGATAGAGATCTTAGAAGCTTGGCAGACCAAGAAGATGACATATTCATGGAACCTATTATTAATTTAAAGCTAATTGATGAACAAAATTAGAGATCAATGAATATCTTACAATAACAACATGGAACTTCAACATCACAAGGGTTCTAAAGATTAGTTGAATTAAGAATATTCTTCTTATAGCTTAGTATTAAAATATTTTAATAAGGAATATTATTTTTAAAAGGCATTTAAAACTTATAAAACACATCACCTTAGGTCAATTCATTAGGAAGAGTCTAGTGTATTCTAGAACCTTTGTAGAAGGAATAATTGTCTTAACACTTATAATTTTATAATTGGATCTGATTGACTGACATACTTCCTCAAATTATATAAAATGAGTATTGTCAATTTTAAAAAGGGGAGAGGGAGTTCTTAGAGCCAAAATTACTTTGTAAACTTGGAGCAAATAGTACAATCAAAGAATTTTACAAAGTTTGTCCAATATTTGTTTGGTGTTTGTTATCATGGCTTCTCTCTCACTTGCTTGGTTTAATTTTTAGATTTGAATTGTTCTTATGAATTATTGATGTGCACCTTTGAATATAGAGTTGTTAACTTGTGATAATTCTAGGTTAATTGAAAATTCTTAGGTTCATTTCATTTTCTTTACTCTTCTTGAATTTGGGCTAATACTATTTGCTTATAAGAGTAAATCTTTAAAGTGAATCTGGTTCTTATTTGCATTATTTCACACTATCTTTATATGTTTACCTGATATGTGATAGGATTTTATCTTATGCTAATTCATGTCATACATTGGTTAAGTGCATGTCTAGATGTAATTTGAACTTTGTCATGATATTTAGAATGATGATCAACAACATGCTCCTCCTTTCTTCCCTACCCATTCTTTTGCTCCTTTTGACCAGATCAATCTAGCTTAATTTTTATTGTAAATATCCATCTTAGATTAGTCTTTAGATTATTTATTGATCATAATTCACCATTATTATCATAACATACTTCATATTTTGCATAGATTAACTATTTAGCCACGGTGGTTTCCAACCACCAAACATTATAAATATTGTGAAACAGTCCACTTACTTTGCCTCTATTCAATCAATAGATAACATGAGTATCACAATCTACAATTCATAGACTGAATTCTTATAATTCTAAAATGAGGTGTTTTTGAACACTCTGGTCACTTGTGATACATATTCAAGCATCAACAAGATGGGCTTTGTTGGTGCTAGAATGAGGGCATTAGCTAAATCTTTATAAATTTGTAGTATCTTGGCTAATTTTAGTGAATTATGTTCAAAGATTGATGTATTCTTTGCATATTTATGTTTTTTTTAACATATTTGTGTAAAGATCATTGATCTTAATGGTTTTAAACCAATATTTAGGCTTATTTAGGTAAAGATTGCTATTATTTTAAAATTTATGTAAATTTTTTGCAAAGGATGCTTAAATTTTGTTAAGGATCCATTTTTATTTACAAAGATTTTATTTCTATGTTGTATTTTGAACAAGATTTGGAGATGGAATGACCACAAGTAAGATCTTCATCAAGGTATGGTGTGGTTAGGTAGATCTTCTATCAATGTGCCTAGTTAGGTACATGATTTGCATCAAAATCCTAAAATGTATTTGCCTTCTTTTAGTATTATTGGTGTTGTGAATATGAAAGAACATATCAAGTGCTTTAAAGCTATCTTAGTATTTTTAAATGTTGTTCATAAAGATGTTACCTGTAGATTATTTCCTTTTACTCTTAGATATGAGTCATATGATTAGTTTCTTAACCTTCTTGAAGATTTCATTATCATTTGGAATGATTTTGGTAATTATTTTGTTAATCAATTTAGAAAGATCATCAATCCATGTGTACTTTATCAACAATTCATTATGATGAAAAAGGATTCAAATGAAACCATTAGAGATTTTAATGCTAGATTTCAAAAGATGTTAAACATAACTATAGATCTTTATAGACCTATTAAGGCTTTAGCTTTAAAGATCTATAAATATGATTTAGATCCATTAACTTTTGTGTTTTTGAAAATATCTATTAGAGTCATTAATACATTAGTTTTAGCTTATGTTGAGGCTATGGTAATTAATGACCAAATGCAACCCCAGGGTTAAATGTCATATGCCATTCTAAATATCAATCCCAATTTTCCCATGTTGAATGTCATTCCTAATGTTAATCGGAGCATGTTTACTTTAAATCAAACCCTACTATTAAACCAATTACCTTTGAGTCATGCTTATCCTAGCCAAAGCCTAGGATTCTTAGATAATACTTCAAGGGTATATCATCCACAAAATCAAAGGGATATGGTGCCAACATCTAGTACTAGTCCTCAATTTCATAATTGAAAGGTAGATGAAAGTGAAAAGGACTCCATATTAAAAATGGTTCAAAAACTAAGCATTGATTTTCTTGAGACATAAAAACAATTAGGTAATAATGGGGAAAGTTCTAATAGAGACTATTCTTTTTAAAAGTTTAATAGACCTGCATTTAGGTTTCAAAATAGCGATGATAAATATAATAATGAGCCATATAACATTATGAATGTGTCTGAAATAAACACTTATGAGGTGACTTTGGCTAATTATTGTAGGGTTCATATTAATGTTGCATGATCATCCATTTTTTGTGAGACATATACATCTTCTGAAATAGCTCTTGTGGTAGAGACCTTTGATCTTCCATTTCAAGATGAAGATGAATTTGAAAATACTTTAGAAGATGGATATATTACACCAATCAAGGAGGAAGACCTTATCCTTTTTGAAACAATAGAAGAAGTTACAACTGAGATGAATGAAGTTCCTAAAGATGTCATGGAAACACTTGCAAGCAAAGGAGATGAAGATGAATCAAATGCAACAGATCAAGAACTTTCATATGACTCCATCACATGGTTAGAAATATGTGATCAACATGTTTCAAATGGTAAGATCCTAAATAAATCTCATATTCTTTCTATTGATCATGATGAAGATACCTTTTGGAGTGACTTGGAGAGTTTTTGTGTAGAGATTGATGGTCCATTCCCACTTCATGTTGAGATTGAGGAATGTGTTATAAAAAGTACTGTTGCAACTATTTTTCAAGAATGTAATGATATTTTGGGAATCACAAATCAAGATGAGTTGGAACCTAATGAAGACATTGATCCAAGTACACCAATTGAGTTCATAATATAACCATGGAAGGAAAATGGGACAAGACATGATCAGTCTTTGAATGAAGCAGAGAAAGCTTTCTTGATGCAAGAAATAAGAATTCAAGAAGAAGATTATTGGATCTTGAATCCATATCTTCAATCCATGCACTTGAGAATAGAGGTGGGAAGCCAAATTACATGATACAAAAGACAAAAGCATACAAGTGCTCCTATCCATAAGAAGAGGCCATTGAATGGAATCAATAATGTTTCAAGGTTTTATAGTAGACTAAATAAATTTCCATTTGATCTTAGATGTAAGTTCTTTGTGAAGTTAGTGTAGGGTTTCAGATTAGTTTCTTTCTTTTCTATCTCTTGTTTGTAAATAGCGTTTGTAAATATTTATTTGTTTACTATTTTTTTTGCTTTGTGTTTGGTATGTTTGCTTTCTTTTATTTGTTCCTTGCTTCTAAATAAGTCCTTTTGTATATCCCTTAGTTCAAAGTTTATCTAATTTCTCAAGAAATTCATAGTTTATAAATGCAGGTATGACTTCTTAACATTGGTTGATCATGGATTGTTGAAATGTGAGCTTGATTTTATAGTTTGGATAAACTAGTAAAGACTAATGATTAGAATAATTATTCCTTGAGATTTTGAGAATTGTTATGACCTAAGCTTGGTTTTAAGGAGGATTTAACATGTAGAGTGAAAGCATGAATTATTAAAATACAATCATGTTTGCACTTAATAAACATTATTTCTTGGGACAAAGTTACAACCAAGGATGATTATCTGAAGACCAAACATCTAACCAAATCCCAAAACATGGCTAACATGGTTCCCAACCTTTGATATAAATTAAAAAATGATCTAAAAAATAAAAAAATAAAGAGCCTTATTGCAAAATTCAAGAGATTTATAAGCAAAGGTGATTTTGTTAATCTCCACCAGGGTTATAGATGCCTAGATGGTAGTGGAACTAGGCCTTCATTGGAGCCAAAGGTACCTCTATCAGGGATATATATGCCTAGTTAGTAGCAAAGCAATGCCCAAGCCTTCTCTGAGCTAAAACATAGTTCTTAGTAAATATCTAAATATGTTACAAGTTAGTGTTAATGGTCAAGGTCATGAATATGGAAGTTGTTCCCTACATACCATGGCAAATAGTAAATGGAATCAAAACACACACACACACAACATAGATATGCCTTGATGTTTGATCCCAATTCTACATGTACAAAGCTTGTTTTAACCATAAATTGATGTAAATAATGGTGATTGATCAAGTGGAATAGGTAGCCTAGTTATTAGTCTGAACTAGAGTCTCTAAATATAACATATTGCTATGTTCTTCCAAAATTTACCATTTTTTGAGGTCAACATACCCCCATTTCTAAAAAATTAGGACCCTTGTGTTAAATTGTGCAAATTTGTACCTTAAAATTGAAAATTCACTTGATCAAAGTGTCACTAGCATGGTTTCACAATGCCTTTATTTGCAGATCATTCACACCTAGTTTGTTAGCACATTTGTACATGATTATGGTTTGACCTTGTCTAAATTTTCTAACATTGAATCTCTATGTTTTTTAGTTTTATTTCTAATGAGATCCATTTGGAATGAGAAATGCCTAGGTTTTATGATTTAATAATGATTTGATCTTTTACTAGCCTTTGGTCTATTGAAAATCAAGTTGAATTCATGTTTAATCAACTTAAAACCCTAATTCTAACTACCCTAGCTCATATCCTCTTGAATCAAATTAAAATTTGGTGGGAATAATTTATGTGGCAACAATTTATTATGCCATGGACTTAGTTCTATTTTTATCTTAAGTTTTAGTCATGTTTATTAACATGACCAAACCTTAATCTAAAAATTCATACCTAATCCTTTTTATAACCCATGACCCTTGGTCCTTTTTATCTACTATCATGATCTAACTAATGCATGGTCCCTTTGTTATAAACTTTGCTTAAAAAGCCTTATCATAAAGATTCTATTGCATTTATTAACATAATAAAAACTTTAATCCTAAGACTTTAAGATATGTCTCTTATTATTTATGGGGTCCCATTTATTATATCCTAAACTTAGGATAATGATCTAATTCAAAGGTTTTAATTCAAGTTTATAAATACGAATAAAATCCTTAGTCTTAAAATTCATAAGTTTGACTTAAACATTGTTTTAGTCCATAAGATCAATGACCCATGTTTACCCAAGCAAAGTTAATATAATGATACAAGATGGGGTCGAAACCAATCTTTCTCAACCCCATGGATCATGATCTATGACTCGTATTTGATTAGATGGGGAAGATATGATGGCACAAAATCAATGTTGAAAAATTAAAAAATGGTCCATGATTAAAACCTAGGCAAGTTCCAAATGATTGATAGTATGTGGTATGATGTATAAATTCAAATCAATTAAGTGTAGTGAGTCAATATTTTAATGAAAATCAAGGTAAATGCATAAATGAAAATTGGTACAACCATAGGCCACAAATTACAATTTGAGAACCTATCAAAAGATTAATGGATTACATTGATTCATACCTAGAGGATCTAACAGTGTGTGATCAATGTTGAATTTTTAAGACCTAACACCTAGGTTAAAGATTGAACATCGTACACTAGATCAATAACAAATGTTTGATCAGATGAAAATGATCCAATGATGCAAGATCAATGTGGAATTTAAAAAAAAGTTAGGATGAGTGCACCGGCGACAAGTGTCATAACCATAAGAAATATTGAAAGACAACCAATGGCATTTGATCGTTTAGATCTAGATCAATGGTCTATATTAATTTGTGTAGGGATAATCAAACAGTGTGAAATGAAATATTTTTAAAAGATAATCGTTATTTTTTAAAATAGTAATGAATAAAATTCCACATGGATGCCACAATAATTCCACATCAGAACCACATTAGTATAATATGCCAAGTGGAAGCTCTTACAGACCTAGGAAATGTAATGGCATATGTACATAATCTAATTAGGATATAAGTCATGAAGCTTGTGCAAGTTATGATGGATACTACCGTTAGAGATCTAAGGAAACCTTTAAAAAAACCATAAAAATCATGGGAACCCTAATTAGACCCTATGAGCATTATAATTGAGCCAAGAAAGATTGAATTGTTACCTATGCAAGAGAATTCAACCTAGAAGTTGGATTATAGTCCACTAGCGATAAATTTAATAGAATTTCTTGTAATGACATTTCATAAACTTTTTTCAAGGGAAGATATGAGCAATTGGTCCTGGGTGATGGGAGATATTTCAAATGATATCAAACATTAGAGGATAGAGCAGTACATGCATTGGGAATCTTAGTCAAAGATCCCACCATAACCATTCCAATTGGTCTAAATTATAGATGATGAATTCAAGCAAAGAGCATCCCAGTTTATACAAAGGGTAAGTAACCAAATCATAGATAAGACTATTGTTGATAATAGTAAGATCATGGGCATGATCCTAATAGTAGAATAAAATCTTATTGAAGCTAGGAACATCAAAGAAGATTTAGGAAGAAATGATAGAGATCTTAGAAGCCTAGTAGACCAAGAAGATGAAATCTTCATGGAATTTGTTGCTAATTTGAAGCTAATTGATTAACAACATTAGAGCTTACAATGGTAACAAGGGACTTTAACATTACAAGGGTCCCAAAGATTAGTCAAATTAATAATATTCTTCCTATAGCTAAGCATTACAACATTTTGAGAAGGAATATTCTTTTGTAAAGGCATGTACAACTTCTAAAACACATTGCCTATAGGTCGGTTCATTAGGAAGTGTCTAGTGTATTTTAGAACCTTTGTATAAGGGCCAATTGTCCTAACAATTATACTTTTGTAATTAGATATGACTGACTAAAATACTTCTTGGCATTATATAAAAGGAGTATTATCAATTTTAAAAAATGAGAGAGGGAGTTTTTAGAGCCAAAATTACTTTGTAAAATTGGAGCAAGTAGTACAAGTAAGGAATTATGTAAAGTTTGTCCAATATTTGTCTGTGTGTTTTCTATCATGTCTTCTCTCTCACTTGCTTGGTTTAATTTCCAAATTTAAATTATTCTTATGAATTATTGATGTACAACTTTGAATGCAGAGTTTTTAACTTGTGCCAATGCTAGGTTAATTAAAAGTTCTTAGGTTCATTTCATTTTCTTTACTCTTCTTGCATTTAGGATAATGTTTTTTTCTTGTAGGAGTAAATCTTCAAAGTGAACCTAGTTATTATTTGCATTATTTTAAACTATACTTATATGTTTGCCTAATGTGTGTAAGGTGTTGACCAAATTTTGGATTTTCATGACAAAATTGGGCACCCCTATTTGAAAACTTAGCTGCATAAGTATATACCTTTAGCTAGGTCCAGTATGCAAGTTTCATTTAGAAGAAGTGTTCTATAAAAGCCTGCAAAAAATGTACAAGTCCAATTCTTTTGAAAAGTTTGGTTTTGGTATTTTGCTAAGCCTTTGCATAGTAATCCTTTGGGGTCTTTTGTTTTTTACTAAAGTGTTATTTTTTTGGAATTTTCATTCAGCCAAAGTGCTAAAGTCTTTCAGTTAATTTGTCTGAGATAAATTTACTGAAGATGAAGACTAATTCCTTCGAGAAAATTATCTGAACAATTTCCCTAAAGGACTTGTCAGGATAAGGGATCCTTTTCAACTTTTTTGAAGGGAAGTTTACAAGTTATAAATGGCACTTCTATAGGAAATGGTCCACTTCATTCTTTCTAAAGGATACTTTTTTCAAAAAAATGTGCCAAGCAACTTTCTCGAAGGGCACTTTAGAAAAAAGTCATCTTCAATTTTTCCAAAGGGAACTTCAATTTTTCCAAAGGGCACTTTAGTTTTTCTGAAGGTACTTTGGTTTTTTTAAGGGCATTTGTAGGAAGGCTGAAAGGTACTTTAAAAAAAGTTTGAAGGGTAATTCAACTTTTTTGAAGGGGCATTTTCAGAAAGCCAAAAGGAAACTTACAAAAAGTTTGAAAAATTGTTTTCATGGGAAGGTGGACCAAACAAAAGTTTTGAAAGGATAATTTAAAGGCACTTTCAAAAAAATCCCAAAAGATTGTTTGAAACAAATTGTCTATGGAATTATCTAAATGAAAAGTTCAAGGAATGAATTCTTTCAAGAGAAGTCTAAGGGAAATAAATTTTTTGAGGGAAACAAAAGTTTGAAGAAAATACCCAAAATATGATGGCTCATAAAAAGTCAATTTTAAACTATAGAAAATAGCCATTGGTGTCAAAAGGCTTGATGGGAACCTGAAGGTGAATATGGAAGTAAAAAATGGTAGGATCTTGAGCATTTGGTGTAGAAAAAATAAGTAAATAATAGACAGGTTGATGGTTCATGTCATTGCTGACATCTGACCAAATCAAAGAGCTTCCATGAAATTGACAAACATAGGTGTCCAGAGGATGACTAGCAGTTAGGAGGAACATTTGATAAATATTGAAATGAGTTCCATTTCCCTTGAGTAGTGCCATGTGTTTAATCTCCTATTTTCAATTTCAAACATTCATGGATGGTCTTTGATGGAGGTAGTTTCCCGTGCCAATTTTGAAGGTTTTATGCAACTTTTCACCATTCTTATGACTTGGTTTGGATAATTAGACATCCTAACATGGCATGGCTCAACCCACACCTATTACAGATGAAAATTTAATTTATTATCTTAATGTGACACATGTCAAAGTGACCCTTGGACTTATTTTGCTTATTCTTACTCTCAAAGCTATAAATATGCATTCTCTTGGCTCATTTGAGCAACTTTCACTGGTTATTGGGAAAAATATAGCCAAATTTTTACTTGAAAGACTCTTTAAAAATTATTACAAGTTATTTTTCCACTTACATGCTATACTATTGAGTATTGGTTCAAATCCTATTATTCTTGTTTAGTGAGAGGTCATCTTTCCTAATATGTCATCTTCAGTTACCTATCAAATGTGCAAAAAGAGTATTGTTGTAGGTCCTTGTTAGTATTATTTTATTAGTGTATAAATGTTTTAGAAGTGGTATATGACTATATTCCTTCTTGGAATCATCATTTTCCATCCTAAATTTTGAATGCCTTCTTCAAGCTAACATGTGAAATGTTGATGTGACAATGCACAAGGAGTTGTGAGTTTTGTGTGAGAGAAACTTGATTAGTCTTTAAGTAGCATATTTTTAATCAAATAAGAGGAGATAAACATTGGTGCATCACATTTTTGGTTTCTTAGTATTTTCCTAAACCCTTTTCATACACAAATTGATAGGTTAGAGAGTACTTCAAAGAATTGCATTAAGGGAACTAGCCCTACTAGAGATTCATCTCAGTGAAATTGTCACCCACATCTAGAGAGATGTATCCATTATGCCACTTGGATGAGGAGAGCTAAGTATCTCCTCAAAGGTCTAAATCCAAGTGTCAATAGTTTTTGGCATGCCCAGTGGGACCTAAATTCCTAGAAGATTGTTCAAGGTTGGTGTTGATCTTGGTATAGTCAAAGATGAAAGAAACATCTACATCCAATACCTGGTGACTCCATTGAAGAATCCAAGTCTTTGGTTGATTATCAATCCTATTTTCCATGCCAAATGTGACCACTAGATCTATTTTTAAAGATACACCTTTTGAGTTTGTACAACTACTGCTATACTCCACTAAAAGGTTTAGGTTTGTAAACACTCATCTTTATAAGTGAGAATTTGTGTTTAAACCTTCCAAATTTGTGTTACATACTATTCCTAACATCTATATTGATCTTCCTAATATGTCTATGCATCAACCTTTTGTGCCTTTCACTGGTTCATCTCCCTTGAATCTTTCCCAATATGATCAAGTTCTAGGAGCAGCCCTTAAGAGTGTTCCATCTTTTAGTGGGGATGGTCCTATTACTACCATTAAGCATATTAGAAACATAGAAAACTTTTTTAATATCTAAAATATTACCCAAGATAATGTGGCTATCATATTTTTGGCTTTATCCTTCAAAGTCAAAGTTTTGGATTGGTATGGTACCTTAGCTCATAATTTTGTTAGCTCATGGGATGAATTGGGAGGTTTATTGACTAATAGGTTTGGCAAGAAGAGTGACCATCTATCTCTAGCTGATAAATTTAATACTATTAAGAGGGAAATTCATGAATTAATGCAATATTTGTAATACTAGGTTCAAAAAAACATGGGATAGGATCCCAGCTCTTGTGAGGCCTACACTAAACTATGCATTTTTGTATTACCTAAAGGCATTAAACAATGATGTTTCCATGGTGATTCAATATATGGGAGGAATACACTATCTATTACCTATGATATAGCTATAAATGTAAAAAATTATCTTGTCCAAGTAGGGAAGATAGCTCCTAAACCCCTAATGCCTTTGTTTCCTGATTTGCAACCTCCTAATCAAGTTGCATTACCTACATTAGCCCCTTTGCCTAGTCATGAAAAATATACTATAGTCTATTCCAATGAAATCCATGAGGTAAAAATTTTGTTGAAAAGTTTTACCAATTAATTTGTTTCCCTCAAGAGGCAAAAATATCAAGGTTATAGACCATATCAGCCTTATAACCAGTTTGGACAAACCAATAGACCTCTCTTTCAAAACAATGTGCATGGATAAGGTCAAATAACCCAAGATATGCCTTATCAAATATATAATAAAAATGATTCCTCATCCTCCAAATCCCTTGTTCCCACATAAAATAATATTTTTCAAGAACAAACATGATACCCTTCTTTTGAGAAAAGTCAAGAATAATTTGTTTATGCAAATGAGATGCATAGCCAAACCGTGACAATACAAGGAAATCAAGTACCAAAAGTTCTAAGTTTTGAGATTTCAACACAACATGTTAAGGAAGGTGGTCAAGTAAAATCTGATTATACTCTCATTAATCACTTGGAGGGAGTGTTTTGTGCCATCAATCACTTGGAAAATTTAAACAACATCAATGTTAGTGTGGTTGCCAACACTAGATTAAAGAAGAGGGTTGTTGATGAAGCTCAAGGAGCCAATAAAGGACCTATTTTGAATCTTACATAATATAATATGGTAATTGGTTCTAATAAATTTTCCAAATTTTAAGACAATTAGAGGATTCCAAACTTTAGGCCAACTGCTACAACTCTACCTCCACAAGCTTCATCACAAGGTGTCAGTGTTCATAAAGAGACCCCCAAGGTGAGTAATCCTTCCATTAATGTGGTGGAATAGATGAAGAAGATTTATATGAATATATAATTATGGGAATCCATGAAAATTTAAAAGGATAAATATATACTTCAAAAGGAACTACATGAATTGGGTAAACAAGCTGGCCCACCTAGACATGACAATGTGGTTTTGGTGAATGGAACCTAATCAATTGATAGTCAAGTAAAGAAAAATGAAAAGACTCCTTAATTTTATCTATATATAATCATTTTTGATTTATTGGTACATAATTTCATTATAGATAGTGGGGCTAGTACTTCAGTTATGCCCAAATGTATAGTTGATAAACTAGGTGTAAAGTATGAGCCAATGACTAAGGGAGTCTTACTATTAGATGGATCACCAGCCAAGACTTTGGGGATAGTAAAAAATGTGAATTTGATACTTAGTTATTTTACTGCTTTTCATATTCCTCATGATGTGGTGGTGGAAAATTTACCCCCATACTTTTCCCTTTGCTGTCAAGAGATTTTATAGCTAAAATAGGTGGATACTTAGTAGCTAATTGGTCCTACATGGTGTTTAGAACAAAGTATGACAATAAGGTGAAGATTGAATTTGAACCTATTCAAAAATATCACTTGGAAACATACTCACCTAAGGTGGAAAATTTATAACTATACCATCATTGATGAAGAGGAACTTCATATTGACCAATCTCCATCATCTTCCCTTGAGGGAGTTTCTAATTTATTCCTAGATGAGTAGAGAAATGAACACTATGAACATGATCCTTAAAAGTTTATTGAGGAATAAAGTCTTAGCATCTATCATATGCATGAGAAGGAATCTTTCATGCCCAATTTGATGAAGTCAAATGAAGATGTGAATGGCTTGTGGTAGCTCTTATTTAATGGGTCTAGAAGCAAGAATGGGCTAAGTGGTGGAGCAATAATGGTTTCACCCTCCAAGGAGAGGTATTATTCAACCTTTATATTTTAGTTCTCATATACTTATAATGTGGTAGAGTATGAGGCCCTTATCTATGGCATTGAATTGTCTAGAAAAAGAATAGTTAAGGAATTACAAGTATATGGAGATAGTGAGCTTGTTGTGAATCAAGTTAGAGGGCAAAATTTGACAAAAACTCTTTGCTTAAGTTCTATAAGCATAGAGTGTGGGATCTTGTGGAAGATTTCAAAGCCTTCAACATCACTTATATTTCAAGAGAAGATAACAGGAATGCTGATAGGTTGGCAATAATTGGAACTTAATTTGATGTTCCAAAAGGGATAAAAGAAGACAAAAACTAACTTCATCTAAAAGTGATTGTAAGGCCCTCCATACCAGATAATGTCACTAATTGGAAGGTGTTTGATAGTGATAAAAAAATATCACTTTTTATATAATAAGTTAATTTTTCTTCTAATAATCAATTTAAACTACAACAACAATATGGAGGGCAAATTGTGCAATTGAAGTTTAACAAACTCCCTAAAGGCCTAGTCACTCTTAAGAGCATATTCAATGATGATGACCAACTGAAGAAAGAGAAGATAAGCATATATACCAAGCATAAAATAATTATAATGTTTATATCTTCAAAGATAAATTACTTGCACTTGGGAAGGTATGTACTAGCAAAGAGAAGCATGCTTTCATTGAGTTATGCAAAGAATTTTCTGATGTCTTTGCATGGGAGTATAGTGATTTAAAAGGTTTTGATCCAAATCTAGCTCAACATACTATAGAGTATAGTTGATAATGTTAAGCCTATTAATCAAAGGAAATGGCCAATCAATCCTAAGATTGAGCTTCTCATGAGGAAAGAACTCACCAAACTAATTGAGTCCAAAATCATCTTTCCTATTAAGCATTCATCTTGGTTGGCAAACCTAGTTCTTGTTAGAAAAAATAATGGAGAGATAAGGTTGTGTGTTGATTTTAGGGAATTTAATAGAGTGTATTTGAATTATCATTACCCAATCCCTTCCATAGAACAAATCTTTCAAGTTGTGGCTAGTAGTGAAAGGTTTTCTCTCGTTGATGGGTATTTTAGGTATAATCAGATTCTAGTGAAGGAAAGTGATCAATATAAGTCAACCTTTATTACTAAATGGGGTACATATGATCATAGGAAAATTATTTTTGGGTTGTCTAATGCTGGAAATACTTTTAAACATGAAATGTATATGGATTTTCAAGGATTAATCAATGACATTGTATTAGTGTATCTTGATGATGTGATAGTTTTCTCCAAGGAAGAAAAGATCATTTGAATCACCTAAGGGACATTTTTGAAAGGTGTAGAGAGTTTGGGATCTATATAAAACCAAATAAGTGTGTGTTTTTTATTCATGAAGGCAAACTCTTAGGCCACATTATTTCTAAGAAAGGTCTATCTATTGATCCTGAAAGGGTAAGTGCCATCTTGGCATTGTCTTTGCCTAAACATAAGAAAGGTTTGCAAAGTTTCTTTGGAAATATAAATTTCATAAGGAGATTTATTCTTGATTTTTATAACTTGGTCAATCCCTTGACCTCCATGCTAAGTAAATATGAAGTATTCACTTGGATAAGGAGGAAAGCAAGTTTTGAGGAGATCAAGCAAGCCATTGCCCAAGCTCCTACCCTTACAAGTCCTACCTTCTCCAAAGATTTGAACCTGTATAATTTTGGGAATGAATATGTAATATATACAATTATTACTCAAGATAATGATGAAAATTTTGAACAACATATTGCCTTCTTTAGTCAAGGTTTAGAAGGCTATGAGGTAAGATACACATATGTTGAGAAACTAGTACTTTCAGTCATAAGGAGCTTAAAGAAGTTTAGGCATATGTTATCTAACAAAAAGATTCACGTTTTTTTTACTCATAATAGTGTGAAATACTTTCTATTGAGTAGATATTTTAATGAAAAGAGGGTAGGTTGGATCACAAAGGTGATGGAATATGATGTGGAGATCAAGACAACAAAAATAGTGAAAGGAAAAGGGTTATGTGAGCACCTTTCTTAAGACTTGAAAGAGAAAAAATAAGTTTTTTTGGTACTTCATGATTAATATATGAGAATTTCATCTTCATCCATGAGAAGTTGGACACAAGACATGACCCATTTCCTTCAAACTGGTGAGTGTTCACAAGGTCTTGATAGGGCTAAAAGAAGGTACTTTAGGTTGCAATCCATTCCTTATGTACTTGTTAATGGAGTGATATTTATAAAGGAATTTTTAGGTGTAATTTTGAGGTGTCTTGATTTGGATTAGGTTGATAAAATATTATTTGGATTCTATGATGGACCAGTTGGTGGCCACTTTGCTCTAAGAATCACAACTGCTAAGATTATGAGGGCTAGTTACTTTTGGCCTATTTTGTTTAAGGACACTCATTCTTGGGTAATAAAATGACAAAAGTGTGATCTCTATGATATAAAACAAAATCTAGCTACATTACCTCTTCATCTAATCCAGGTTGAGCAACCCTTCATGTAATGGGGTTTGGATTTCATAGGCCTAATCAATCCACCTTCTAGTACTAGTCATAAGTGGGTGTTGATAACCACTAATTATTTTACAAGATGGGTGGAGGATATATCTCTTAAGAAGGAAAATGAAAACTTAGTCAATAATAATCTCAGATAATGCCTTGGCTTTCCTAGGAACAAGAACAAGTGAATGTGCTTTAAAGCATGATATATATCTTAGTACCTCCTCCAACTACTACCCTCAAGGGAATGAAATAGCTGAGTCTATAAATAAGAATATGATAAGGATCATAAAGAGAATAATGGAGTAAAATCAAAGGACTTGGAATACCAAGTTGAAGACATCCCTTTGGGATGATATGATCACCCCAAATAGAGCAATAGGGAATTCACCATATACGCTTGTCTATGGAAGGGAAGCTATAATTCCTATCTCACTTGAGTTACCATCTTTAGATCTTACCTATCAGCTACAATTGATGGATAATGACAACATGGAGGTCAGGTTATGTGAGTTAATGGAGCTTGAAGAGACAATAAATCAAGCTATATACACTATGATAACTCACCAAGAGAAAATGAATAAGTATTTTGACAAGAAATCCATGCCAAGGATTTTTAAAGAAGGAGACATTGTCTTAAAATGGGATGAAGGTAGGGCCAATATTGGAAGACACACAAATTTTGATGCTTTGTGGAGTAGCCCATATTTGATCACATAGTCTAAACAACACAATGCTTTCCAACTCTCAAAGTTGGATGGAGTTGCATATCCCAATCAATGGGATATTTTAAAAGAATTATTACTAAGGTTTTCCTTTTATTTTGTACATAGTTTCCTACTTTCTTTGTGTTCCCTAAGTGTGTATGCACATGTGTGAGTTGTCTTGTGTCTTGATTTACTTTGTGTCTTATTTGTTTTGTTCTTATTGTGTGTTGTGTCTTGTAGCATGGGTTTTCCTTTCAGTCTGATGTGTTGTTCAGGGTTTTGAGTCATGGCCAATGTTTCCTTTTTAGAGTGTCCTTAGATGATTCCATGCCCAATGGATTAATTTGATTGCTAGTCTGGTTAGTATAGTAGGCATACTAACCCTATGAGTCACCAATTTATTGACCAAATTTTAGCCCTTCAGGCCAAAATTGGGCACACCTATTTGAAAACTTAGCTATGTAAGTCTATACCTTTGGCTAGGTGCAGTATGTAGGTTTCAATTGGAAGAAGTGTTCTATACAAATCTCACAATAAATGTATAAGTCCAATTCTTTTAGAAAGTTTGGTTTTGGTCTTTTGCTAAGCCTTTTTATAGTAATCCTTTTAGGTCTTTTGTTTTTGACTAAAGTGTTATTTTTTAGATTTTTCATTGGCTAAAGTGCCAAATTATTTTAGAAAATTTGTTCAAGATAAATTTCCCAAAGATGAAGACTCATTCCTTTAGGAAAATTATCCGAACAATTTCCTTGAAGGACCTTTTTAGGGTAAGGTATAATTTTTAACTTTTATGAAGGGTAGTTTACAAGTTCTTAAGGGTGCTTTTATAGGAAATGGTCCACTTCATTATTTACAAAGGATACTTTTTTCAAAAAAATGTCTCAAGAAACTTTTTTGAAGGGCACTTCAAAAAAAAGTCATCTTCAACTTTTTTGAAGGGCACTTCATAAAAAAGTCATCTTTAACTTTTTGAAGGGCACTTCAATTTTTTTCAAAGGGAATTTGTAGGAAGGCTAAAAAGTACTTTACAAAAATTCTAAAGGGCACTTCAACTTTCTTGAAGGGTCATTTTCAAAAATCCAAAAGGACACTTATAAAAGTCCAAAAGATTGTTTTTATGGAAAGGTGGACCAAATAGAAGTTTCCAAAGGATACTTCTCAAGCCAAAGGGGTCATTTTTAGGATTATAAAAGAGTCAATTCCTCAAAGAGATGGCCCAGACACATGTTTCTAAAAAGGCACTTCAAAAAAAGCCCAAAATATTCTTAAAAAAAAATGTCTAAAGGAAAAGTCCAAGGAATGAATTATTTCAAGAGAAGTCTGAGGGAAACAAGAAGTCAGAGGGAAACAAAAGTGTGAAGAAAATACCTAAAGGATGATGGCCCAAAAAAAAGTCAATTTCAAACTAGGAAAATAGCCATTGGTGTCAAAAGGCTCGATGGCAATCTAAAGGAGAATATGGAAGTAAAAAATGGCAAGATCTTGAGCATCTATCATAGATAAAATAAGCAAAGAATAGATAGGTCAATGGTTCATGTCATTACTGGCAATCGACCAAATCAAAGAACTTCCATGAAATTGACAAACACAGATGTCTAGAGGATGACTAATAGTTAGGCGAAACATTTTCTAACTATCTCAATGAGTTCCATTTCCCTCAAACATTTATATGTGTAAAATCTCTTGTTTTTAGTTTCAAATGTTCATGGATGGTCTTTGATGGAGGTAGTTTCTTATGCCAATTCTGAAGATTTTATGCCACTTTTCACCATTCTTATGACTTGTTTTAGACAAGTAGACCTCTTAACATGGCATGGCTCATCCCACACCTCTTCCACATGCAAATGTAACTGATTCTCTTAAGGTGACACATGTCCAAGTGACCCTTGGAATTCCTTTGCTTATTCTTACTCTCAAAGCGATAAATATGCATTCTCTTGTCTCATTTGAGTAGCCTCTACTGGTTATTGGGAAAAATATGGCCAAATTTGTACTTGAAAGACTCTTGAAGAAATAATACAAGTTATTTTTCCACTCACATGTTGTATGATTGAGTATAGGTTCAAATCCTGTTGTTCTTATTTAGTGAGAGGTCATCTTTCCTAACATGTCATCTTCGGTTACCTACCAAATGTGTAGAAAGAGTGTTATTACAAGTCCTTGTTAGTATTCTTTTCTTAGTGTATAGAGTTTTTAAAAGTGGTATATGAATATATTCCTTCTTGGAATCATCCTTTTCTCTCCTAAATTTTGAGTGCCTTCTTGAATCTAACATGTGAAATGGTGATGTGATAATGTACAAGGAGTTGTGAGTTTTGTGTGAGAGAAACTTTGTTAGTCTTTAAGTAGTGTATTTTCAGTCAAATAAGAGGAGATAAACATTGGTGCATCACCTTTTTGGTTTCTTAGTTATTTTCCTGAACCCTTTTCATACATGAATTGATAGGTTAGAGAGTGATTAAAAGAATTGCATCAAGGGAACTAGCCCTACTAGAGATTCATCTTAATGAAATTATCATCCACATCAAGAGAGATGTCTCCATTATGCCACTTGGATGAGGAGAGCTGAGCATATCCTCAAGGGTGCAAATCCAAGTGTCAACAATAGGATTTGAGCTTATGCTACTTCATGTCATACATTATTTAAGTGCATGTCTATATGAAATTTGAACTTTTCCATGATGTTTATAATGATGATCAATAACATATTCCTTCTTTCTGCCCTACACTTCATTTTGCTCCTTTTTGACTAGATCAATCTAGCTTAATTTTCATTATAAATATCCAACTTAGATTAGTCTTTAGATTATTTCTTAATCATAATTCACCATTATTAGAATAACATACTTCATATTTTGCATACATTAACTATTTGCCCACAATGTTTCCCAATGACTAAAAATTATAAATATTGTGAAATAGTCCACTTGCTTTGCCTCTATTCCATCAATAGATAATAAGATTATCACAACCTATAACTCATGCATTTAATTCATATAATTCTAAAATGAAAAGTTTTCTTAAATACTTTGGGCACCTATGATACATATTTAGGCATCAATAGGAGTGTGCTTAGTGAATGGACTAAAGTACAAAGTAGATTGAGGATGAATGAAGAAGCAGAGAGTGATACAATTGAGGTGTTTAGATGCATTGCTTATATGAGAAAGTTTGAGGGTGTGTGATGAGTTGAAAGAGAGAGTAGAGTTGAGTAAGTGTGAAATTGAGTGAAGGAGAGAACCTTTGTAAGAGAAGATACAAGTCAATGAGGAACATCAGAGTGTGACAAATATCAAACATGTCTATCTGATCAAGTTGATAAAGATGAACACATAGGTCATTAGACATAATAAGCCTAAAAGAGGCTGATTGAGAAAGTAAGCCCTAGAGGTTTTTTGAGAGAGATAGAAGGATGAATAATAATGAAATTAAGAAAATTCCATCATCAAGTGTAGAAGACATCAAATCAAAGGTAGATATTAGATCAAGGTAGCTAAGTGGCACTTGATTACCTAGGGGGTTGGCTCTTCCTTGTAGGATGGGTGTTCCTTAATTAGTTGGTGTTGGTCTAAATTTGGATCTTGTTATTATAGGACTATAATCCATTTTGCATGTTTTAGTGGGTTTTATTCCTGAAGAGGGTTTCCCACATAGATCTTGTGTTATATGTGTGATATTTCTTATCTTTATTATTCATTACTATAAATGATGTGTATGCTTCATGAATGATAATGTTATTTGGTTAAGGGTTTGAAAGGATTGGAATTAAAGTTTAGATTATCTAGCATTAATGATTCACCCCTCTCTCTCAGTGATTGTACCTCTAATAATTGGTATCAAAGCCAAACCTTCATTACGAGGTTAACCACTTGAAGGTGATCTAAGGTACAATATGGCAAGTCAATAGATGCATGGTTTCTATACAAAGTAATCATCGATGTTCAATGGGTCCACTTATGTTTTTTAGAGTGAAAATATGAAGACCTACATCATGTCAATAGGGTTTGACATTTGGCAATCTATTGTGGATGGATATTTAGGCCCCCAACCCCTCCAAATAGCGTAGTGGATACGAAGTTGTGTGAGAGTAATTTTAAGGCAATGAATGCCATCACTTGTGGTCTTTTAGAGACTAAGTATACCAAGGTAATTCATTGTAAATCTGCCAAAGAGATATGGGACAAATTTCATATCATTTATGAAGAGGATTCAAAGGTTAAGTGGGCCAAGTTATAGACTCACCAAAGATAATTTGAGAGTCTCAAGATGAAGGAAGAAGATTATGTGGTATCCTTTTTGTAGAGAGTTGATGAGATCATGAACATTATTAGAGATCTTGGAGAGAAGATTGAATAAGATACTATAGTACAAAATGTATTAATGTCTCTTTCCCTCAAGTTTGATTCTAAAGTGTCTGCTATAGAAGAAAGTCATGACCTTACTTAGATGAAGATGGATGAATTGCTTGACATATTTAATGCCGATGAGATGAGAGTTAATGATGACAAACTACCAAAGGAGGAAGCAACATTCAAGATATAATGAAGTCAAATAAGAAAATAACTCAAAGTAAGTCAAGCATGATGAGATATCAGATGATGAATTAATAACTTTGTTTACAAGTAAATTAAAAATAGGCTCAGTGAAGTATAAGGGTAAGCTACCCTTTAAATGTTTCAACTCTGAAGAAGTAGGACACTTTTCTAACAAGTGCCCTCATAAGCATAATAATAATGATGATGAAGATCATGATGAAATCCAAAGGTAAGAATATATTCATGTCTGATAAGAGAAAGAAAATATTCAAAAAGTTTGACAATAAGAAGTCCTTTAAGAACAAGAAGAGTCTCCACACCTATAAAGATTGTAGCTAATCAGATGAGAGTGAAGAGAATGATTTTGAGTTTTATACTGAAGATAAATTCCTCTACAGGGTTAAGGAAGGAATTTTATCATATCAAAAAGAGTCTAATTGGAGTGATATAGATAATAAAGAAAACAAGGAAGTTTGTGAGACTAAATTGAGGATTTCTCATGAAGAACTAAAGGTTGAGAAGAATATTAAAAAGAATATAAAATCTCAAATCAAGGAATATGAAGAGAAATTCAATGTGTTTAAGGCAAGAATGAATGAAGACACCAAAGAACATGAAGATATAGTCAAGAATCTTAGTTGTCACTTAGAAATTATGTCTACAAGCTTGAAATCTAAAGAAGATGAGTATTCAAAGTATGTGATTAAAAATGAGTCATTGAAAGTTGAGTTAGAAAATACATCTAGTAAGATGAAGTCATTTTTGATGTTTGAAAAGAGTTTAAGTGATATAGATAACATTCTAAATAGTTAAAATCTTACTAGTGATAGAATTGGACTTGGTTACAAAGAAGAACAAAAGAATGTACCTCAAGGCAAGGTGAAGACTAATGTGAACAAAGATGATTAGACCTTAAGGGTTAATAATCAGTCATGGAATGAAGATGCTGACATAATGAAGACAAATCAGATCAAATAACCAAATGCCATATGGTATGCCAAATTCAATGGTTATTATTACACTTATAATCAATTTGGTCATAGGGTAAGAGAGTGTTAAAGACTTGCTAGAATGAGTGGAATTATAATTCAAGTGGTGTAAGGAAGGTTGAATGCTTCGAATATCATGATGTGGGACCATTTGCAAAATGTTTTCCAAATAAAGTAAGGCAAGTTGAGTTTCCTTTAAAAAGAGTGGTTTGATACAACTATGAGAAGATTGGTCACATTGTTAGGTTCTGCAAGCAAAGGTTATCAAGTCAAAACAAGTTTAATCAGACCCCTAAAGTGCAAGGAAAAAGGCTAGTTAACTCATAGAAACCAAAAGTAGAAAGTGTGAGTCATGATGAGTCTTTAGGTTCAAGTGGTCTATTTATTGTGGTGGATAATGCTAAAAAGGTTGAATAATGCCAAGATCTATCCTTATCTTCCCATGTTGTGAATGAAGAGAACAAGCTCAAGGACAAGACCAATATGCTAGTTGAGGCTAATCCTGAGGTGTGTATAGATCTAAGTGAACATATTGCTATTTTTGACTAGGTTTCATGTGAAGAATATCAGTTGTCAATATCTAGTGATGAGGTATGTCATGAATATTTGTTGTCTCTATGTATTATCAATTCAAGCTTATAAGAGAAGGAGAATGTTGTATTAGATGAGTAAGTTATTTTTCTTAAGCCTAAGAAGAAAAAGAAGGATAATTAGTTCTATAACTACAAGATCTCCAAGAAAGAGAAGGAATATGAGGAGTTATGGGAAAATCCTAGTTTCACATTGTTATAGGACATAATGGGCTAGGGTGTCTCTACCTATGCTTCTTAGGAGACATATTTATTGTGGAGAAGCAAGTATATGTGCTCAAGGTGTATTTAGGGATTTTGGTCCTAAAGGATTACAGGCAGAGTATAGAGGTTTTCAGGTGTTAAAATAGAATTGGTTAAGAAGAGCTATTGAAGATATCATTTTTTCGATAGAGAATGGATTTAGGGGATCTAACTCAATTAGTTTGAAAGGCTTGAAGATATATGCATGATGTGAGTGGGATCATATATGAGATGTTCTAGTCATGGTGGAGATATGAATAAGTCTAATATAATTATGAATTTAATAATATTGATATGATGACTTGATCAAACCAAGTCATATGTTTGAATCTTCATGCATGAGCAAAGGGAGCTTGTGAGTTCTATAGGTAGATAGGTTCAAGGATCATAAATCCCAAGTTCAAATTGGTGTATGTAAAAAAATAGATGACATGAAATGGAGCATGATGTTAAGGGGAGCTTTCTAAGATCTATGAGTATTTTATCAAGGTCCTCAGAATTAGAAGATGAGCCCACTTTCTCATTATGCCAAAGGGGGAGAAAGTACTTGAAGAGAGATAGAGTCTGAGCATAAGCTTTGTATTAGTGTTTGACATCAATGACAAAGGGGGATATTTTTGGAGTTTCGTCAATGATGTATCCAAGGTGACCAAGGATATTTATGAGGTGTCATGTATGCTAGAATGACAATGACAAAGTGTGCTTCAATGTTATTTCATATTTCTTTAGTGTTTAACTTAGATAGGTAGATAGTGGATGTTATTGATGTTGTGGCCATGTTTCATAGACCTTATGGAGGGTTATGAGTTATTGGGGAACTTATAAAAGTGAAAGGAATTCATTAGAGCAGTCATATGTATGACTAGTTCTTCTAGTCATCCTAGCAATTTAGGCTGAGTGAAAGATTGATGACATCATATTTCATACATGTTAAGGTTTCAAGATTAGTTTGATACATGAATGGATTCCCCTATGAGAGGTGATCATGTGGTTAAAATTTTATTTCTAGACATGGCATGTAACAAAATTTATTAAGGTGAAAAGTTGGCTTCTCAGGCTAAGTTCACTAAGTTCCCATACTTAGCCAACTTTGCATTATCCAAGATCTACAATGAGAGTTTAATCGAGTAATGAAGATATACATAAAGTAATTAATCTAAAAAAATAAGGATCTAAAAAAGTGTGTGATCTTATTAGATAGTGATCCAATGGTGCATATTAAGTCAATATGTCAAAGGATGCTTAGAAGGCATGCAGGGTTACTAAGTGGCATAAACACATTGACTGAATGGAGCAAGGTGCACAGAAGGCACATAGATCTACCAAGTGGTATGATATTGGAAGCAAGGATCGAAGATTAATGGGGAGAAATAAAGTTTTAAATATAAGAAGATCTTAATAAGATTGACAAAGTGTATTTATTCAAAGTTTCTAGGGGACATGAGATGAAGACATGTGTCTAAAGCTTTCTACTTTACATAGTGTCCATTGGAATTTAAAAATTCAAATTTGTGAAAGAAAACCAGTGATGGTTTTTTGATCTATATCTTAAGTATATGGTAGAAATATAATGGTGATGTAAAATGTAAAGTTGTATATGATTTCAAGGGCTATCTAGAAAAATTGGTTTATAGGTTTGAATATTTGTACAAATGCACTTCTTGTAATTGGAAGCTAAATATTTGTTCATTCATAGTACAAAATAATATTTGAGTAAATTGTGCATTTATAGAAGATTTTTTTGATGAGATTAATCACTTGAAGGTGTCATAAGGGTCATGTAAAGTGGAACCATGCATTTAAAAGTAATCTTATGTTCTTAATTTGCTTGTTGAAGTGATAAAGGGGTAATAGGTCTCCATGAGACCTATAAGGGCTACTAAGCCCTAACTGAAAGGCATAACTACTTAAGTGTGACCCATAAATGCTATGGTTGACTTAGGATGATAATGAGCTATGTGTTAGCATGATAGAAGTCTTAAGGGTTAAGACAAGTATTATGTTTGACTTAGAAGTTGATATTCATAAAGACTCTATAAAGAGTGAAGACCAAGGTAATGGTTTCTAGACTTGGATGTGGATGTGTTGAGAGAGCAGAAGATAGAGATGAAGGAAAGAGATCAGAGGGAGTGTGATTAATGGATGGAATGATGTAAAAATTAGATTGAGGATGAGATAAGAAGCTTAGAGTGATCTAAAATGGGTGTTTAGATGCATTGCTTGTATGAGCAAGTTTGAGTGTGTGTGATGAGTTGAAAGAAAGAGTAGAGTTGAGAAAGTTTAGAATTAATCAAATGAAAGAACCTTTGGAAGAAAAGGTATATGTTAGTGAAGACCATTAAAGTGTGATAAATATCAGACATGTTTATATGATCAAGTTAATAAAGATGAATACATAGGTCATTAGACCTAATAAGCCTAAAAGAGGTTGATTGAGCGAGTAAGCCCTAAAGGTTGTTTGAGAGAGATAGAAGGGTGAATAAGAGTGAAAATAAGAGAAGTCCATCATGAGGTGTAAAATACATCATATTAGAGGTGGATATTAGATCAAGGTAGCTGAGTGGGTGCTTGGTTGCCTAGGGGGTTGGTTCTTCCTTGTGGGATGGGTGTCTTACTAAATTAAGGGATGGGTATTCCTTGATCAATTGGTGTTGGTCTAAATTTAGATCTTGTTATTATAGGATTATAGTCAATTTTTTAGGTTCCAGTGGGTTTTATTACCTAAGAGGGTTTCCCACATAGATCTTGTGTTATGTGTGTGATCTTGATTATCTTTCTTATTCATTACTATAAATGATGTGTATGATTTATGAATGATAATGTTTTTTGGTTAAGGGTTTGAAAGGATTGGAATTAAATTTTGGATTATCTAGCATCACTAATTCACCCCACCCTCAATTATTTTACCTCTAACAAGAATTGAATAAATGTAATAGATCCTCATGAGTATACTATATTTTGTTTTTAAATGTTTCAGGTAATAATTATATTCTAGCTGGCATGGTTTATTAATTGAAATAAAAAAATATTTGAAAGGTTGATATAGATATGGTTAAGACATTTTGGTAGACCTTATTATATATTTTGTAATTTTAAAACAATGAAATTTTTTGAATATTTTTTCAGTTATGTCATCCTCATTTTTCATAGTTGTCTTGACCTATGGCCCCATAGTTGGTTTATACTCTATACTCTTAATTTTTGGCACTATTTTTGCTATACTTGGTTTATTATATTATTTGGTTGGCCTTTACCACATACTTATTATAAACCAATAATAAATTGATTCCCTTTGAGAAATAATGGCATGCAAGATACTTCTTTTATAAACTACACAAAGAACATATTGAATAAATGCAACAAAGCCTCTTGATCATACTGCATTTTATTTTAAAAAAGTTAAGGTAATAATTATATTATAGTTGGCATGGTTTGTTAATTGAAATAAAAAAATATTTGAAAGGAAAATATGGATATGGTTAAGACATTTTGGCAGACCATATTATATAGTTTATAATTTTAAAACTATGAAATTTTTTTGAATTTTTTTTTAGTTATGTCATCCTTGCATTTCATAGTTTTCTTTTCCTATGGCCCCATAATTGGTTTATACTCTATACTCTAATTTTTTTGTCACAATTTGTGCTATACTCAATTTATTATATTATCTGGTTAGTCTTTTGAGATACTTATAGAGGCATTTACTCAATTTATACATATTTATATTTCCATCAAATGTAACACTTAAATAGGATTAATTTAATCTTTAAAAAAGACAAATTTAATTGTTAAAAATAAGTAATGGTAAACAAGATCTCAAATTTATGCTTTTTAATCTCTAAACTCTTTCTCCATTGGTTTTTAATTAACAAAAAATACCTCTTATAAAATAAATCCACACAAGTGCTTCAAATTGCTAAAAACCCTAGAACCTTGAAATCCTAAAACCTAAATTCATATAACTTCATTTATGTTAAATTTTTATTCCTTTTTGGGTATGTAAATAGTAAAGTGAGTGAAATTTTAAAGAGGAATCCAAGGAGGAGTCTAAGCAACCAATAATTAAGTAAATCCAAGTAAAAAATACAAGCCCTATATGTCATGAGAATCATGAAGTAAGTGATAATTACAAGAGGAGGCTAAGGATGAGTCTAAATGACCAACAATGAAGTACAACCCAAGTAATAAAATAAGCTATACATATCTACAAAATTTTTCACACTTTTAATGAATTATACCTATCTTTTAAGGGATTTGAATTATTATTGTGTTATTTTTTTCATCATATATTTAGTTGTAGTGTGAAAACCCTTAATATTAAAACAATTTGGTTATCACATGAGATTATTTGTTTAGTAATAAGATAATAAAGATCTTTGCATTTGTTTGGGATTGATTTCTTAGTAACAAGATTAGAAAGACCTCAAAAATATTGTGAATGTGTGTTTGGGTAGTGATGTGGTGATGAATTTTATTTTCAAAGACACACACATATGCTTATGGTTTAGGTTTGGGATGGGCCTGTAATAATTATTATTCATTCCATCTCTCATGTCTTCCTTGCTTGGATTTATTCATTAGAGAAAGTGTTTGAAATTTATGGATTACCCCCAATTTCATAGGGTAACGTAAAATAGTTGTTCTAAAAAACTTAGGGTATCCACTGATCATAATCGTTATTCCACCTCTATCATATTTTCCCCATGAATGTGTTTGAGTAAAGTGGTTTAACTATGATTTTTTTCCATTATTTCTTGGTTTGAATATGACACTTAATTTTCTAGCTATTCATAATTTTTTTCAAAGAGCTAATAGAAATCACCAATTAATTTATATCAGCATGGCAATTTTGCCAAAGATTTGCCAATGAAATTATACCTAAAATCTAGGATTCGCCAGGATTTTATAGTAAGCTTTTAGGGGTTCATTCTTAAAATTATCCTTGATGTTGCATGAATTACTCATACCAAAATCAAATGTGATCTAATATAATTTAAATAATAGATAATGATTTAATGTTATGTTTTAAATGTTTTCCAAGCAAAAACAAGAAACTAGAATGATAGTGATTTAGAAGATGGATGCAAACACAAAATAAATACAACACTGCAAGTGATGATTAACTTAAAAAATCACAAATAAGAAACAAAAAATTATAAAATTTATTTATGGGATGGTACATATTGAACACCACAAACTACCAGTTGGAAACACATTATTTAAAAAATTAAGACAACAATCTAGAGGCTGGAAATGTCTCCGAATTAGGGAAAATTTTAAGTAAGCCTCCTAAAAAAAGTTATAGAATTAATGATGAATATTGTTATAATGTGATTCATAATGGTGGTGAATCCTATGAAAAAGATAATCATGATTATGGTGAAAATTAATAAACTATATACATTTTTTGTAAATGAAAACGTGAATCTTGATAAATATTTATAGTTTAGTGAAAAATAATTGCAAATTTAATACTAATATATTCAAAAGAAATAAAAATCACTATATGAATAAAAATACTTGAAAAAATGCAGCCTTAGAAAAACATTACATGCCTGGAAATACATTACAAGGTTAGAAAATCATCATAGGACTAAAAAAGAATCACATGACATGAAAAGCATTATAAGCTTGGAAAAACATCACAAGCCTCAAAAAGCATCACAAGACCATAAATTCATCATAGGCCTAAAAAAACATCACAAGTTTGGAAAATATTTGAAATCTTGGAAGAACATCGAGGAACTAGAAAAACATCATGGGATTGGAAAAACATTATAGACTTATAAAATAATCACATGCCTGGAAAAACATCATAAGTTTGTAAATGCATAATAAGCTTAAAAAAGCATTGCAAGCATAGGAAAATCATTTTAGGCTTGGAAAATCATCGTAGGCCTAGAAAAACACCATAATCCTGGAATGATATTACAATATTAGAAAACCATCATATTCATATGAAAGCATCACAATCCTAGAAAATCTTTGTAGGCCTAGAAACACATTGATTGCTTGGAAAAATAGTACAGTCCTAGAAAAACATCACAATTTACTAAAATTCATAAACATATAAAAGTGCAAAAATAATCAGAGACATTTAATATGGGGTGAAATCATGAAGCTTAGTTATAAAATAAATCTTAAAAAAAACTTGTAAACTATAACACTGTAAGCATTTTGCATTGGATTAATAGATTTACTTATAAGTTTTAAACTACAACATTGTAAGTTTTTTGAATCAGAGCAATAGATTTTGTGATTTAGATCCACAAATGCTTGATTTATTTGTAAGCTGAATCACTGATTTATTGGATTGCTTTATACATTTTGAATAATTTCAAAGTCACATGGATGGAAAAATAGTGATGTGTGTGTGTGTGTCTATATATATATGTGTATATATATATATATATATATATGTATGTATGTATATATATATGTGTGTGTGTATATATATATATATATATATATATATATATATATATATATATATATATATATATATATATATATATATATATATATATATATATATATATATATATATATATATACATGTATATGTATATGTATATGCATTTATTTATGTAAAAATACATCTAATATATTGTAAGAATACATATAATTAGTGAGTTTAATTTAAATTCAAAATTTCCCTCTAAATTTTTGATGAATGAAATATGAGGGCATATAAAATGTTTGGATATCTATATATATTAAAATCCTACACCATTAAATTTTTGGTGATTTAAAATATAAAAACCATTGGCCTATAAATCATTTGGTTATTCTCATAGGAAACTGTAACATACATGATTTTTTTTCAAAGTATTATAAAGGTCAACATGGAAAAAATATCCGATCATTAGTTTAAAAAAATAAAGATATAGCTAAATTATAAACATTCACTATTAAAAGTTTCTTATCAATAACATGCATAATGGAAACATGCAACCCACAAGTTTGATACAGAATGAACAAGTAATAACAAAAAAATTACCACATTAATTATGTCACAATATTTGATTGAGAAAAATGGAGTGATGGACTAAAACAAAGTGGGAAAAGGTACTAGCAACACATGATTTGACAACATAATGAACATAAAAATGAAGATAAAGTTTCAAAAATTCGCATTGAACAAAAATGGAATAGAACAAATGAAATGGAAACTATGGATATACAGAATAAAATGGAAGTAATATTTTGAGCAAGTTTGAGGTGGAAGCAATATTGATGATTCACCCAAACCTTGAATAGTCTTATATTGGGGGATATGAATACACTTGACACAATGGGGTTTATAAAAAACATTTGGAATAATTAATAAAACAAAGTGCACTACTATAATATTATCTATAAATATATTAAGACATGAAAACTTGGTCTATTTCTACTCTAATAGAAAAAGAAAAGGAAACTTTGACATTTTTCAAGATGTTAGACAACCTCAAAGTTTATATATCTATATTGTTTATACATTTCATCTCATGGGAAATTAGAATCAAGGGAAGATACTAATCCCAACTAAAAATAGAAACTAAACTATGGTGGAATGACAATCAAATAGAGGTTGTATATTGATCATGCAAAGACTAGTTTCAAGGATATAAATTTTTGACCAAAATAAATGCAATGGAAAATGCATACATAAGTTAAGGAAGGATGGGTGAATTTTCTAATGATAAATGAAAATTTTGGGTGAAGGAAACAAATGTAAAAGGTATTGAGAACATTTTTAGTCAATCATAACCCTTTAAATACTTGTATGGCCTTCCAGGACAAAACTGATAGCTCATGCAGATCGACAATTTCACAAAAAACCTAAAAATGGTTTGAGGATCAAAATATAAATAATTATGCAAAAAAATTCTAAGAAATAGAGTCTAAGAAGAAGTATATAATGGCACATATTAAGTTCTGGAGAGGTACTACATCAGTGGATGTGAATGTTACACCATATCAAATTTGGGAGCTTATAATCCTTATGTGTTGATGATTATATATCAATAAAGGCATGGAGGGAAAGGTGGTTTGAGGGTTAACCTACACCACTATTCCTACCAAAGGGTGATGAATATTATCGTAGGAACCTGAGGAGATATAAATGGGAGGCCTAGATTGATACAAGAGCATCTAGGTTCACAAGAAATATTTCATCACCCAAAAAATACCTAGGTTATAAATTATCAATTTTTAAAAACCCTCAGAGTACATGCAACATATGGATTCAAAATAATAAGGGATTTTAGTTTATGAAGTTTTAAAATATTATGCAAGTTTTGTTTGAAGATATTTAGAAGTTCTATGTGAGGAGTTGCAAAGTTTTGTGTATATGTGTGAAAGGTGAAGAACCACATGAATGGAATACTTGTAAAAAAATTATTAATAGGTGAATATATATGAATCCTATGATGAATTGAGAGTTTTAATATTATATTACAATATTATGTTATATAAATATATCAAGAAGATGACCAAGAGTTATAGTTTTAGCTAAGAGGATGAGAGGAATCAAAAGCTAGTGGGAAGCCATGTAAACTACACAATGTAGAGGACTTGGCAGAGATGTAATTGATGATGAGGAATAAAATTACCTAAAGTAAATGTGAAATAAATAATCTAAAATATATAAGATATATTATTGTGATCCATTACTAAAATGGGTAGCAAATCGTTGTTGGGCACCCCTAACTATGTTGGTAGCTCATGTCTTAAAGAACTCATTGAATAGATCATTGAGTTTGAAAAATAACTCGATAATAATAAAATGAAGGATCTCAAGAGAGTTATTTTTGCATGAAAAAATATGAATGTAAATGTATCCATATGGTGGGATCATGTGTAGACCAAAATATTTTGTTGAGGCAAAGAAAATATAAATTTTTTATATAAAATGGTTTCAAAGTTGAAATATAAGTTTTTACTTTCTTATTATCAATTGAGTTTGTTCAATATATTAAAAAACTTGAGAAATAAAAAAATGAGAGTAAATGATTACATATTAGGTTTTTAATAGACTCACCATCAAAGTGGGTCATGTTGAAGATGACAAGTATATAATATCAAGGTATGTGAATGGTTTACACATTTCCATTCAAGATAAGTTTGGTATGATACAATTATGTTTGATTGAGGAAGCCTATAAATTCACATTTAAGGTTAAAGATAAGTTATTCTAAAGATAAAAAGTTGTAGTGAGAGGAAAAGGAAAGTTATCACACTAAAGAGTACATGTGAATAGTGGCAGAGGACACTATATGTAGGAGGGAAAGTAAGTACTTCTCAAAGTAATAATATTGTGAAAAGAGACAGGATATATTAATAGAGTTATATGATATTATGGATGAGTAAGAGGTTGAAGATTTATTGGTACATTCTTTATATTTGGTGAAATTAGACATATAATGTTTGAGCACCCACATGCACATAATGATGGAATTAAAAAAAAAGGAAAATAACCATATTTCACAAGTAGACAAGGAGAGTGTCATGTCGATTAGTCACATGGAATAACTAAAATGTGTAGAAGATATCATGATTAAGAGAGTGATTTTTAAAATATCTAAAGAGGGAAACACACCAACACAAATAAATAATCTTTCCAGAACCATTTTCTAGTCTAGAGGTAAGTGTTGTAATGTTATTGTTGATAGTTGTAGCACTAATAATTTTTTTTCTAATGAGATTTTAGAGAAGCTTAGTCTAAAAGGATTGTAAACCCAAATTCATATAAGGTGTCTTACATGTGAATATACATCTTATTTTTATAAATGAACAATGTCTTGTAAGCATTTAGATTGGTTTATATAAGGATGGAGTTATATGCAACATAATTCCCATGGACATATGCCACGTGTTACTAGGAGGAACTCTTGGCAGCTTGATATAAAATATCTATGTGATGGTCTAGTGAACACATAATAATTTGGTGAATGATGGTAGTAAGTACACTCTAAATCCTTCAAAATATAAAAGTGAAGAGGTGGACAATAGTAAAAAAAATCTAGTTTTTATAAAGCAATTATTGGAAGAGTTGAAGAAGTAGAATGCATGCCATGCTTTTAATCCTAAGCCCATACATTTTGGGAGGTAGGAAAAGAGGAAAAAATTCCATGAAAATTAAAATATGTTTTGGATGTGTTTGATGATATTATTTCTAATGAACTACCAAATGGGTTACCACCCATGTAGAGTATTAGTCATCATATGGATCTGCCTCCAGTATCTAGTTTAATAAAGAAGGAAACATGCAGGTTGATGCCCAAGGAGAATGAGGAGGTATAGAGGAAAGTGAAATAATTTTTAGTTAAAGGTATGATAAGATAATTTTTGATCCCATGCATAATTCTAGAAATGTTGACACCAAATAAAGGTGGAAAATGGAAAATGTGCAGACATTCTAAATCTATTAATAAGATAACTGTAAAGTATAGATTTCTATTACCACACATGGATGACTTGATATATTATTTGAGTAGACCTAATTACTTCACAAAAATTGACTTGAAAATTTCTTATCACCAAATTTGCAATAGGGAATGTAATAAATGTAAGTATGCATTTAAAATGTATAAGGGATTGTATAAATGCCCTTTTATGCCATTCAGGTTGAAACATGGATTGATTACATTAATGAGACTCATCATTAATGTAATGAAATATTTTCTTCGTAAGTTTTACATTATGTAGTTAGATGACATTCTAAATTTCAAAAAGACAAAATAATAGTTGAAAAACTTGAGACAACTATTGTGATGGTTATAAGAAGACATATTGTTGGTTAATTTGAATAAATGTAGTGTTGATGTGGGTTTTATACACACCCCCATAACCTTATTAGGTAGCCTCTAATATTTTAGGATCAAGGAAAAATATTCACCCCAAGGCATTAGTTGTAGGGTATTTGGTTTTATAAACAACCTAGTGGTGGAATGGCAGTGAGCGAAGCATGTCATTTATCATAGATGAGTTGGATATATATGGATTTGAATATAATTGAGATGAGAGGGTGGCTAATGGATATAACTTGAGGTGGGTAGTAATTCAAAAAAATAAAAAAGGAGAGAAATGTAGAGAAGGAAGGAGGTCTATGAAGCACATAAGATGAAACCCTTCTAGGCCAATACTTGAACTCAAAGTTTGATAAGAAATCAAGAAACCAATATCCCCTACCAACTGTTGTAATAAACACATTTAGGATTCAAAAGAACAAGAATACAACAAACTTAAGCACATCCAATCAAATGTTTTTGTGTTTTTTATATTGCCTTAGCACATCCACAAATGGGAATTGTGATTGTCATACAAATGACATTCAATTCTGAAATAGCATAAAGTGAATAACTTTATCAAAAGCAAAATCATACATACCTAAAAAATTAAGATACCAAAATGATAAAACTTCTTACATAGTCTAAAAAGCTGGATGAGAATAAGATTTTTCACATCAAGACTAAATTCGTAGAACTTCTCAGAATTTCCTATTAATCTCAACAACCAAAATTCTCCTCCCTTTGGGACTGGGATGATAAAATTATAAATAACTTGGGATGGGGAAGGCCTCATCTCTCAAGTGAAGTCTAAAAATACATTTACAAAAATAGGACATGCATCCAAATATCATGCAAATTATGCATGTACAATAGTTAATCCAAAATAAAATTTCATAGCTAAAAATACAATATATACATGTAACATAAATTTGGAACCAAAGTTATTACTTAAAAAAACATGAAAGTATGTAGTTATATTTATCAAAGTGTTGATATGGCACTGCTATCCAAATAAGATGATGGAGTGATAGCTAGAGGAATTGAAGTAACCAATTTTGTTCCTTGGGGAATCAAAACTAGGCCCATTGGAGTTTTCATGATTGTAAATCCTAAAAACTGGGAACCTTGAGATGGCATGGCAAAACTAACAGTTGGATATGTGCTTGTCATTTATGCTAAAGCTATTTTTTTTCCTTAATTTCTTTCAATAATGCATATTCTACTTCAAACTCCTTATTAATGATGTCAAAATTGAGCAATGAAGGTTTGAAGAGTTTAATGGCCTCAACCATCAACCTTATCTATTTCACTTTTGAGTTCTTAAAATTTGCTCCTAGAGCCTCAACTCTTATTATCTTATCCTTGGAGAAATTTACCAATTGTAAAATTTCATCATTGGTCCTATATATTATGCTTCAACTTCCTCGAATTTATTTATAGCTGCTTGGAGAAGGATCTCAAAATTTGACTTTTTGACTAATTCACCTATATGGGTAATCACATTAGTGACCCTCATGTCTTTCAAAATTTCCAAGGTCTCAATCTCATGATTTTTAAAATGTCCCAATAGAGTATTCATTTGTGTATTCCAATTGAGGGAACCATCCATTTTTATAATTACATAATTGAGGCACCATGACACATCCATACTGGACATTAAGTTCAATTGATTAAAGGCATTGCTTTTGGATCACTAAACCAATAAATTCAATTTTTTTTGAAATTTTTAAATTAGTTCCAAATTTTTATCACCTTTATTATATCTGATTGGTTTATTACTTTGGAAACCCATATATTATGCAAAATGTTGTACAACTTAGTGGTTTCATTCTACACATCATCAACTATCTCTTGAGGAACATGTATATTTTGTCTCTGTAGTAATATTTGATGTGAATCCTCTTTAACTTTGTAAATTTATTTCATAGCTTCACTAGTTGAGTCAAAAAAGCATAGATGTCTTTATTATATTCATTGGTATCATTTGGATCCTTTTTGGCTTTATTTTCTAAAGGAAATTTATTTTCTCTTTATTTAAATTCCATTTCTTCCCTTTTATTAAAATTCAACACCTTCCTCTTCCTCACCCTTTGGATTGTTCCACTCTTTTTATCAAACTGGGTAGATACTATAGGTAACTATATGAAAGCTAGGTTTTGTCTCTCATTACTTTTATTTTGAATCTCTTTTTCCCATTGGGGAATAACAAGTTCCCCTATTTTTGCATCTAGTGGATTTGAGTATTTAGATGTGGAAGGTAGGTGAGGTGTTATTCTTGGATATTCCAATGATGTACTCATTTATATTTGTACTTGAATATGTGGATAGACAATTATCTCACATGGTTAAGGTTCTCTTAATGGAGTGCCTTCAACCACATACTTGGTCAAGCCTAGGGTTTTCTTAATAGTCATAATGGCTGACTATATGGGTGAAGATTGTGGCATAGGTAGCTCTAGTTGAGATGAACCTTTATTAAGGATTGGTGGACTTAGAGGGTTATAAGTAAAAACTATAACCCTACTCTAAAAATAAACTCCTTTCCTTGGATCTTCAATTTGATTTGAATTTGAAAGAATGGGAGAGTTAACATAGCTAGACAAAAGAATATTTGGAACAACTAGAGGAAAATCTATAATTAGAATATCTACACTATAAATAAATGAAATAAGAGAAGAGAATACATAATTTATGTTTTATCTTTGTTCTTCCATGAGGATTTTTTGGTCCAAAGTGTCAGCTAGATCCTCTTCTTATTACAAGCCTTCCAAACTCATATATTTAACCTTTTGCAACTCTTCTTCCACATCATCTAGAGCTACCTATTCACTTATTATAGGTCCCAACCCCTTCATTGTTTTCACCTCTTATTCACCTTCATCAGTTGAATATTCAACTAAATATATTACCTATTTAGTATCCTCTTCTTCTATGGTAGGGAGACTAAAATATGGCCTTTATTAAAATTATTTTCCCTTGGAAGAGGTGGAAGGACCCTTAGATTTCATGTAGTAAGTGACCACGGGGGGAGTAGAATGTGAGGGATATGGTCTAATGACTAAAGGATCTATAGTGGTAGAAATAATCACTGAAGGTGGTGGAGAAGGAATGGTTGGTGAGACAACAATGGTGGAAGGAAGGGTGAATGGATTAGGGCTTGGTATGGTAGGGAGTGCTTGAGGAGATGCCTCCTCATTGATGGTAATGGATGGAGGTGGAATTAATAGGGGTTCCTAAGGATAATAAGGAGTATATGGAATAAATAAGAAATAATCCTATAAACTCTTGGGGATACTAACCTAGGCAATTGTTGTAAGTGGTAACAAAGTTGTCACAAAAAATGCGCTCTTTTGCCAGTTTGGAGAAGGTGTAGTTTTATCCTTTGTAGTGGATATTCCAAAAATTATAGTACTAATATTTGGATATGTAGAGGGAAAATGAGGATGGGGGAGGCCTCTTATAATTTCCTTCCTTATTTGGGGGTTAGACTCTCTCTAGATACTAGATAAATTTGTTTATTATCCTATATGAGAGGGAGGTTGGTATTGCCATTTTGAATCTTGTGGTTGAGTTGGAGGGAATTGATGGTTTCATCATCCTTATGTTTGTTGTTACATATCCTTAGCTTGTTATTCAATTATCTTAGGATTGTACTAAAGATCTTGAGAAAATATCATAAACTTTTGTTTATCTTTCATCCTAGTCCACACCTCAGTATCATCTAATGTATTAAAAAAACATCATGATCATATTCCTGGTAACCATATGAAATATTCACCTTATTATTCTCCTTGAGGTGCCTGAGGTCTATCCTAATTTATTCTTGGGGTCCCATTCCCTAAATTAGGCCACCTTTAAATTATAATATGATCTAACTTTCCCAACCTAATTAAAATATGACCTAACTGCAAATTAAAGTTGTCCAATACTTAAAGGAGTTTTATAATAATAAGATTGATAATTAAGGCCAAGTTATTCATTAATGTTTTTATAGATCTGAAGATCCACTTTTTGTAATATATTCTAATTTTTTTTCTAGAATGTGATGTGGTAAAAACATAAGAGTTGCCCTTGTCCCTTCAATTTTGATGACTTTGCAGTTGGGGTAATACCAATACTCCCCCATTTTACCAATGTGTCTTGTTAGTTTTTTAGATAACCTAGGCATATGGGTGTCATGGATCACTTGATATATTGGAGGATATATTTCATCACATATCCTTTGAATTTCATTTTTGAATCTATATAGAAATATGAACAAATAATATTTGTAGATTATTTTACCTAAATATTCTATAAAGGGTTGCCATAACTCCCCATGTTCTTATGAAATGTGTTTAATACTATATCTAGTAGATATAAAATCATATAAAAATTACCATATATTGGCCTTTGTTTAGGATATAACATTTTTTTTTTCAATCTAGCACTTATGATTTCCCCTATGGAAACTAACTTATTTGAAGTTAAGAACATGTCTAGCAAAAGGACTCATTCTACTTGTACATAAGTTATCTTTTTAAAACCATATAATCTATTTAAGAGCACCATAGCTATCCTAATCCCAAGTTTCAATTTGACATAATTAGAGGAAATCCCTCCCTTGGGATTGAGTCTTTGGCCCTTAACCAACCATTGTTTTAGTTTTCCATCTATTGTGTTGTGATCTATCCAAAGATTGGCTTAGAATTGGTTATAGGAGGTCTCATGCCTTAGAAGTCCAAGGTATATTTTGAAATTACTCCAAAAAATAACTACAACTACATTTTTACTTTTCCTAAGGTGTAAGCAATCCCCATAAAATGTTCCATTGAAAATAAAACCTTTAAGAAAGTCTATGCAAGGCATTACCTATGGTTTTTCTATTTCTTGATAGAGACATTATGTTCTGATGGGTAGTAGGTCATTGATATATTATTTCTCATCTATAGATAATTGGTCTTGCTTAGAGTAGGGCACCACAAACTATATAGCATTCTAGAGTATTGAATAGTGAAGGAATTAAATTATAGGGAAATTTTATTGAACATTGTGTCCATATATTATGTGCTCCTAGCATAATAATATATGGAGGGGGATTTAACACACTTGATTTGAAGAAGAGGCCATTATATTAATATGAACTATGAAATTTCTTCTGAAAAGCATTTGGTTATTTTTTTCAAGTTTGCTAAAAAAGCTATGGCTCTTTGGATGCTTAAGGGCTCAAAATTGTAACATTCGATTGATAGATTAATGGTGAAATGACTATCCTTCACTTAAATTCCACATATATTGCCCAAAAATCTAAGTCTTGAATGCATTCATGTGTCATCAATGTAAATAAAAATCTTTTCATTTTGTTCTTGTTTGAATTTAATCGTGTCAATTAGTTTTGGCAGGTTTACTTGCTTTCCAGATGGTAACTATTTGTTGATTCTACATGTCCAATCATAATGTTCTAGATAACCATAAAATTATAATTTACCCACTTATTTTCCTTTCTATCCAACTCCTTTATGTGTACTTTGAGCCTACGTCTCCTATATTTATACACTTGTCCAATTTTTGTTCACTCAATTCTTTAGATTTGTATATTCACTTTATATACTCTAGGGCTACAAGTTAATTTAACTATGTCACATGGAGTAACCTTAGGCCTACAAGGGCTTTGGGGCATGTGAACTTGAGCACTTGAGCCATTTGGACTATGCACATCAATGCAAATGTTCTGTGTAATTGGATGTTGACATGTGGCATGATCTTTGGGCCTTAGAGGCATGGAGATTTAGAGCCACATGACCATTTAATGATTAGCTTTGCTTTAATCCCTTTGTGGTTCTGGATAATTGAAAATGTTCCAAGTGTCAAACCTTAGAGCTTATAAGATCATAACCATTAGACTATGGGAACTCATAACTATTAAACCATGTTAATCCTTATATGGTTCTAAACTGATTAGAATATTCCAAGTGTCAAGCCCTCAGAACTCAAAAGCTCATAACCATTTGAATTTTATTTACTTTAAAAGCTTATGGGGATCTATGTAATGAAAAAGTGTTGTGTGGTGTACTACCAAGGCTCAAATACTTAAATCACTTAGCATTTTCTTTGAAGTGTGAAAGGTTCCATGTAATGTGGTAACACCACCTATCCATGTCTTGGAACTTAGGGACCTCAAATACTAAGAAAATTTTCCTAAAATCTGAAGGCTCTGAGTAATGTGGTGATGCCACCTATCCTAATTTTATGTAATAAGGGTAGGGCCTGATCATGAATTACTAGTAAGTCTTCATTGATAATCCTATGGTAATTTAAAATAAAACATAAAAAAACTATGATGAAAAATAGTTCCATTAGTCCATAAATCAAAACACCAATTATTTAAAGGGAAATATGAAAACCTTAGATTGAAAATGACTGAAAATATCCATTTAATCTTTGATTTTCATAGTTTTAACTCTTGTAACTTTATACTTCTGAAGATAAACTTATAATTTTGCATAAATAAATTCATATAATGGATTCCTAAGGTTTATAGGACCTTAAATAAAAAATTTCAACAAAAATGGGTCTCCATTTGAATTTTTAAAAATGGGGTGTGTGTTAGGGCACAGCATGTAGCTTCATGAAGGATGAGTTGGTGTAATTCTATTTTTTTGATTTCCAATAAGGATTAAAAATGGTAGAAAATGTGAGAGTTATTATTGAACAACCATCACCTAAAATCACATTGGAACCCCACAACTTTCATGGATTGACAATTTTATATAGGAATTTCATTAGAGATTCTTTTAAGATATGTGCACCTCTTTCACATGCAATTAGAGGTGACAAAAAATAATATATTTAGACAATAGAAGTATAAATAATTTATAAAATTTTAATAGGAAAGTAACTAAACAAAAAATGCTAGCTTTACCTAATTTAAACAAGGTATTTAAGGTTGACTATGATGTTAGTGGCACAAAAATAGGAGTTTTGTTGAGTCAATAAGGTAAGCCCATTTCTTATTTTAGTGATAAATTGAATGACACAAAGATAAATTTTTTAGTTTATGATAAGAATTTTTATGTCATATTTCAATCTCTCAATATGTGGAGGCATTACTTGTTGCCTAATGATTTTGTGTTGTATACAAACTATCATGCATTACAATTTCAATAGTCAAGGTAAGTTGAGCTAAAGACATATGAAGTGGGTTGAATTTAAGCAAAGTGATTCATTTTTATTGAAGCACATAAGTGGAAATTATAATATAATTACAAAATGTGGTAAGTAGAAGGTTTATTTTGTTGAATGAGATGCAAATGGAAGTCATGGGATTTGATTCCAAGAAGGAGCATTATGTAAAAGATGATGATTTTAGTAAAGCATGGAAATGATTCATAAAACCATTGAGTGTGGACATAATACCATGGTTATAATACTTATTATAAGAGGGGTCATTGGTCAAAGGAAAATAATCTTATACATCATGAGGGTCTATACATGATAATTTTATCAAGAAGAAGCTTAATTGAGGATTAGGTAACCATTTTGGCATTCAAAAAGCATTGGTATAGCTTAATAAGAATTATTTTTCACCTAAAATATATATGGATGTGAGGTAGTATGTGCATGGATGTAGGATTTTCCAGTTGAAAAAATGAAAAAGATAACATGCGATGTTATATCAACCATTGCCTATTCCAAAATTATAAAATTTCTTAGAACATAGAAAGGCATTGATTCTATATTTGTGATTGTACAGATATTTTCCAAAATGGATTGTTTTTTAACATAAGATAATACTAATGATGATATGCATGTAGATATTTATTTTTTAGGGAAGTTGCTAAGTTGCATGAATTATCATAAAACATTGTTTTTAATAGAGATACAAAGTTTGTTGGGCATATATGAGGACATTATGGATGAAGCTAAAATCCAGATTAAAGTTTAGTTGAGTGTATCATCCTTAGATAGAGGTAGTCAAGAGGAGTGTTGGTATCTTGTTGTGATGTTTTTTAGAGAGAATCCATGATTATGGGATTTGATCCTTACACAAGTTGATTGTGCTTAAAAAATAATAATAAATAAAATCACTAGAAGGAAACCATTTCAAATTATTTATGGGACTACTCTAATAGGTGTCATATAAATGTGTAACATCAGAGGCAAAAGTAGGAGGGAAGATTGCTAAAGTAGAATATTTTCTTGAGTACATGGAAGACATCCATAAAAAAGTGTAATAACAAATGGAGATGAGTATTGATAAATATAATTAGTTCACATATTTTAAGAGAAGATAGAATAAGTTTCAAGTGGGATACATGGTATTAACAAATATAAGTAAGGAAAGGTTTCGAAAATGAACCTATGACAAGCTAAAATGGAAAAATATTGGACCATGTAGAGTGTTGATGAGGTTTTCATCCAACACACATGAGATATAGTTCGCTTATGAGATATATATTTTGCCCATTTTAAATGTGGTATATTTTTACTCATACGATGGGGGTAAAAACCTTGATGAAATTACAAACACAAATTTTGTAGAAGTAGATTGGAAATTGTATATGCTTGAGAAGGAAAGAGAAGAAATTAAGAAGGTGATTGATCCCAGATTTAGTAAGAAGATGTGAAGAAAGGAGTATAAGGAATATTTAATGAAGAGGATAGACCAAAAAGTTGAGGATATGATATGGATGAGTGAATTTTAAGTTGTTAAGCATAAAATATCTATATAGGAACTCATGGAATGTTTTTGAGTAGGATCTCATGGTTCATTTCACTTACCTAGGTTTTAGGATATAGGAACATCCAAGTTTAAAAGAAATATTACATAACACAAAATACATACTTATGTTATTAATAAATAATTTTATGCATCAATTAGATTACACAAAACTTGGAGAGGCAAAAGAATAAGGAATTATACTTTGCACAACTAGAAAGTCTTGGGCAAGTTTTGTTTGGAGATATCTGTGATTTTTACATGATGAGTTTTGAAGTTTTACACATGTGAAAAATGAATATCTATGTGACTAGAATACTTGTGAAAATTTTATTTTTATATGAATCCTATGATGACCTATGAGATTGAATATTCATCCACAACATTATGTTGGAGAAGTCTTGTGCAAGCCTTGTGTGTCAAATTTTATATGTAGCCACAAGATTAATTCTAGTTACAAAGGTTAAGATATAAGCATGTGATGTTTATGGCTAAAACATAAGATATTTTTATCAAAGTTCATAATTTTTTTGCAATGCATGATAAATCCTACACAACTAGGCAAGAATCCTTATGCACATCTAAGGAACACTAGATCTCACATCATGTGTGATGGGAGAGTGATGATAATCACTTATGTGAAATAAATGAATAAATACACATGTTATCCATATCCATGTCATAGTTCAATGCCATGTGTTAACATAAGATATAATGATAACATACCTAATAGCCTATGGCATGTAACTAATTAAGAAGCTCAATAGTCATGAAAAATGGAAGTTATTTGATAGAGGGAAGGTGAACTATTCAAAATTTGGTAATGGTTTCATGTATGCCTATATATTGATAAAGTGTCATTATTATGGGATTTGGCTTATTTATAATAGAAAGCTTTAGTTGGTGAGAATAAAAATGAATCATACAAATACTATGAGCTAGTAAGATCTACTAATGGAGTATCCAAAGCACATAACCAAGTTTGGTTCAAGCATTAATTTATCATGAGCCATAGATGTAAATAGAGATATAGGGTGTAGTACATCCCTTTAGGGGTTTATATAATATTTAAAGTAGTAAAGTTTATAATCAAGTTTAAATGGTATAATGTGTGTGAAATTACAATTTCCTTGATAAAAATCAAAGATTGTTATTTCATGTTGTGCATGGATAATTTGATTGCATGAATACTTGGGTTCCATGGTCTAAGTTTATCCTTCATTAAATCCCATAACCATGACTGCATCATATAAGAGGATGAATTAGGAGAGGCAAAGTAGGAACCAATTGTGGTTTCTATGATATGGAGGACATATGACAAAGATTGGCAATAAGGAAACCCAAGTGAATGATTCAAGTAAATAAAATTGTCTTATCTTTATGTTTTAATGTTTAGATTCATTTAATAACATTTTATTAATATGAATAATAATAATAAGTGTTGGACCTTCACCATATATGGTATAAATAATAACTCAAGGCATATCAAAAGATATTATAGGTATGATTGAGTGGGATTATTTTCAGGATGGAAGTAATGCTTCCCTTTTTGATATAGTGAGTAAGTTTAATGTAGTATACTTAAGTGTAATTTTTAGGTAGCTATTATAATCAAGGAGATGAGAACTATAGATACCTAAATTTAGTATTAGACACTTTGACAACGTCAAATTTGTCACAATTTGACATACTTAGACTTTGCCTACACATTTGTCTCTTGTGCATACTTTACCCTATCCATCTACCTATTTTTATCATGGCCAACACAATTTACCATATATACATATTCAATATCACCCTATTATATGTAATAACCTTATAAAATCCTACATAGACTATCTATGTATCTCAAATCAATGATTTTCATTCCCAATACAATACTGACAATAGTCGGATAATTATGGTCTTGTTGTAGGTGTCTGTCTCTACCAATAGTGTCTAGGAACACTCAAAAAATATTTTTTAAATTGAAAAAAATCCATTAGGTTGGCCTATATATGTTTCATGAGTCAGTCATAGTAAGAAATATCAAAGAATCAACTATAAATAAAAATAAATTCTAAGGTTATACTCACTTGCTCACTACTTGGCTACTATATTGTGAATCTATTAAAAAACTTGAGAAATCAGTTAACACTATCTTAAGAAATTATAAAAAATGAATACATATATAAATATCTTTAAAAATATCATCCCTAGAGCCAATTTTGAAGTAAAACATAGGTTAAAATTGTATGGTGCTAAGTGTTAAATGCTCAGTATTACATTGCATTCTCAAATGATCATGATAATGCACACATATAACTATGTTTGAGAGTTATATGAAGTTTGAGTCCTCTTTTTAGTATTTTAATGTAGGAAATGTTATCATCTTAGAGGGTAGTGGTTAGGGTTATCCAACCCAACATACTAACCCATTTTCAAGGGTCATCTTGTGTCAAAAGTGTGATTAGGATTTCAAAGCAAAGAAAATGAAAACAAAGATCAACACATAGGACCAAAGTCAATCACCCACAAATGAGGCATATAAAGGTACAAGCATAGTGTTTTGAGACATCATAAACATGCATAGTCAAACATGGATAGTACCATTAAGGCTTGTATAATACTAGTCACTGTAGGGGACTCAATTTTACTGGTAGATGCATAGGGTTTAACCTCCTATTTCTTAATTTGAGTGGTTAAAGAGTAGACATAAACCATTTTTTTGGATAATTTTACTTCATTTAGATCATGTTTATAAAAAAATAAGTTAAATAATCACATAACTTGCTCATTTATGGCATAGATCATAAAAACACGTATAAAAGGCTCAAACATGCATTTATTGGCTCAAGACTTCACTATCAAATGTTACAAAGGAGAGAGAAGCAGTCATTGGCAAAGAAATGATGCCCCCATCTACTATTTATGGGATTCAAAATTCCATGTTTATTGATTTTAGGTAGCTACAATAACACTCCCACGAAGTGATGACATATCTCAGGATATGTTAGGGATAGCTTACTTTGTGATCTAGGTGTATAACTAAGACATTAATATGGACATAAAATTATAATAGGGTATGTTACCATACAATTTATGTGGGATTAGCAATGGATCATTCCATACTACCTAAAACATTGTTTCTATGGGTCACGTGCTTCTTATATGATTCCTATTGTACTTAAAGTTATCTAATATATTTTATATTTTACTTTATATGTATCTCTATATGCATTTTGGTGACACGAATAGAAAATAATGACAAAGTAGAGAAGTACAATATCACTTCAGGAAAAACAAGTAAATAATAAGTCAACATAATGCATAGTAAATTATAACAAGATATTTTAAGAATATTTTCATCTAATATCATGGCATATGGTAAATCATAATCATAACATAAAAATGATAAATCATTAAGTATTTTTAATATCATTGCATTTTTCATAGCATTTGAAATCATGTAAAAATATATTCAAAACAATTATCTATGTATAAATCATTTGTACATGATAAATGAATAGTAATTAATTCCTTAAAAAAAAATCACATGTTGGAATAATCAAGGTAAAAGAAACAAAAAAAGGGCTTGAACATTAAATCTTTCTATGAGAATAATTTAATTATGATTACAATAAAATAGATTCTCGTCATTTATAATTCATTATGAGCCAAGTAAAGCATGCCATACAAAGGAAAATATTTAAATAAACTTAAATCACAAAAGAGACAAAATGAGATAAAATATGAAACATAAAATATAAGTCAAGATCATAAAGTAAATGGTATCAACGATTGAATAAAGCATATGGGGAACACAAATAATTTCAAAAATAGCTTGTATAAATAGACACATAAGATTAGGAAATGAAAAATGAAAAAAAATGAACAAACCAAATGGAAAAAAAATTGAGGATCTCTTATATCAACACATAAAAACCTAAAAAACCAAAAACATCAATGGATAATTTATGCGAGAAGAACACATGTATCCAAAATATGATAAAATGATATAAATTAAAGTTAATACTAATAAAATGAAATTCAAAAATCATTTGATGCAAATAAAAGGGAAAGTAAGGAAAATAAGAGACACTATCGAAAGAAAAATATGATTTTTGAGAGATAAACACTTATCTGATGGTGATGAGTTGTGCCTCAAGATTCACTCTATAATATCACTCACATTTCTTATTGACTCTTTTATTCCCACAAAAAATTTCTTTGGGAGAGACTTGCAAACTTTCACTCTACTATTTCATGCCATTGAACATTATTATTGAATTTTAAATACTTAGAATTTCAACAAGTTTTTATATTATTTCAACTTGTTCAAACTTTGAAAAATTTTATTGGTCCACCTTTTATTTTTATAATTATTTTTTTCTTTAGATAGTTAAAAATTTTACTTCATGTCAAAATTCCATACATTTATGCATAGTTAAAAGAATCACTTATTTTTAGTGTATCCAAAGTCTTCCAAATAACATGTTTGAAGGTCCATTACTAGAAATTATATGAAATAAGATTAAAAATTTCTTTGGACCCAATTAAAAAATATCTTTATATACCATTATAACCCTTGATAATAGTGTCTATAAATGTAAGGTCATCTTCATAAATCTAGGGATATAAAAATATTCACTTATATAAACTCAATCATATGACATTATCTACCATCACACCTTTTTTTTTTCTTCATATATTATGAAAATTTTGATAAAAAAAAAAAACCATTGTATAATATGCCGCTTGGAATCTCACTTTTATCAAATATAATTTGGATTGGTGTTATATCCTTCCTTTACAATTCAATTGTACCCACACAACTATCAAATGGATGGGATTTATAGTTAAATTACACTTTGTTATAACTCTTCTTTTCCATCAATCATAATAAAATTTTCATTTCTATCTTATACATTATTGTAATTAGTTAGACTATTTATAAATATATTCAAATGTTGATTTGAGGAACTTTTGATCTATTTCACATTGTTTGTTGTAGTATTTATTCCTATTTTAATTTGATTGCTCACAATGAGATATTAAATCTTATGTTTCAATGAAATGCACATATTTTAATTATGCCCTTGACATATATGACAATAAAAAAAATAAATTTAAATATTAACATTTAGCTAAAGCTCTTGAGGTATTTAATGGTCTCACTGTTAGAGATCTAGATTGTACCCTAGATGGAAATAGAAGTGTTCAGGTCCTACTTCCAAACCTTGCTCAACATGGGACTGACCCCAAGCTATGGGTATCTTATAATGGGGTCAAACCTCTAGGATTTTTTAATGAGGATAGCTCCTCTAATGCATCATTTTAGCTCATTCCCACTAATAATACCTACTAATGACTTAGGAAAAGGGAGAGAGAGAGAGAGAGAGAGAGAGGAGAGAGAGAGAGAGAGAGGAGGAGAGAGAGAGAGAGAGAGAGAGAGAGAGAGGAGAGAGAGAGAGAGAGGAGACGAGAGAGAGATAGAGAGAGATGGAGAGAGAGAGGAGCGGAGAGAGAGAGAGATATATATATATATATGAAAGTGAAATTTAAGTTAACAATGGTGATGCACCTAAATTATGGGTTGATCTACCCTACTTGACTCTTAGAACACTAATGAAACAAGTAAAATACTAGATCTAGGATACCAAATATTGGTCATACATTAGTGTTTCATGAAGAGGTTCACAAAATGATTTAAGCTAAGGGAAATGGAGGAGAGGTCTAAAGTAAGACACTAAACTAGTCATAGTATCTACATACAGGATTCAATCAAGAGATGTAGAACACTACACATGACCTGCAATAACCAAATGAACTAGTAGCTAGGTGAGATCATAATCTGATAAGGGAAAAACTTTCACCACATATGCAAATCTGACATGTACACACTATACCAAAAAAATGAAATCTAAAACATAACCTTCTATTCATTTCAAGAGTTTACAAGATACATCTTGGTAGAGTTTGGTCATGTCTAAGAGGAGTAGAGAAAATACAAATAAGATCCATTTTTTGGCTCAAAAGCCTCTATATATAGAAAAAAGAGAGATGGGAACAATGCATTAGAGAGTGGAGGAAGTCCTCGAGATCAAGAAGTGAGATGACAACACTTGATTGCTTTTTATTTGTTGTGCCTTGATCAACAAATAAATCTCCTATTGTCTCACTAGTCCCTGAGCTCCTCTTATTTGTTGAGAGTGTCTTACTAAAGACAAAGGTTTGTTCCATGATGACTAAGTCTATTTGAGTAGAATCAATACCCTTAACTTTTTCTCCTCTTACTACTTCACCACCTTGGGACCCCTAGGTTCATTTGACATGCTCATGAAGATCAAATCCTTAAATCTTGATATTGATAGTGTCATGATATGAGTGATAGTTTTTTCTTGCATTGATGATGATGGAGCCATGTCAACAGATGATCCATTTTTGCATTTATAATATACCTACTCCATCTTTATATGGTCTAATATAGATGGAAAACTAATTTAAGAGCATTGGTTTTCCTATAGTTATCCATACTCTGATTGGTTCTTGATCCCATTTAGACACCAACTTGTCAAACTTTGCTTTATATTAGGTTTGAAAGACCTATTTTTCATTTAAAGAGATTTGTTGATGATGCTTGGTCTTGAATATGCATTCTAGTCCAACTCAGATCATATTTGAGTTTGGTTTTATGTATTTCTACAAACTCGAGTCAAAAATTAGCTTGTCAACCTTTGCTAGAGACTCCTTAGGCTTGCCTTTTCTCTAATTAGTTATCAAAATCTGACTAGGCTCATTGACATATTAACTTATCTCACTCTATTTATTTTGATCTGTATGAATGCCCATAAGTTATTGATCCTCTACCACTTGAATGCACTATTGAAACTTGTCATGCATACATTTGCTTTTGAGATTTGTTGACCCCTTTGACCTCTGCTCATAATTAGATCTAAATGTATGATACAACATAAATCATTATATTTTCCTAGGACCCATTTTTTTGAAATATAATGGCTACTTACTAGGTCCTAAAATTAACATTCTCACTCCTGTCAAATGATGTTCATGTGACCATCATTGACATCCCATAGACTATCAAATTTAAGCTTGTATGGATTTCTATAGTGGCTTTAACTTGACATTAGTGAAAATGTCTTATGATTTTTTAAAAAACTTTTAAGGCTTGGATCTTGAATCACAAGAATCATGGAGGCATGAAATTTATAGAGATGTTATTGAGACTAAAAGGGATGAAACCCATTTGATCCATTGGTCCTAGACGACTTCCAAGTGAAGTTATTAAATGCACAAGCTGGCTACTCCATTTTATTTTGCATGACATCTTGATGATGATATAGTTCATTTTTATAAGTATGGGAAATTTAGCAAAATCTAAGTGAGGAACCAACTTTGAACATACATAACTTCCACTGTGCTTTGACATATGACCTAAAACTTATGCATAATAACTAGAGACCAAGATGAACAAACCCATGTAATCATTTTTTATTGAGACTGACACATGTGTAAGATATGGCATCATCAATATTATCACTTGGTTCTATTTGAGCTTCTTCAAAAATAGCTGAGTATAAAAACTTAGTGGATTTTGCTTGAGAGGCCAAATTTGGGTCTTCATATCTTTTGATGCACTTCAGTGGATGACTAAAAAACTTGGTACATATGTTCTTAGGACTAATGTGAACAAAACCATATGACCAATTCTCCCTAATCCATCCACACATGAAAATTGTGATGTCATTTAAGTACTTAATTAGAATTTATGCCATTAGACTCAAGATGTCTAGATGAACAAATGAATAACTAGATGAAAACCATGCACTTCCATACTCATTATAAACACTCTTGGCATTCCAAATGGTCTCTATAACTTATTAATCTACCCCATACATTATCAAACTAATCCATATGGGTTGAAATCTTGGTATGTGGGCCAAAAATTAGCCAACATCTTTAGTGACTCACAAGGGTTGTATGCTTGTCTATGAATATAGCCCAAAACCATGTGCCTAGTCCAATCCATTGGGCATGGAGTCTCTATTTGGGTCCAGCACATTAACCTAGTACCAATCCTACTCTAACCTCTTTTGAGACAAAAATAAGAACCAAAAAGATAACAATACAAGATAAAGTACCCGAGGCAATTATTGAAAGGAAACTAACCTACTATACAAAATAGGGATAACAAACAAATGTGCTAAAGAGGCACTTGGAGGAATTTGAACAAAAGAATATAGTATATATAGCCTAAAACTATGTGTACCTTTCTTCTTGGATCAAAAGTAAAATTTGATAAAACTTTTACCTCATCAAATGAGGAATTGAATGAGGCATGCAGCTTTTTGACCCCTAGTCTTGATGCCTTTTTCTTCTTTGTTACAACTATTAGCCTATTTAGCATGATGTTCAATGAGAACCAAATAGTTCTAATTAGGTTAGCTATGTGTATCTAGATAGTATCAGATTTCTCATATGGTTCCCAAATTGTAACCTCTAATGGTGGTTCAATAAGGCATACCTCCTTAGTTTCTATGGTGTCCTTAATAAGACTAGTCTTATCTTTTGATTCAAGTTCTTTAGGCTCATAAAGGAATTCTGCATATTTTTCCAACCTTGGTCATTGTCCTCTATGATATTCATTTGTATCTACCAATCATATTTGTCCTCCTTGTCATCTAGAACCACCACTTATTCAACCATCTCTTCTTGATGCATGAGGTCATAAAGTTTGTATTAATCATGCTTCAAACAATTAATGGAATCTTTAGAAGATCCCATTTGCTGCACTATCTCATCATCTAAATTTGCCATCTTTAAGTTCATCAATCTCACTCATGAAATCATCGTACAACTGCTACCAATGGTATTCTTTAGGAATGTTCTCTACCTTGGTAATGGTATTATATGAGTTTATCATCATGGCTACATTCCAAAGAAAGATTATCCTATACTTGATCTATATCAGCTACCACAAGATCTTGAAATTTTTTTTTAATCTTGGATAGTTGATATGTGATCAAGAAGTTCTTAGAAAATAACCTCTTGATGTACATCTAAAACTTATCTCTATTGGATATCATCTCCAACTTGCACTTACTCTTTCATCTCATCCTCTTTGACATTATGAAAGACTAAGACATGCTTTCTCTTATCAAGTGGTGTCCTAATACCGATCTCCTCTTTTGACTCTAATAATCCATCAGTATCAGTTGTGAGTTCAATATGGAGTTTACCACTTACCTCTTGAAGGAGTGGTATAGGATATTCTTGGGATGACTCCAAGAGAGATGAGACATATGAAAAACCTCCTTGGTTCAACTATTTTTATTTGATAGTCATGCTCTCCTCCTTCTTTTACATGCTATTCTAGATGGATTTCCAAGATGGAAATGACCTAGATTCTTAAGGAGGGAGGGATGGGGATTGATTAGCTTTAGATATACTTGACTGCATGACTTGGTTCCAAAATGGGAAAGATAAAAGTTCTTCTTTGACCTTTTGATTTTGGTTCTCCTCCTCTTTCCTTGTCTTTAACCTTAAATCTTTGATCTACTTATCAATATTCTCTTAGAATATCTCCTTTTTATGGTGGTCAATGTCTTTAGGAGGGATGAGCGAGGTTTGTATATGTTCAACTCCTTGTTTAAATTGGGTCATTAGATCTAGATTTGCCTCACTTTTCCTACCTCATGACTTCACCACTTGGTTCCATCTTGGAACCTTGAAGGACTTCATAAGGGGTTCTTGAGGAAGGATGGAATCTTAAACCTTAACAATAGGTTATTCCACAATAATATTCTTCTTTCTTGGACAACTCTCTTGCATATATCTCTAAGAGGGAAAGGTCTAAGGAACATATGAATAACTTGGGACATTGAAAGGGCTACTTGGAATGGTCTCTTGGGGAGGAATGGGTGGCACATAAGAATGTTGAGGTGGTGCTTATTGAGGCACATAAGGTTGGCAAGGTTGGACTCATTGTTTCTCAAGGCCTTTTATCTTGTCCTTAATTTTTTTGGATTTAACCACCTACATCTATCATCTCACCTATGAGATTATTCTAATTTTCTCTCTTAACAGGTGTCCATTCTTCTTTTATTTACTGTAATGAATCTCTCACATGATGAATCAAATGAGTAGGGACATATTATCCATAATACTTTTGTGAGCACAAATCTAGTGTATGCTTGTCAAGGCTTATTAAAATCTACTTAAGTGCTGGTATGGATGGCTCATGATAGGGTTGATGAGGAGTAGTATTATGATGAGCTTGTTGTTCATATTGAGGACCAAGAAAATATTCTTTCATATATGACTGAAATAGGTCCTCATGTTACTAGTGAGGATCATGGGGAAGGTAAGACTTATTCCCTTGATAATAAGGATCATGAGAAACTTGCCAAGGTTCTTCATAGCTCTAATAGAAATCTTAGTAGGGATAATTAGGCTCATATGGATTATGAGGTTCATATTGTAGGTACTGATAAGGAGGTATATAATAGGGATATTCACCATAACTATTCATATTAACCTCATATGTCAAATAAGATGTAAGAATTAACTAAAAAATTTCAATTAGACATACCTAGTCTGCTCATAACTAAAAACTTTGACTTGGAGTCACTATTGGTCCTAATATGCTTGATTCCAAAAGCTCATTAGACAAAAGACACACCAAGATATTTCCACTCTTTTAGACCTTGGTCCCACTGAGCATGCCAGAAAGAGATCTAGATTATACCCTAGCTAAGCAGAAGATTGTTCAGGTCTCTTTCTCAAATCTAGCTCAACATGGGACTGACCCCAGGCTATGGGTATCTTGTAATGGGGTCAGACCTATATGATTTATAATGAGTATATCTCCTTTGATGTTTCATTTAGATCATTTACACACTAATAAAACCTAATAATGAGTATATGATTTATAATGAGTATATCTCCTTTGATGTTTCATTGGGAGAGAGAGAGAGAGAGAGAGAGAGAGAGAGAGAGAGAGAGGGAGAGAGAGAGAGAGAGAGAGAGAGAGAGAGAGAGAGAGAGAGAGAGAGAGAGAGAGAGAGAGAGAGAGAGAGAGAGAGAAACCTAAGCTAACAGTAGTGATGTACCTAATGTATGGTTAATCTACCCTACTTTACTCTTAGAACACTAATGAAACAAGTAAAAGACTAGATATAGGATCCAAAATATCTATCATATATCAATGTTTCATGAATAGGTTCACCAAATGATCTAATCTAAGGGAAATGAAGGAGAGATCTAAATTAAGACACTAACCAGTCATAGTATCCACATGTGGGATTTAATTTAGAGATGTAGAACACTAAACATGAATTTTATAACCAGATGAATTAGTATCTAGATGAGATCATAATTTGAAAAGGGAGATATTTCTACCACATATGTAAATCTTACATGTACACACTATACTAGAATAATAAAATCTAAAACATATCCTTCTATTCATTTCAAGAGGTTACAAGCTCCATCTCGGTAGAGTTTGGTCATGTTTAAGAGAGTGAGTAAATAAAATATAGAGAGGATCCATTTTTTGGCTCAAAATCCTATATATAGTAGAAAGATAGATGGTAAAAATGCATTGGAGAGTGGAGGAAGTCCTTGAGATCAAGAAGTGAGGTGGCATAACTTGATTGCTTTATGTTTCCATGCCTTGATCAACAAATGGATTTCTTGTTATCCCACTAGTCTTTGAGCTCCTTTCATTGGCTGAGAGTGTCCTACTAGAGACAAGGGTTTGTTCTATGATGAATAAGTCTATTTGATAAGAATAAATTCCCTTAATTGATTCTCCTACTACCAATTTACCACCTTGGGACCTTAAGTCCATTTGGCATGCTCATAAATATTAAATTTGTGAATCCTGATACTGACAGTGCCATGTCATGAGTAGTGGTTTGTTCCTGTATTGATGATGATGGAGCCACATCAATAGATGAGCCATTTTTCATTTATCACATATCTAATCCATCTTTATAGGTCTAATATAGATGGAAAACCAATTCAAAAGCATTAGTTTTCCTAGAGTTATCCATACTTTATTGGTGCCTAGTCCCATTTAGCCACCAACTTGTCAACTTTTGATTTATATTAGGTCTAAAAGACCTATTTTTAATTTAAATACCTTTACCAGTGATGCTTGGTCTTGAATATGTATTCTAGTCCAACTCAAAATGTATTTGAGCTTAGTTCTATGTATTTTTACTAGTTTAGGTAAAAAACTAGCTCGTTAACCTTCATTGAAAACTCTTTAGGCTTGCCTTTACTCTAATTAGTTATCAATAATATAACTAGATTATTGAAATATTGACTCATCTTTATCTATTGATTTCAATCTATATAAATTCCCATGAGTCATTGATCCTCCACTAGCTGAATGCCCTATTGAAACTTGTCATGTACGTATTTGATTTTGAGATTCATTGACCCCTTTGACCTCTACTCATCATTATATTTAAATGTATAATGCAATGCATACTATTATATTTGCCTAGGACCCATTGTTTGAACTCTAATATCTACTTAATGGGTCCTAAAATTGACATCCTCACTCTTGTCAAATGGCGTTCATGTGACTATCATTGATGTCCCACAGACCATCAAATTTAAGCTCATATAGATTTCTATAGTGGATTTAACTTGATGTTAGAAAAAACATTTTATATTTTTTTACCAGCTTTTAAGGCTTGGATCTTGAAGCAAGAGAATCATAGAGGCATCAAATTTTCAAGAGATGTTCTTGAGACTCAAAAAGATGAACCCATTTGATCCACTGTTCCTAGGATCCTTTTAAGTGAAGATATTAAATGCACAATTTGGTTGATCCATTTGATCCTATGTGATGTCTTGATGATGGTCTAGTTCATTTGGCTGAGTATGGGAAACTTATAAAAATCTAATTGAGGAGCCAACTTTGAACATGCATAACTTCTACCACACTTTGATGGATGACCTAAAACTTAGCGTGTATCAACTAGGGACCAAGCTGAATAAATCTATGTGATAATTTTTTCCTAATACTACCACATGTGTGAGATATGTCCTCATTAATATACTCACTGTTGGCTCTATTTGAGCTTCTTTAAACATGGATAAGTATGGAAACTTAGCAGATTTTTCCTGAGAAGCCAACTTTGGGTCTTCATAGCTTTTGATGCACTTCAAAGAATGACCAAAAACTTAACACATATCTTCTTGGGACTAATGTTAACAAACCCATATGACCAATTCTCCCTAACTCATCCACATGTGGTAATTATTACATTATCAAAGTGCCTACTCAAGAATTTATGCCACTAGACTCAAGATGTCTAGATGAACACAATGAAGAACCAGATGAAAACCATGCACTTCCATACTCATTCCAAACACTATTAACATTCTTATGGGCCTCTAAAACCTATCCATATTCTTATACATTACCAACCTTATCCATATGGGTGAAATCTTGGTATGTGGGCCAAAAATTGGCCAACACTCAATTTAGGTGAAGTGATTATATTATATTAAAGTAATTATTTTAAGAGTTATTGGGGACCATCATTGAGTATAGTGAACTCTCTTATTTTTTTTGTTAGACAAAGATAGCCCTATAATATGGTTACTCTATGGCATTAGCTATATTATTAAATTCATTATTATTTAAAAATCCTCCATTATTCATCTTTTATTAAAGTTTTATTATTTAGAAATTTATAATAATTGGAAGAAGGGACATGGGAATGATACGTAAGAACATTTTAATTTAAGAAATTTATTTCAAATCATATAGCCAAATTATTAAGTTCATTAAAGGATGGATAAGTTTTAATAATTTTTTTCTTTAAATATTGGAATAAAACTATAAGTAAAGATGTTTTGGAGTTCACTATCTGGTGGCTTATTGTAGTAGAGGAAACATAGTTTTACATCAAAATACACTACATTCACCTACACTACTTTGAAATAAGATATGAATAGATTTACCATAATAAAACAATAACATTATAATTAATTTCATATAGTAATATTTTAGAATAATTTAAATTTACAAAGAGGGGGTTCTAGAAGTATATCTAGATTATCAAAAATCTAGATACATTTGATAGAAACAGATAATAAAAACATGTGTAAATAGTAAGCCAAACAAAACCCATAAAGCTTAGAATGAAAAAATATATTTTATTGTCTGACCAAAACCATAAAACTCATTTATTTGCATAACTAGAACCATATAAATACATTTATAAAAAATACTAAATTATGTAAAACTAATTTGATGACCTTATTCCTTAGCTCCTGGGCTTTTAAAAGCTCACTTACTTTTATAGAATTTGTTACAAGTAATCGAGAAATTAATATCTTGGGACCCTAATGATATTAAAACACCTTGAAAAATAATAAAAATTAGAGGGAGTTAATATGGGCAGCATTATCCCTCTATTATTATCAAGCTCCTAATAATTTGATAGTTTTTTAAATAAACATATATGTATAATGTAGCCTAACATTCAGACAAGTGTAATGTAAGTTTCCCAACCCTTATCATTTGAATGAATCCAACAAGTGGCAAATGTTATATGTTCTTATCTAAATGTTTGACATATAATTTTTGAATGAGGATACTTATCTAGTAAATGAAATATTTATTTTACAACTTTAATAGACAACTTATTTATGAATGTATTATCCTTAAATGCACTAATGCATGCAAATATTTATAGACTCATTGAATTAAAATTAGGATCTTATTGGAATACAAGGTGGAACATAATGGGAAATAAAATCCAATAAATAGGGACAAAAAATGAGATACTTAAAACAAGGGTCTATTGATGTGTGTCATATTCACACTTGATGTGAAGTCCACCTTAGGTAGTTTTATTATAAAGGTGTGATGTATTATGTGCACAATATTGTTAATATGAAAATTTAATGTGGTAGTTATCCTTAAATGTCTGAGAAGGGATAGATGTACCTAGGGAATGCTTCCACCTTAAACTCCATAAATAATTATCTCCCACTTATCCCTTGTACTTCTTATATAAAGAACCTTTATGTCTTTTAAGGGTGATGAAATAACATCTTGGGGGTTTTTTCTACTAGTGAGTTGGTGGAGATATAGTAATTTAGGAGAGAAAAAGATCACTCCTCGATCCTTATTATTGTTATGAAATATTCAATTATTTACATAATTATTAATTGTATATCCCTTTCTTTGGTTATTACATTTATGTATATTGGTGAAATCTCTATTTTAAGTACTTATATGTGGATGGTGTCTTTACAAACATATTTCCTTGGGTTTTCCTCATTTTTTACATAGTTTTATAGTTAAGATCTTATTCAAATCATGGTATCAAAACTAGTCTTCATAGTTAGCCATTGTGGATTTATGCATTTTCAATAAGCTCAAAATTCCCACACAACTTCTCTATCCCCTAAGCACATTTTTGAGCCAACCCTCATATAGGGTTTTCAAAATTATCCATTGGATATTTTTTTAGCAAAAAATATTCATTTTTTGGCCAACCTTCATATTGGGTTTTCAAACTTATCCATTTGGTATATTTTGTTTGAGCCAAAATGGTAATTTTAGGGTCATTTGCTTGGAGTGAGTTGTATTCTATGGAGATTTATTTACATGTTACATCTCTTATTATTTTATATCTAGGTTTTACTTTAGTTGGAATCATGTTCATGTTGTAAATTTATACGTGGAGGAGGTCTATTGGAGATTTTTCTACCATTTTAAGTTTTTGAGTTTTTTTATGTGAATTATACATTCCCATTGCATTCAAAGTTCTAGATAAAATCAAATATAACTTTTTTTCAACTTGAATTTTACACTATGAGATCATTTAGAAAGCAATATAGATCCATTCCATGAATATTTTGAAAACTCATAGGGGTAAGAATGAGCCAATGGGAAGGAAAATGACCTTTTAAGCTCATATGGCATGTTTTCGGGACCTAATTTCATGTTTTCTTAATAAACTAAGATGAGTTGTTAGCTTTATATTTGGATATGGATTAGATATAGGTCTCTTTAGAGGGTGGTTTTATTTAACCCAACATATTTTTTAAGATATACATAGTGGTGGGGTCAATTTTTCATTTGGATGAACCTATTTTCCACAATTTTCAATTTTTTGCGTAATTTTCTAACCAACTCTTATTTTTGGACCTTCTAGAGGCCATAAATTTTGATTGGTAACTCAAATTTGCATGATATTTTTAAAGGGCACATTTTTTCATGCTCCTCATAATAATAATATATTTTTAGTGTGATTATATCTTAGAGCTGTAGTTTTTCAACATAAATAATTATTTTTTAACCATAAATCATATTGCTCTATGTGTTGAGTATAGATGCCACCTCATTTTTAGAGGGAATCAATTTTTTAGTTATTCATATACTTATGGGTGGGTTTTCATATGTTTAACTTGAAATGATTTGTAAAGTGTCATGGGTGGTTTGATTTTTATCATTGCCTAACTTCATATGAGTGTACATTTTGTCATGCACCCTTTTGTCAAATAATTTTTTGGGTCCTTCATGTGGCATTCCCACTTGTGTTTTTTTTCACACCTACCACATTGAAACACTTTTTGAGATATTGAAAGTTGTGATTTATTCACTCTCTATTCAAAATTATATTGGGGGGGGGAGGTGTTATTGATGCATTATACATTATAAAGGTAATAATTCCTTAGTTATTTGTTGAGTATGCCACGCATTCACTTATGAAAATGAGCGCTATTATTTTTATTGTAACATGATGTCTTATGTTCACCATAATGATTTTCCACTTTCAATTTTTGCTTTATTCCTTCCATTAGAGGATTCACCAAATTTAATAATCATCTACTACAACAACTTCATTATTATTTTACTCTTTCATTATGCATGGGTGCCTTATAAATCCCACTTGATGTGACCTATATTTATGATCTTAAGACCTTATTTTATTCTACCATATCAACTAATTTGATATTTAGGGGGTGTTTTTGTATGTTATATTCACACTCGATGTGAAGTCCACTTTAAGTAGTGTTCACAATTATTACACTACTCTTGAATTTTACCCTTTCCCCTATCTAATTTCCTTGTTGAAAATGATCTTGATAAAAATTTTATAATGTAAATGGGATATATTTAAATTCAAATTTAAATAATGGGCTTCTCCCACTATTTAAATATTTAATCTGATGATTCAAAAAGTAGTTACATGGATGAAAAAACAAGTATTTAATTTTAGAGGAGTCCATGCTTTTATTAAAGAGCTATGAAGTTAATCAAGGAAGCTACATGATCTCATATCAATATAAATATTTAAAATAATGAGATCTTCTAATTTTTAAACTATATATATAAGGGCATAAGAGTCAAAGGAACAACATGCTAAGTACGTAGAAATGCATGGGAAAATATAAAATGAATTAATTGAGTCACTACAAGGGACATATTCTAATATTTATATTGAATTCCCCTCCACTTGTGTAATGGGTAGCTGAATTTAATTATTTTCCATCCCTTTTATCTTCCATTATTCTTTTATATTATGTAATTACTCATTTTGATCAAAAGAGAGATGATCTTGTTAAACTTAGTCCCCTAAATTTTTAAATTTAGATACAAACCCCTGTAATTCTATTGTGTATGAATATTTTGAACCTTATTTTTTAATGTAATGTGAATATGCATAATCTCTACAAGTGAAAAACATGTGTGGCTCTCTTTTTTCTACCCTCTAGTTTCTATATTTTTGGTCACCTTGTTTTGTTTCTTGCCCTTGCATTCATTTTATTTAGTTTTATTCACTTCTTGTATTACATACTAGTAGCATTAAATTTGTATAGATTGAGGGTCATCCCATTTTATTGCATCACCACATTTAAATTCCTCTCTCCCCTTTTCCATTTCAAGTTTTATTTTCATGTTGGTAGAGTAACATTAGAGCAAGAAATAGAATCAACTATGCCTAAAACATTTCTACAAGGAGTAGTTCCACACTAAGTAGATATCCCATGCTATGTTTTATTTCTAGGATAGATTTAATCAAATAAATTTAGACATTAATAATTTTAACACACCTAGTGGGACATGATTTGGATTTAATTTGAAAATTTCATGTAAATCCTCCTAATTTACATTAAATTTTTATATATTTTTGAGATTTTTAGACCCATCTACTTTTGAAAGCAATTTGTATCACTTAGAGAATCTCTTGGTCAAAGAATCCCATATCAAAGAGAAATATACCTTGCCCTACCTTCAAATCAAGAAAAATTCAAATATTTTACAAATAAGGCTTCATTTATATATATTTCCTTTTTGATGTAATGAAATCAAACAATAAATGGCACACCAAAGATCCCTTCCTTTTGTATCTTAGAATTATGGGAACTCACTTCAAAGATAGAAGTAAAATTCCATACCTAAAGTAGCTTTAGATACTCTTCCTACATTAAATGGAGATGGTTATATTAACCCAATAAAGAATATAAAAGATGTATCAAATCTATGTTCATTGAATAATATCATACAAAATCATGTTGAACTTAGATTACTTGCTTCATCATTAAAATGAAAGGCACTAGAATGGTTTAGAGGATTAGCTTCCCTATCAATATCAACTTGGGATCATCTTGGTGAGAATTTACACAATAAATTTAGAGAGAGGTTAGATGTTTTATCTCTAATTGAGCATTTGAATGCCATTAAAAGGGATATAATAGAACATGTGTTATATTTCAATCTTAGATTTGATAAAACATGGAAAATATTACCTGTAGAGATCCATTTTCCACTAGGTATGACTTCTTTATGCTATATAAAATCTTTCAATTCTAATATTGCATTAACGATATAAGATGTAGGTCGGGAAACACTAAAAGAAGCCTATGAATTTACCGTCATAACTAAAATCAACATTATAACTGCTGTTGAGTTATCTCCTATACCTAGAATACCCTTAAAACTTGAGTTTCATGAAGTTTCTCATAATCACCAAAACTCCACCTATAAAGTCCTAACCCTATCCCAACCATCCCATAATCAATACTTGAATGAAATAAGAATCTTAATAACATAAGTTTTTAATTATTTCATATATTTTAAAAATCAAATATCTTTCCATTAGGCCCATGAATAACTAGCCATAAGTTTCTCATCTTCTCTCTTATTATTTTCTTGAATTTTATCATTGGTTCAAAATTAATTTCTTGACTCAATTTAGTAAGAAATGACAACTATTTTTTCAATTCTAGTTAGTGGGTTTGTTTGAATCCCAATTTTTTTTGTTAGCCTAATATTTCCCAAATCATGTATAATAAAGATGCATTTTTCATCACCCTACATGGTATTTTGAACTATATATGTGTTTTTATTTTTATGTACATAATTTTTAGTAGGTTCTAAAAAGAGTTTCAAAGATGAACAAGTTTTATAGAGGAAGATAAATGAAAATTTCAAGATAAAGCATTTTTTTCTATTCCATGGTTATATTTTGGTGAAGTTGTAGAGCTATGCAATAAAAACTGTGGAAGAATTCATTCTCAAAATTATTGCTTTTGTATGCAAAACTATGTCAAACAGGGTTGTGGGGGAATTTTACAAATTTAAAATATTTTCAATAGAAATGTTAGGGAAGAAATAAGAAGCCCAAATTTGTGAAGTAGAAATGGAGGCTCATTCTAGTGAAGTTACAAAGCCATGGAGAAAGAAATGGGTGAGATTTGAATGGTTGAAAAGGCTCATTCCCATGGATAAAAAATGGCTTAAAAATGACTTAAACATTTTATTTTAAAATCCCAGAAAGACCTCTAGCCATTGATCCTTATAATATGTAATGATGTGAGTTATTATTGAAAACATTCTTGATGTAATTAAATAGAAAGAACTCCAACTATTAAATTAAAAGGATCCCCTCCAACCCTTGATTTGAGTTGAATTTTTATTAAAAGTTAAATGAACTATAAAATTTATAGGTCATTTTTGGATTGAAAAGTTAATGGACATGTGACAAAGTGAGTTATTTTAATGAAGCATTTTGAGCTATTAAATCTTTAACAGATTGAGATAAGTGTCATTAGCTAAACAAGGAAATGGTAGACCCCATAATTTTTTAACTTGTAAGATTTTCCATGAGAAAAATAATCTCAAGAAAATATGTTGAACATCTCCAACTATCGATATACTTAAGATCCAATGGTCTAGTGTGTTAGACGCATGGTAAACCTGAGCCCTTTTGAAAATCCAATGTGGCATCATATGTAATATTCCCCTCTAGATTTTACATCTACCACATGGATCTATAGTTGTTAGATATTCATTTATTTAAAATATTTTAAATTCAAAATAGAGATAGAATGAAGGCACCCACTCAGAATGGTTTAAAATTCAAAACTTCATCCATCCATCAAATCAAGATTTGCCCCTTAATCCATTTATCTTAAAAGATAAAGTGTATAAAGTAAAGGCTTCATCTTTAATCTTTAACTGTTGATATTTATAAGATCCAAAAATGCAATTTCATTTAAAAATGATGGCTAACATCACATCTTAGAATCATCTTAGGACATTTGATTAACAACTGACCAAATGAACTCTAGCTATTTGATCAAATAAATAAGATTTCAATCCTTAGCTTAGACAAGAAGCTTTTGAGAGAGGAATGGATGAATCTTAAGAAGCCACAACATGGAAAATACATGAAATGATGAGCTTGAGCTGAAATAGAGAGTTTGAAGCATTGTATTGGTGTGAATTTTGAAAATTTTAGATCTGTTTAGAGAGATGGAATAAATTTAGGGAACGACTCACATGAAGAAGAAAATAGAGGTTGCCACTTGACCCTACTAGGGGATATTACCACCAGACACACACCTTTTAATTTTTAGAGACAAAGGAAAGATTAGAAAAGAGATTGTGCTAGATGAATCAAAGATTTTATTAACTCATATGCCCAATGGATGAAGGCTAAGATTGTGATTTTGATGCTTTGCATGCAAGCTACCCTTGATAGCCAATAGGATGTTCATAATTATCACACCAAGCTACAATTTTCACTAGTATAATTTCCTTAACAAAAATTATCTTGTTTGAACTTCTCAAATGTAAATGGGATATATTTAAGTTCAAAATTAAATAATGGGCTTCCCCCACTATTTAAATATTTGATCCCATGAGTCAAAAATAAGTTATGGGTATAAAAAAAGAAGTTTTTAATTTTAGAAGAGCTTGTGATTTTTATTGAAGAGCTATGAAGTCAAAAGAGGAAAAATTATGAAATTTGTATTCAATTCCCCTCTAATTTGGTAATGAACAACAAAATTTAATTATTTCCCCTCTTTTCTCTTCCATTCTTCTTCTATATTATGCAATTGTTCATCTTGAGTAAAAGAGAGATGATATTCATAGAATTTTAGTCCCCTAAATTTCTAAATTTATATCACTACCCCTATTATTATATTATGTATGAATATATTAAACCCTTTTTTGGAATGTAATTTAAATTTGAATAATTTTTGAAAGTGAAAAGATTTTGTGGCTCTTTTTTTTTTCCCTCTAGTTTATATCTTGCTAGTAACCTTGTGTTGCTTCTTGTCCTTGCATTCATTTTGTTTAGTTGTCTTCACTTCCATTCTTACATGCTACTAACATTGAGTTCATATAGATAGGGAGTCATCCCATTTTATTATTATGGTGCATTACCACATTTAATTTCATGTTTCTCTCTCCCCTTTTCCCTTCCAAGTTTTATTTTCATGTTGGTAAAGTAACATTATAATAGGAAAAAAAACCATCTCTAGAGGTTTTTTTTGTAAGGTACAATCCCACACTGAGTAGAGATCCCATGATATGCTTGATTTTTAGGTTGCATTTAATTTAAAAAATCAAACATTAATAGGTAGTTTTTCTATTAAGATGTGGTGTATTATATGCATAATATTATTAATATGTGCATTTAAAGTTATATGTGCATTTAATGTGTTAGATAATCATATGTATGAGAAGGTTTAGTTGTACCTAAGGAGTGATTCCACCTTATATTCCATCTATTATTATCTACCACTCACCCCTTATAGTTTGCATATAAGGAATCTTTATGTATTTTATGGGTCATGAACTAGTATCTTAGAGCTTATTTATAATAGTAAGTTAGTAGAGATGTAGTCGTTTAGAAGAACCAATGATCACTCCTTGATCCTTATTATCTTTATTATGCTATTTTTTTTTCATAGTTCTTAATTGTATATCCCTTTATTTGTTTAATACAATTTTATTTATTAGTAGAATATCTCATTCTAAGTACTTGTATGTAGATGGTGTCTTTACATGTAAAGTTTCTTGGGTATTCTTCCTTTTTGACATCACTAGTACAAAAACAAAAATATATGATTAAAAAAACTAATAAAATTGCATATAAATGACCAAACATGATCACATGACCACTAATAGTTTATTTCCAGTCATTTATAAAGTGACCAAATTGATGACTAAACCATTTTTAGTCATTTATTGGTTGTTTTGATTGATCAATTTGGTAGTATATTTAGTCATTGATTGTTGTAATCTGGTCTCTTATTTAGTTATTTTTTATTCACTGATATATTTAGTCATTGATTGTTATTGATTGGTCACTTATTTAGTCATTTTTATTCACTAATTTTTATCCATTGGTAGTTTATTTAGTCATTAATTTTAATCATCATTTTGATTAATATGGTAGTATATTTAGTCATTTTTATTCACTAATTTCACTGGTCATCATTGTGTCATGATCACATTTATTATGAGTATTTCAAAACAACAATATAATAAGATCACAAGAGGCAATATATGATTAACAAAACTACTAAAAACTAAAATATAGAAATATATCAAAGAAAATAAATATCACACGAGGAAACCTCAATATTTTAAGGCATGTTCTCACACAACAAATCTTGGCAAGCTCTTTCACATGTGCAATCATTATAGGATCAGCCTATATTTTACTAAAGATTAGGTGTGGGCTTCAAAAGCTTCCAATTTTTTTGATTCAATTTTTGTTAAATATCTTTGGTGGTGGTTTACTTTGGTCTAGGTCCCTTTTTAGCTATGCAACAATTTGGTGAAGCTTTCAGTCATGGGAGGAGATAGAGTCAAAACTAAACCGTTATCATGTGATGAAACTCAAATGGATGCTATACTCTAGAGTATATGTTATGAAGGTGGAATTTCTCATTTTATTTAATATCTAAATGGATATGATGATAATATCTCTATTTTTTTTACTACAAAGATAGGATGGTGATTGTAAAGTTCAAGTTAGAGGTATAGAGTTTGTTTTTAATGAGGAGTTGATTGTTAAGGCCATGAGTTTACACTACAGGGAAGAAGATTGAAAAGACTTTCCAAAGTTCAAGACACAAAGGGGTTGAAAAAATTCTCCATTGAAGGAGAAGCATCAGTGAAGTTGTAGGGAGGCTTTGATAGAGAGAGATTACTTAACCCTTATGATAAGGTATGCATCACCATCATGAAATATTTTACCCTTGAAGGTAATTTTAAGTGTTTTTTACATTACCATTTTGCTCTTTTGAATCACTTTCATCACAAGGTGTTGGTTAACTTCCCCTTTTTCCTCCTATCATCTTTGGAGATATATGTTAAGTCTATCAAAAATTCCCTAAAAAAAAAACCTAGCTACCTCCACCATTCCACTCCACCAAGGTCTTATCTTCAGGCTTTATCACTTTCACCTTATGTTGTATCCCTCTAAGCCTTTAAAATCATAGGTGTTAGAAAGTTATGAGGACAGTGACCCTGATGAATACCACATTCCCATGAGAGTGGGTCCCCATATTTCCCTACCCTTTTTCAAAAACCTTATTCCCCTCTCTTTAAACCTATCTCATAAGTTTGAAATCTTTTCCCCTCTCTGATTGGGCTCTAGTTGTCCCTCCGTGATAGCTGTGACTTATAGATCCCCTAACCCTTCTCACTCTTAGTTTTTGAAGGGTTGTGGGAGATAAAAAATAACCCTTCCTTTTCTAGTAATAAAAATAGGAAATTGATTATTCAAATTAATTTTGAGATCACTCAGGGGAAGAGTAAGAACAAGAAAGTGGTGGGGGTGGAGCTTCAAAATTTGGCTAGTGATAAAGAGCACCTGGAGGCCCTGACACAAGGTGAGGAGGCTATAGAGGAAGGCTTTGGTTTTAAATTTTAGAGCTGTTCAAAAATAAAGATGAATATCAAGAGATTTAGGAGACTGGTAGGGGGAAAATTTGTTGGTGAAGACTGTGGATGATCCCTCTACCTCAAATCTGGGGGAGGAAGTAGGTAAACTAAAAGATAAACCCAATCCTAATCAACAATTAGAAAATGAGGGAACCGGTTGTTTTTAAGAGTTGAACAACTCCACTTATGACTTTAACAAGGAGGATTTCATGGATACTAGTGAAGAGGAGAGCTAGATTGAAAGGGAGATGGAGGAAGTGAAGAAGGGTTTACACTCCCTTCAAAATAAAATGAAGGTGTTAACCACTATTTTATTAAAAGTTGTCCACCATGCAGCTTCCTCCCTATTGATTCTATAAGACCTCCCAAAAGAAGATAAAGATATAGAGGGAAAAATTGATAACATGGAGGACCTTCTCAGGTTCATCAAAGAAGATTGGAAACATTTGATCAAAAACTAATGTTTTTATTATGGTTATCCCTAGTCTATTTGTTGTTTCATATATTTTTTTGTCTATCCACTATTTTTTAGCTTTCAGTGGCCTTTGGGCTATTTTTTTCCCCTTGGGCTTTCTATACTTGGGCTCTGCACCCTCTTTGTAGACTTATAATATCAAAAACATATCATCGATGTAATTGTAAATGCTCACTTCTTGAAAGAATAATTTATAAACCTTTAATATGGATTACAAATGATTATTACAGACACCTATTACATTATTTTAATTGTTACATTCTGTAGTCGAGTGTATCTTTTCAGCTTCTATTGGATGCATTAGTAGTATTATAGATATTTTAAATATATTTATCAAAAAAATGTGGAGAGATGTCAAATTTTATACTCCTATTTTAGATTTGTCACATACCATATTGATTAAGACTCCATTAAATTCTTCATTAATTTATAGTTGACAAGAGTATGAAAAAATTTAATTCATAATATTAAGGACAGTAAAGGTAATTCCAATTAGGCTACAAATTGATTAAGTCACCTCCAATTAAGTAATAATATTACCTTAATATTAGGCACAAGAAAAGTAGCTCCAATTATGTTTGAAACTAATTATGTCACCTCTAATTACAGCACTAACAATAGTCCTGGATTCATGTGGCCATGAGACTTTTAAATGGCCCATGATGTATGACAATGATCCTTAATTTTATTCATAGACCACATAAAATGCATAAATATTATTCTAATCAATATGTAGAACATGACTATGATGAATCCATGAATATTTCTCATGAATCAACGTTTACAACATTAGGGAATATAGCTTACTCTAATTTGAAACTCAAGATGAATTAATAAATGTTTGGGTATTAGATAAAAGTGCCACTAAACATATGACATAATGATGAGACTTTAAAGCATATGACATAAAACACAAAAAAATGTAATCAATCATTCATTTGCACATAATGAAACAACTATTAAGAAGGAAAAATACTAAAATTTTATTGAGAAAAGGTGTTCTTACAATAGATATGAGACATAAATATGTGTCTTTGCTTTGAAAAATATGTTAATAGAAAGTGTGTTTCTCAGTGCTGTGACTGAGAAAATTAAGTTCAATGCCTTTTTTGCTTATACAACTTCAAACTAGACAAAAAACACTAAGAATATCCCTGAACAACACATTCAAACTATTGCATAAAGAAGTGGACCAAGTTATCTAATAGCTAGTGCATGATAAACATCAACTATTTCATTTTTTTCAAATATTTTAGTGGCCATCATGTGAAGGTCCCTTCTTTCTCTTTCAGACAGACAACTCCATCTATTTTGTCTTCATAAGTAAGGGGTATGTTACTTGTGACCTTTAAAATATTTACATTTATAGATCTTGTTCCTTTCAATTTGACTCCATGTATAATAGATAGTGATTGAATCTGCCCAATACCCATAGTAGCACCATCAAATAGATCTAACACCTAGACTTTATCCCCTTCTTCGAGTTTATCGATAAATGTCTACAAAAAAATACACATTATATTGAGATATAAAACACATATTATATTGTAAAAATGGAGAGGGGCAATGCTCACATACATAGTTGTAGAGGAAATTTGAATCAATTTTGGGTTCTTCAAGAAGAAAAATACCACCTTAGGAAAGGGGATTCACAAGGTGTTGATGGAAATTTAGGATATGGTAGAGTTAAAGTGAGTCAAAGGGAGAAGATTTTGGTTGTCAATTCTCTTTTGAATGTTAGAGGTGGTTATGCATGAAGCTAGGAAGGAAGAGTGCCCTTCCCAATGATATAATGACTTTATTTCAATACTATCCCAATATCAAAATACATTCTACTTATCATTTTTTATGGTTGATAAGTCCCACAATTCTAATCTGGGAACTTTGAAAGGAACGAAACTAAAGATTGTTCCAAGACAAGAAATTGAGTCTCAAATCCCTCCAAAATAAGATTAAAGCAAGTATTGTATAAATAGTTAACAATAAATTAAACTCTATTGAGTTAAAATAACATTTTAAGCATGAAGAATGACAAAACATTGGGATAAATAACTGACAATTGTTATATTACCTCAACTAATTTAGCACAACTATGATGATTGTGCTACACATTCTTGTCCATTTCATCATGATCACTATCAATATCATAGCTCTGTTGACATCATGAAGGTGTTTTTGTTTTCTTGTTGCTTTGATAAAATTTCTCTACATGTGGTTTAACCATCATGCAAAAAAATATACAAAGCATTCAATAGTCAAGTAAAGAATGCAAGCTATAAATTTGTCTAAAAGAACATTTTTTGGATCACTCCAATAATAAAGAAACTAGGTTGGATTCTCCTATGCTCAGATTTCAATAATCTACTTATTAAGAGGCATATATATATATAATTTCCAAACAAGAAGAAATGAGATCAATATAGCCTCTTACCTCAGCTGAATCTATGGATTTATGCTCATTTCATGCAAAAATTATAGGGTTAATGGAGGCAACCAACTACAAAACTTGCTGAGTGAGACTGAATAAGCAACTCATTACCTATCGGTACCCTTCATTTGAGTTGACATGATCTAAATATGTTCCTACTAGGAATTTAACATATGGCTATGAAATCTCTGTTGACAAACTAAATTTCCACTTCATCCCACTCTTAAATTTACTAGGTCGATCTAGTGCTACCATATAATTGACAATATCTTCTGCACCTGCTTCTCTATTATTTTTTTCCACCTAAATACAATGTCAATCTCAACATATAGTCAGTTTAATAAAAAATTAAAATAAATAACATAATTTAAATTGAACCAAAAAGCCATACACTTACTATTAATTTGTCCATTTTGGCCTACAACCCACCTCAGCCAAATGTATATCCATCTGTCACATTATCTCTTAATCTCTTGCCTCTATTACTCTTTGCCAAATATTCTTCAGAATGCATACTTTCTTTCAATGCCTCCCATTTTTTGGGAGATAGAGTGGAGTCTAACCTCTCTTTTCCCTCCATGATTATTTTTCTAAAATTATTCATCAAAATTCTCATATTTTACTTATAATATTTTCTATATATTTGTCCACCAGTAGTCTCTATTGTTCCCAAAATCTGTCACTCATTTTTAGGACAACATATGAATTATTTTGGTCTTGCGAGCCAAAATTCTCTTTTCCCTTCTCAAAAAATTGTTTTGAGTATTCAATTTCTCCATTATTCAAGATTTTTCAGTTAACAAACTCTACGGGCTTGTTTCTATGAACTCTGTAGGATGATTTCTATGGACTCTATAGGCTTGTTTTTATGGACTCTATAGGCTGATTTCTATGGACTTTGCAGGCTGATTTCTATGGACTCTGTAGGCTGATTTCTACAGACTCTGCAGGCTTGTTTCTACGGACTCCGTAGGCTGATTTCTACAGACTCTATAGGCTTGTAACTATGGACTCTACATAAAAGAAACAAGTTCCCAACACTTAGGCAATTTCAAGGTTGGTTCAACATCGAGGTTCAACCAAAAGGTCCATTGGCAAGCTTAAAGAGTTAAGTGCTTCAGTAAAAGCTCAAAGTTCAACCACTTCAGCAAGTTCAATGGCTTCAAAGGACTTAAAGAAAAGAAGAAAGATTTAACCTGTTGAACCACTAAATCTTGAACCAAAATGGTTCACAGGTTCAAGGTTCAATGAGTTCAATCAAAGTTTGAAGAGTTGTTTCAATCAGTTGGTTCAAACGAATGGTTCAAAGCAGTTGGTTCAACTAGTCAATTGAATGAATGGAACACAATATTGAACCATTGAACCATTAAACCGTTAAACCATTGAACCATGATTGGTTCAATTGGTCAGTTCAATCAGAAGGTTCAAATGAGTCCCCCAAAACCCAAAGGGCAAGTGCCCTTGCAGAAGGTAGTGAATAAAAGGGAACAAAAAGATACCTTTCAAAAAGATTTTCTGTGGTAAAATTTTACAAGTGAAATCATTATCCAAAGGAATTCCTTTAGACAAATTGTCTGAAGGAATTCCTTCAAAAATTTTGTCTAAAGGGATGATTAAAGGCCTGATGGGAAGTGACTAAGTCAAAGGAAAGAAATCCTTCAGACAAAATGTTCGAAGGAATTACTTCAAACATTTTGTCTGAATAATTTCTTTCCTTGCTTCAGAGATTTTGTCTGAAGGATTTGAAGAAGAAGGCTGCCCGAAGGACCTCGAAGGGTAGGTACCTTTGTGAGGGGCTCTTAATGACCAAGGATTGGACCTTTATCAAGGCTCAAATGGACACCTTCCCTTTGGGGGGTCCCAAAGACATAAATTTGAAGGAATTTCAAAGCTCGAGAGACTTAGAGAAAACAAAGGCTTCTAAGAAAGAGGATGAACTGTTGAACCTTGAACCAAAATAGTTTAAAGGCTCAATAGGTTTAATGGTTCAAGGAAAGTGAATGAACCAAAGAAAAAAATGAACCAAAGAAACAAATGAACCAAAGAATCGATAGAACCAAGGAGCTGAGAAGGACACCCAAATCATTGAACCAGTGAACCAATGACATCCTCGTGGATGTCAAATTCAGGGTAATGAAATATCTATTGATTTTAAAATGTGGCACGGAACCTAAAAACAAACTCAATGACCAGCTAAAGAGGGAGCTAAAAGAGCCAATAGAAATGGAAAAGATAGCCCAAGAGCTCAAATTGTAATAAGAAAGAGGGAAAGACCATAAATATCTACGTAGGAGTTATTTCTAGTAGGTGGAACAGTCCACCAAGTAGGCATCTGAGCTCGCAAGAATTAAAAGGTGAAACCTATTTTTCTCCCTTGGAATAAAAGTGAGGGGACAACCATGTTCATATTGGAAGAAAGATCAGATGACCTATGCTAAGGAGAAGATATTTAGGATGAATTGACATGCCACAGTTAAGGCAGATGCCCTATTCCAGCATGGCCTCTTTAACTGAACTAAAAATGAATTCAAGGCATTGAATGCAACATGGGCCATTCCATGAAACAAAGTGCCAAGTATTTCTTGGCCGCTATATATTGTAGTCTCTTATTTTATGCAAGGGAGATATTTTTGGTTATAGAAGCAAAACTTTGCCAAAATTGAAAGGTGATTATTGAAACTTTGAGCTCAAATTGTTGATCATATTTCTTCATATGAATGAGAAAGTAGGTTATTTCTAGACTTTGTGCTTTAAAAGTTTGTGTCATTTAGAAGATTTTTCTTATGTCTATTTCTTGAATGCATTCTTGTCCATTTTGATGAAATAATCAAAACTAGTGGAAGTAATCAGGAAGGTGTCCTAAAGTCAACTGTGGAGTGACTTTGTGCTACCACCATTGTATTTAGTGTGTTTTCTATTTGTTTCTATGTAAAGGATCTTGGGATGACTTTGTGTCGCCATTATCCTTCATATTTCACTCTTGGAAAGTCAAGGTGGAGACTTTGTGCTACACCTTTTTCTGTTGGTTACTATTCCCCCTATTACCAATTACTCATTACTTATCAGAAAGAACTCCTACTATTTGTTGTAAGACCACTTATGAAAGAAGAGAAGTGCCTTCAGTGTTTTCACTTGGATTTATCCTTTGTTTGTGAACATCATCTCTAAAATAAGAAAGATGGATGGTGTTGTCCTACCCCTGAGTGTTATTTTTTGCATATATATAGTATATAGCTCCTCATAACTATAGGGAACCTCCCCTTGATGAGAGGAGAGATTTGTCCCCTTTTGATGTGGTAGAACTACACATTTGGCCAACAAATATCCTTATGCTATGGTTGAAATCACCTATTTTGCTCATTAGTTAGCTAGTGACAAAATATTCACCCAACAATTTTTTGGCGACTCTAATGGGGACACAACAATTTTGCTCAATTTGAAGCCTCAAGCTTCAAATCAAAGCATCACTTGTGTCTTATCCATTAACATGATAGCCTTATCCATTTCCATTATATACTCTAAGCTGTAAAACCAGAAACGTTGGAGATCAAGTGTTTCATTTCAAAAGTCAATTCTCTGCTAGCTCCATGCAATAGTTTTTTAGCAACTCTGTTGGGGAAGAGAGCACAATTTGAAGCCTCAAGCTTCGAGCTGAAGCAGGGCCAGTTCTTTTCCATTTTTATTCTACAATTTGGCAACTCCATGCTATACTAGAAGCCAAAGATCCCAAGCTATTACTGACCCTATTTTTGAGTTGGTGCAACAGGGTAATTTCAATTTATTTCCTCCACAACTTCAAGTTCAATGAACTAGGAGTCTTCTTCCTACCCATACCAAATCACCAATACAAGGCAGAGCTTCTTTTTATACTATTAGTAGAGCTTTTCCTATACATACTCCACCTAAATTTGTTATTCCCACTTTCCATAATTAAATCATGGCAGTTCAGGGCCCCCTATGGTAACTCTTTTGGTCCACTCAATTTAACTCTACCTCTACATGAGCTACCACGCAGTTCAAGGAAGAATTTCCTCAAATTCTTTGGTGATGTGAGAGTTCATCCTAATGAACACATTACATCTTTTAGCATATCCTGTAGTGTGATAGGTGTGGAGAATGAGGACATAGCAGTTAGGCTATTTGTGGAAACATTGCAATGTGCTGCTACAGACTAGTTTTATCATTTGTAGGCCCAGACTGTGACTAAATGGAACACTCTCAAAGCTAAGTTTGAAGCAAGGTTCAAGCCTACAGAAGATGTGATTGCCCTGCTATCCCAGCTCACATAGATTAAGAAATAACCTCATGAACCTATGAGGGAATTCATTGCCAAATTTGACAGGTTGAGGAATAGGATTCCTATAATTACTCAACCAACACCTGAGAACCTTAAATGTTTCTTCATCAACTCACAACTTCCTGAAGTGAGTTTTTTGCTGAGATGTGCTAGCCACATAGACCTTACCATTGCTCAGGATTTGGCCATTGAGGTGGAAGATGACCTTATCTTGGTAGGAAAGATAAGGAGAGATCCTAATAGAGGCAAATATTCTTCATCTTCTAAATATCCATCTATAGGCACCACTGATCCAATGGTGCAGAAGTTGGAAAATGAGTTTCTTGATCTTAGAAAGCAAATGGCTCAAGGGATGTCATATGCCCCTTTGTATAGAGATATACTAAGGAGGACATTCCCTAATTAGTCATACCAAGGCAATGCTGCCAAGAATCAAAGGCAGCCAAATTGTCTTCCTCCCCCTCAAGGGAAATTGGCCATTGAAGCACCTCCAACCAATTTAGTAGTTGGATAGCTTGAATCAAAATTAGATTTGTATTTCTAGCCTGAGTTGAGTCCAAAAGATGATGATAATCTCTTCACAGAGGGAGAAGAAGAATTAGCTGGTGACTCCAACATTAGTTTCCTAAATTACCAGGATGAACCCAAAAGTGAAGGTAAAGCAGTTGAGGGATCATACGCTGTGTTCACCTAGTCCAAGAATCATTCATCCCAGTAAGTTGATAAGGAAAGATCAGAAGAGTGAGCTCAACCTACAATTTCAATTGCCAAATGAGAAACTTCTCTGCCTTTCCAGCCAAAGGACCCAATGAGTAATAAAAAAGTAACTCAAGTACGCCTTCACCTTCCACTTCAATTTTGAAAATCAGTCATCCCCCCTAAAAACCAAAAGGATGAAATACCTTTCCCTATTCCTAATTCATTTTAGACATTTGACATAGTTGACCATGTCAAGAAAACTAAAATTCAAATTTCTGAATTTGAATTCTTGCAATCCAACCCTAAGCAATTGGATAAGTTAGTGGAATGTGTGAATAATAAAACCATCCCTGTAGGACTAGTTGTTCCAAAGGTGACTCCTATGTCCACCCAAAATAACCTTGTCATTGATCCTCCTACTGCTCCTAGAAGGATTGAACCATTTTATGTCTCCCTACTGATAAATGGACACCAACTAAATAATTGTATCATAGACTCAGGTGCATCTGACAATGTCATGCCTACCAAAGTTGTAGAATCCCTTGGTCTCACACTAACCAAGACATTTGAGAGATGTTTCTCTATGGAGAACAAACAAGTGCCACTGTTGGGAAAAATCAAGGATGCCCAATTTGTATTTTTAGCATTCCCGAACAAAAGGATCAAGATGACAGTCCTAGTGGCTGACATCCTAGCCTCATACAACATTCTTCTTGGGAGAAATTTCTACAAGGATGTTGGTGGAAAATTAAGTATGGACCTATCTAAGGCAAGGATCCTAGTCAAAGGCATTATGTAGAGATTACTCCTTGAGAAGGAAGCAAAATATGTGGTCACTCAAACATCAGCGCCTGAAGCTCAAATTCTATTTGAGTCTTTAGGCATGGGTAATTACTTCCTGACTACTGAGAATGCTCTTATCTTAGCTGATGAAACTTTTGAAAATGACAGTATAAAAATTGGTTTAAATAAAACAATAGAAGACATAAGAGAGCACAGTGCAAGCCCAAAGGAATCCTCTCCTCCAAATAAATAAAAATCTAAGGTAAGATCAATTTTTGATGATGTATGGATACTAGAATTTGATGTTAGTTTTTCCTCTACTAGTTCAGGAGTTGAGATTGTGTTGATATCTCCTCAAGGAGATATTTTTCCTTCTTCATACAAGTTACAATTCAACAATACTAACAATACTGCTAAATATGAATCGTTACTTCTTGGATTGAAGGCCGCTCAAGACAAGGGCATCCAACTCCTTCATGCCAAAGGAGATGTTGAGATGGTGATTTATCAGGTGAAAAACTTGTACCAAACCAAAAATGAGAGATTGTGCCACTACCACAATCTAGTTTGGGATCAAATTAAAAGCTTTGATGCTTTCAGTATCTTTGTAGTGCCCAGGGAATTCAATGATAGAGCAGATGCATTAGCTATTTCAGCAATTCTTATGGTTCCTTATCCAAATTTTAAGGGAAATAGGTAGACTATCAAATTGGTATTTTGACCAAGTGTGCCTGATAATGGCAATCATTGGCAAGTGGTCAATGGTGACAACCAAATCATTGCCTTCCTAGAATAAAAAGACAACTTTGAACAACTTCACTTCGAAGGCAGTGAGCCTCAGAAGCTTGAACCGGCCCTTAAATCAAGTTCAGATGTAGGTGAAGAATTCCTACAGCTAAAGGGGAATAAAATTTCCAAATAATTGGTTTCCATTGAGAAGTTGTTTGACAAGCACGATAGGTTCATCATATAGTAGCAAATGGATTCAAGCTCTTCTCAGGAGTTTGATTAGATAAATTTGGGTACCAAGGAAAATCCTAAGATGGTGAACATCAAGAAGTGTTGTACTCAAGAAGAAAAGTTTGAGTTCCCTGCTCTACTCTACCAGTACATAGATATTTTGGCATACTTTTATGATGATTTTAAGTCACTCAGCCCTGAAGAAATTCACCATGAAATTCCTCTCAAGAGTGATTTAGTACCTTACAAGTAGAAATCCCAGCAATACAATCTGAAGATATTAGGTACTATTCTATCCAAAATATAGAAAATGTTGAATGTTAAGATAATTTTACCAATCCATCATTCCACATGGATTGCAAGCATAGTTCCTATGAGGAAGAAGAATGGTGAAATTTGCCTCTATGTGGAGTTCAGGAATTTGAATCATTCATCCTAAAGGATAACTATCCTCTACCCACCATGGACCAAGTTCTTTAGACAGTGACCGATTCAGAGATGTTATCAATGCTAGATGGCTTCTTAGAGTACAATCAAGTAGAAGTCAGTGAAGCAGACCAGCACAAGACTACCTTCACCACACCTTCGGGCACCTTTGCATATCAAAAAATGCCATTTGGCCTGATAAATATTGGCACCACTTTCCAGAGAGCAATGGGCCTTGCTTTCAAAGATGAAATGGGTAAGTTAATTATTGTATACTTTGATGACTTGACCATCTTTTCTAAGCATCACCTTGATCATGTGTACCATTTATAACAAGTGCTAAAACACTACCACTAGAATGGCATTTCTCTAAATCCTAAGAAGTCTATTTTTGGAGTAATAGAAGGGAGACTTCTCAGACACATTGTATCCTGAGAAGGCATACAAACTGACTCAAAAAGAGTCAAATCCATCTAAGAGCTTAATTTTCCCACAAGTAAGACTACAGTTCACTCTTTATTTAGAAAAGTGATTTTTTTATGAAGATTCATCCCCAAGTTCACAGAGAAGACTCACCATATCATAAATATGATGAAGGGAAAGGCCACTTTCAATTGGACTGAAGAAGGCAAATTGGCATTTCAAGATATCAAGACAACTATTGCCCACACCTTAATTCTAGTTTGTCCAGATTATACCAAGGATTCCACAATGTATAGTTATGCTTTTGAGCACACAGTTTCAGCAATTCTAGTTCAAAAAAATGAAGAAGGTGTGGAATCTCCCATATCTTTCATGAGTTGTCCTCTCAAAGCTCATGAACTAAAATATTCAAACATGGAGAAGCATGCTTATGTAGTGGTAAAGGCAATAAAGCACTTCCATTTTTACATCCTGAATTCACATGTTACTGCCCTAGTTCCTGATACCATAGTTAAATCCATATTAACTTAGTAAGAGTTTGGAATAAAAAGAGGCAATTAGATTGCTAAAATCTAGGATTTTGATCTAGTCATCAAACCAACAAATCTGGTGCAGGGAAGGGGTCTCTGCCAATTGATTGCTAATAACAGACCAGAAAAAATAGGACATGAAGAAGCAAAAATTAAAGACACACCAATAGTCCTCTTTGTCTCCACCATGAATGAGTGGTATTTAAGTATTGCTTATTTCCTTACTTATGGTGAGTGTCCTACCCACCTGTCTCATAAATAAAGGAGGATTGTTAAATTGAAAGCTGCCAATTTTATCCTATGGAATAATAGCTTGTATAAGAGGAGCCTTGATGGAGTGTTCCTTCACTGCATGGATAAAGAGCAGTAGAACCAACTTTTGGAGTCCTATAATCTAGCCTATGGAGGACATTTTTTTGCACCTATAACTGCTCATAAAATTTTGTGAGCCAATTATTACTGGCCTACTCTATTTCAAGATGCATATAAATGGGTACAAAGATGTGAACTATGCCAACAGTTTGTTGGAAGACCCAAGTTAGTTGCTCTGCCTCTTAAGCTAGTGGTAATAAAAGATCCATTTTAGCAATGGGGAATCAATTTCATTGGTGCTATAAACCCATCTTCAAGCATTGGACATGATTATGTCCTTATAGCCACATATTACTTCACCAAATGGGTGGAAGAAATTCCAACCAAGCATGCTACTTCAAAAGTGGTATGCAATTTCCTAAAGGAAAACATCATTTCCAGGTTTGGGGTCCCAACCAAGATTATGAAAGATAATGCAGCCTATTTCTCTTCTCATGAGATCACTCAGTTCTATTTTTACTATGGGATTACCCTCTCCCACTCCTCTAATTATTTTCCACAAGGGAATGGCCAAGTAGAATCAAGCAACAAGAACCTGGTAACCATCATCAAGAAGCTGGTGGATGACAATCAATGAATATGACATAAAGCATTGGTTGATGCTTTATGGGCAAACAAAATTACACCCAAGAAGGTGATAGGTATGTCACTTTTCCAAATTTTGTATGATCTCAATGTAGAGATACAAATCACCTTAAAATTACCAGCATTGAAATTGACAAAGGCAATCAAAGATTAGACATATGAAAGCTCCATCGATAAGAGGATCATGTGCTTAACTGAGTTGGATGAGCAGTGAACTATGGTGGTGGACTAAATTGTTGCGCATCAAAGTCTGGTGAAGAAGCTCTTCAACTAAAAAGCAAAAACTTGTGATTTCTAGATTGGAGATCAAGTCCTATTATGGGACAAAAGGAGAGAACCAAAGGGAATGCATGAGAAGTTTGATTCCCTATGGAGAGGCATATTTACTATCCATTAGCTCAATGGTGAAAATAGTTTCTTATTGAAGTATCAAGATGACACACCCTTTTCTCTGCCTCATAATGGGTAGCATCTGAAGCACTTCAATTCTTGAAGTGTCAAATAAGATCATCTGTACATATGTATATTTGTATAGTCTTTAGTTCTATTTTGTGCTTTTCATTTTCATTTTTGGTGCCTTTCTTTTTTGGGTATCATGACTCCATAGCCCAATGGAATACTTAAAGGCACTAGAGATTCTAGTTTCTACTCCCCTCAGTTATTTTAAAATTTCAACTGAAGGAAGTTCCCCAACTAGAGCCAACTGTTGTTCCCAAAATTTGTCACTCATTTTTGGGACAACATATGAACTATTTTGGTCCTACAGGCCAAAATTCTCTTTTCCCTTCTCAAAAATTGTCCTGCATATTCAAATTCTCCATTATTCAAGCTTTTTTAGTTAATGAACACTGTGGGCTTGTTTCTATGGACTCTACAGGCTGATCTCTTCAGACTCTATAGGTTTGTTTCTATGGACTCCGCAGGCTGATTTCTAAGGACTCTGTAGGATGATTTATATGGACTCCACAAGCTGATTTCTACGAAATCTATAGGCTTGTTTCTATGGACTCTATAGGTTGATTTATACAGACTTTACAGGCTTGTAACTATGGACTCTGTAGGAAAGAAACAAGTTCCCAATACTTAGGCAATTTCAAGGTTGGTTCAACATTGAGGTTCAACCAAAAGGTCCATCAACAAGCTTAAAGAGTTAAGCGCTTCAACATAATCTCAAAGTTCAATCACTTTGGCAAGTTTAATGACTTCAAAGGACTTAAAGAAAAGAAGAAAGATTTAACCCATTGAACTGTTGAACCTTGAACCAAATGGTTCACAAGTTCAAGGTTCAACGAGTTCAATCAAAGTTTGAAGAGTTGTTCCAATTAGTTGGTTCAAATGAATGGTTCAAAGCAGTTGGTTCAACTAGTCAATTGAATGAATGAAACACAGTATTGAACCATTGAACTATTGAACTATTGAATCATTAAACTGTTGAACTGTTGAACCATGGTTGGTTCAATTGGAAGGTTCAAAGGAGTCCCCCAAAACCCAAAGGGCAAGTACCCTTGCGGAGGGTAGTGAACAAAAGGGAACAAAAAGATACCTTTCAGAAATATTTTTTTTGGCAAAATTTTACAAGTGAAATCCTTCGGACAAATTGTTTGAAGGAATTCTTTCAGACATTTTTTTTGAAGGGATGATCAAAGGCCTAACAAGAAGTGACTAAGGCAAAGGAAATAAATATTTTGGACAAAATGTCTGAAGGAATTCCTTCAAACATTTTTTTCGAAGGATTTGAAGAAGAAGGTTGCTCGAAGGACCCTGAAGGGTAGGTACCCTTGCGGGGGGCTCTCGGTGACCAGGGATTGGACCTTTCTCAAGGCCCTAAGGGACACCTTCCCTTTGGGGGGTCCCAAAGACATAAAGCTGAAGGAATTTCAAAGCTCATGAGACTTAGATAAAATAAAAGCTTCTAAGAAAGAGGATGAACCATTGAACCTTGAACCAAAATGGTTTAAAGGTTCAACGGGTTCAATGGTTCAAGGAAAGTGAATGAACCAAATAAGTGACAGAACCAAGGAGCTGAGAAGGCCACTTGAACCATTGAACAAGTGAACTAATGATGTCCCCATGGACGTCAAATTTAGGGTAATGAAATATCCATTGATTTTCAAATGTGGCACATAACTTAAAAATAAACTCAGTGACTAGCTAAAGAGGGAGCTGAAAGAGCCAACAGAAAGGGAAAAGATAGCCTGAGAGCTCAAATTACAACAAGAAAGAGGGAAAGACCAGAAATATCTATGTAAGAGTTATTTCTAGTAGGTGGAATAGTCCACCAAGTAGGCATCTGAGCTTGCAAGCATTAAAAGGTGTGGCCTATTTTTCTCCCTTGGAATAAAAGTGAAGGGATAGCCATGTACATATTGGAAGAAAGATCAGATGGCCTATGCTAAGGAGAAAATGTTTGGGATGAATTGACATGACATAGTTAAGGTAGATGCCCTGTTCTAGCATGGCCTCTTTCACTAAATTGAAAATGCATGCAAGGCATTGAATGCAACATAGGCCATTCCATGAAATAAAGTGCCAAGTATTTCTTGGCCGCTATATATTTTAATCTCCTATTTTATGCAAGGGAGATATTTTTGGTTATAGAAGCAAAAATCTACCAAAATTGAAAGGCGATTACTGAGACTTTGAGCTCAGATTGTTGATCATATTTCTTTATATGAATGAGAAAACAAGTTATTTCTAGACTTTGTGTTGTAATAACTTGTGTCATTTAGAAGATTGTTCTTATGTTTATTTCCTGAATGCATTCTTGTCCATTTTGATGAAATAAGTAGAACTAGTGGAAGTAATTAGGAAAGTGTCTTAAATTCAATTATGGAGAGACTTTGTGCTGCCACCATTGTCTTTAGTGTGTTTTCTATTTATTTATGTGTAAAGGATCTTGGGATGACTTTGTTCCCCCATTATCCTTTGTATTTCACTCTTGGGTAGTTGAGGTGGAGACTTTATGCTACACCTTTTTTTTCTATTTATTATGCCCCCTATTACCAGTTACTCATTATTTATCAGAAAGAACTCCTACTATTTGTTTTAAAACCACTTCTGAAAGAAGAGAAGTGCCTTAAGTGTTTTCACCTAGATTTCTACTTTATTTATGAACATCATCTCTGAAAGAAGAGAGATGGATGGTGTTGTCCTACCCCTGAGTGTTATTTTCTGCATATATATATATATATATATATATATATATATATATATATACATATATATATATACATATACATATATACATATACATATACATATACATATATATATATATATATATATATATATATATATATATATATATATATATATATATATATATATATATATATATATATATATATATGGAACCTCCCCTTGATGAGAGGAGAGATTTCTCCCCTTTTGATGTGGTAAACTTGCACATTTGGTCGACCAATCTCCTTATGTTGTGGTTGAAATCACCTATTTTTCTCATCAGTTAGCTGGTGACTAAATATTCACCCAACAGTCTCAAAATCATTTTCATTTTTTTGTATAATAATTTCCATAGTTCATGGATCTTGATCTATAAAACTTGATTTGAAAATATCCAAATGGGCCCTACATCTTATAGCCAACTCAGAGGCCCACTTTATAGCATTTGGCCCAATGGGCTCACCATCTCTCGATACCTCAACCAAGAATGACTTCTTGCCTTTTAATTTTCTTTATTTTGTATTCCTCTCTATACATCTATACAAATCTTCACTCAATCTTTGTCTTTTGACAAAATCATATACATCTTATATTAAACCACTACCATTATTTTTGGCTAATCCACTAGTTCCATCAAAAGTTATAGATGCAACAGGTGCACTCTAAGGCATAACAGATGCAAGTAGTCTCTCTTCATGACTTTCATTAATTGAACCTACATGCTCCTTAGTCCCATCAGGTGTGGCATGAGTAGGTATATTAGTACCAATCTCCATATATTTCACTTCAAACACATCCTTTAATGTTGAATAAATCATCTATAGACTTGTTGTTCCTTTGCTCTAATTTTTTTCAATAATCTCTTTTAGACTTTATTTTAAGAGATCATCATGATGTTACACATCACCATGTGCTATATCAGGCTTCACATCATCATAACTATTGTTTTCACCAACTGCATTTGGTGAATTATAAATGCATTAGCTTATACGAGATGGCTGTATTATATCTTTTCCTTCCTTTTGTTTTTCTCTACATTTTTGTTACACTCTTTTTCTTGCCTATAAAACAAAAATATATATTTTATTATGTTTTATATACATAAATATCTTGCCTATAAAATTTCATTAAACACTATTAAATAAATAATATACTACTTATTGGATTTACAGCTTTCTTTTTTTGTCAAACCAAGAAATGATAAATATTCATTATTCTTGGTTAGAAATTTTATCATTATGATCACTATCATCAACTAATTTATGCTTTACAATCCTTTTCCTCATTTTTTGAAGTCCAAATAAATAATAATGTATAAATAAACAACTTGAATTAGTAAAATTTTATTGAGTTCATAAGTTAAAATGAAAAATTAAAATAGAATTTAGTTTATAGATTAAAAAGAATTTGCAGTCAAAAACCAAGAAAATGTTTACAATTATAGGTATTAGAATATCAATATGACTATCCCTTATTTCAACTGGATATTAACACTTATGAATCCTAATCACTCCTATTTGCATCAATTTGATTTTATTTCTAATCCTTATCTGTGACATGTAATACATTCTCTCTCCCAATATCTTCTTTAAACACTCCATCATCATCATCTTCATCCACTTCTTTGAATGTTTCTTGTAAATTAACATATTGCCCATCAGGCATTATATCAACAACTTCCATGAATTTTCATTTGGAACGAGACTCTATTTGAATGACTTAGACCATCTTGGGATTCTTATATCATCAATTAGAAATGATTGGTTCATTTGAAGAGGGGAAACATACAACTCATCTATCTCTAATGAAAATTGTCCTATATTTGCATGTACAAATCCATACTCATTAAATTATATTGTGGATGGTCAGATCCACTTAAATTTTAATAATATAAGACTATTTTCACCAAAATACACTTGAATAATTTCTTAGATGAATCCAACATAAAATTTCTTCTCGACTTCATGAAGAAAGTCAGCACTAACAACACAATTACAATTTGTCTTTCCTTTGTCTTTTTCTTCCACTCTTAAATGACTACCATAGTCCCACATTCCACTAAAATGCATATCCCATAAATGTGGATATTTGTAAATCTCACTTTCCCATATTTTTATATCTTGACTGTCTTCTTTTGCATCACTAACTGCATTAGCAATCCATTCTTCAAATTTTGGAAAAGAATCACCTCCAATCAAATCATGACATCTGTGCTTTTGAGGTTGATGTTGCATATAAGCTTGATTCTCTTCTTCATATTTTATACATATAATATTAATGTATAAATAGTAAAATTAAGAATATAAATGTGTAAATGTAATTGAGTAAATAAATTATTGTGTAATTTTTTTACCTATGCCACTTATCGAATGAACATGTGTTTTGAAGAATATAGGCATGTATCACACTTATTTCTTGATGTGATATCTTGAAGTGACATCCATTTCCTTATAATACTTCACTTATAACTCTCTCATCTTTGTCATCATCCCATACATGTTGATTGACATTTTAAAAATCTTTCATATATTTTATACAAAATCCCATGGCCTCTTGCATTGAATATCCCTCAAACATGTTGCCTTCTGATTTTGCCCTAGTATGAATTTTTTTTTTCAAAACCTTCATATATCATTCTATAAGATACATCCATCTCATTCTTACTGGGCCAAAATTCTCTAGTTCATATTATATATGTATTAAAAGATGCATATAAATTTTAAATATTGTTGGTGGAAATACCTGTTCTAATAGACAAAGGACTTCAATAACCTCCTCCCTCAAACTATCAAAGTTCAAAAGATCTAATACATGTAAACTCATTCTCTTTAATATTAGGCCCAACCTTATAATTACCAATCTTGGCCCCTTTTACAAACTTGATATATTTACCACAATAGGTAAAATATTCTCCATTATGACTTGATAGTCATGGGTCTTGAGGCCTCTTAAGCCATTAATGTTAGTTTGGCTTCTAATACTACTACTTACATATCTAGTGGGAAAGTGAGTTTAAGACATCAACTATAAGTATTGTGCATGTTATTCCTTTGTCCAAACATAAGGAGCATTAGGTTTTCTATATTTTTTATCATCATATTTTTCAACCCAAATATTTTTGATGAATCTTTAGTTATTGAAAGTCTTCACATGATGAAATAGTATCAAAAGTACCAAAAAGATTTTTTATAATAACATAGTCTATATTTTTTTGGGTATGCATAAAGTCAATAGTATGCTTAATGGTTATATCCTTAAAGTATGGTAACTTATAGAATATGCACAAATGTTTTACACCACTTTCATTACATGGATCATATCTACTACTATCAATCCCATCATTTTCAATAATGACTTTCTTTTTTGTCCATTCTCAACAATGTAATCACTTATTATTAGCAATGGTACTTCATGGTTCTCTTCTTGACCATTGAAACATTTTTTTTTGTTGATGATATGGATGATCCATTTTAAGGTAAGCATGATGTCCTTAATAAATACACTTACGCAAACTTCTTGAGTGCCTTATAAAATCCTTAAAGTTGTAAGCAAGAAATCCATGGTATCCATGAACACTAAGACTGGACAATATGCCATATGTAGGAAGATCATGAATCATAAATAATAAGGAAGTTATTAAAGTGAATTTGATTGAATGACCATCCCTTAAACATTGAATTTCTTCAATTCTTTTCCACAATTCCATTGTCTCATCATATAATGGATCTAGATAAGCATCAATTATATTTGAAGTCACACTTTTCTTTCTTGGTATAATCAATGATTGATCCAAAACTTGAAAGCTTTGGTTGAAAGATAAATCAAAAATAAGAACAACACAATTCAAATAATGCTATCTCTAAAAAGAGATGTTTTATTTATCAAAATTGCAGACCCAAACATATGCTTATCTCTGAGAAGAGATGTCTGATTTCCATTTTGGGTTACATCTTCATTTATACATGTTTTTAAGGTGTGGGGATGATGTGAAAGGTCACCAATCTCAAGGGAGGTGAATTGGTTCAACTTCCATGATTTAAAACAATACAGAATTCAAGGGATTACTATTTTTAGAAACTTACTATTTTTAGACTAGACTACTAAAATTGAAATTTGGGACACTTCTATTGGGTTTTAGGGGATCAAAATAATTCAAACATAGTAATCCTAAGGGATTATAACACTATGCCCATATCTTATTATATGTCGATAAATCAAATTTCTTTTTCTCACCTTTCCACCAAGACAGTCATTACATGGACATGGATATTTGTCCATGTCCCTCTCATTGGCTACTCTCTCATCAAATGCATGGCATTGATCCATAGTCAACCTTCATTGTTGATCCATCTATAATTTTCTACACATCACAACAAAAATATTTTGGGGAAAAAAATAGAAAACCAAAAGTTCAAGATTTTTGAAAATATCAAGAAAAAATTAGATTTTTAAAAAAATTTAAAAAATTATAGACTAAGAGACAAAAACTATTTTTTTTAATTAAAAGGAATTTCCATAGCAATAGATTTATAGAGATCAAATAAAATAGAGATTTTAACTAATGAATTTTAAAAAATATTTTTTTGTAGTTTATATTCAAATTGTTGATTACATTGCATTGTAAATCTTTCAAACTCAAACCATTACTTCACATTGCATAACTAATAACTAAATACTATTAGATGACAAAATTTCAATTAAAATATAGTTTTTACAAAGTCAATCTAAGTAGTTATGCAATTACTTCACATTGCATAACTAATAACTAAGAGCAACTACCAATTGCATTTGCTTGTCATGGCATTCCATGAAACCACATTTTTTGAGGCTTTTTTTCAAACAATTCACTACCTTATATATGCTACCATATTTTTCATACATTTATAACAAAACATTTTATAAAATAGTTCACTACCTTGTTGCTATGGCTAGAATCTTAAAACAAGTGCTTTTGAACAAGCTATGGATGCTTGGAAAAAATCTATCAAAGCATAATAGTAAGCAATAGCATATACAAGGTAATGAACTAGTTGAAAAAATACCTCAAATAAATGTGGTCTCATGGTGATGGAATGCCATGACAATCCATAATAATTCACTTGTCATGGAATTCATCATGGCATTCCATCACTATGAGACCATATTTGTTTGAGGCATTTTTTCCAAAATTTATAAAATTCATCCTAGGAGTCCATATTCCTTTTATAATTATTCCAGGAGTCATTCATAAGCATCCCATATCATGTTCATGTGAAAGACATTTGTATTTTGATCATTGATGTGTTTTTATCTCTTACCACAACCCTACAGTATAATCAAATAACTTTGGCGAGTGTACAGGAACTAAAAGATAATTATTTTTTCCCCACAACATGCAAGAACTTTACTTATGGTGTTGTGGTATTCAAAGACTGGTTATTGTGGCCCCATAGAGGTCTCAAAAGTAATTGGTGGGCTGGTGGTAAGAGTTTGAGTAGCATATAATATAAATGCCTCAAATAAATGTGGTCTCATGGTGATGGAATGCCATGATAATACATAATAATTTACTTGTCATAGAATTCATCATGGCATTCCAACACCATGAGACCACATTTCTTTGAGACATTTTTTACAAAATTCATAAAATTCATCCTAAGAGTCCATATTCCTTTTAAAATTATTCCAAGAGTCATTCATAAACATCCCATATCATGTCCAAGTGAAAGACATTTGTATTTTGATCATTGATGTGTTTTTTATCTCTTACCACAGCCCTATAGTACATTCAAATAGCTTTGGTGGGTGTACAAAAACTAAAGGAAGTGAAAAGATAGTTATCACTTCCCCACATCATGCAAGAACTTCACTTGTGGTTTTATGGTATATAGAGACTGGTTACCATAGCCTCATAGAGGTCTCAAAATTAATTGATAAGATGGTGATAAGAGTTTAAGTAACATATAATATTTCATTGTGACCCCATGACAAACAAAATGATTACCTATGGTGATGCAGTAAGAAAAAATAGTAAAGGTTCACCACAACCCCATGGTAGACAAGAAGATAAATGGTGGTATGGTGGTAAGGGATAACCTGATAGATAACACATATTGTTGCCCCATGATAGTTTAGAGGTGGTCTTGCGGGCTAGTGATAAGTGGTAAAAGTTATATAAAGTATGTCTCACACTCCTGTGATAATTTTATACATAATTCCCTTTTATTTTGATATGTTGAAAGATTTTTTATTTTAATTTTCTACAAATACATTTAATTTATTTTAAAATCTCATCTATTATCCATGCACTTATCGATCCACTTGATATTGAATTAACTAATATTTTATATCACCTTCTATTATTACCTTTTTTCATCCCTTCAATGCTACTAAATACATCCCCTTTAAGAGTGCCATGTTGTGTCCACCCAATTATTTTCATCATTCCCAATATCCAATGAGCATACAAGACAAGGTTGACCTTGGTGGTCTCTCAAGATTCCTCCATCGCCTACTATTATTAGATTACCTTATTTGATACAATTCTATTTTTTGGATTTTTTAGTTGATACATGATGTTTTTTTCCTTAGGAAAAAATCATAATTTCATATTTAAAGATAGGAAATTGGATAATATTAGATACATCTAAAATAATTCCATAACGATTAAATACATGGATATAACTATCCAAAAAACCCAAACATAGAAAGAGTTGAAGTGTAAGGCACTCAAAGAAAAATAAACCAATATAAAAAAATGTTTGTCAAGTAGACAAGAAAGATGTTAAAGGTAAAGAAGTAGCCTTACCACATTAGTCTCATCTAACTAAGTGTTAGAGTGAGCATTCACATTCATTCATAAAATTAAGTTTGATTTGGAGTGTTTTGTTATAATCATTGGATTTTTTTCTTTGTGTCATGAACAATATTTTGTTGTGTATTTATTTAGGCAATCCACTTATAATCTGATTGATCACAACAATCAAATAGTTGTTGTGAAACCAACTCATTAGCCTATTTATCATCCCATATCATATCCATGTGAAAGACATTTGTATTTTGATTATTAATATGTTTTTTGTCTCTTATCACAACCCTACAATACATTTTAATAGCTTTGGTAGATGTGTAGGAACCAAAGGAAGTGAAAAGATAGTTATTGCTTCCCCACAACATGTAAGAACTTCACTTGTGGTGTTGTGGTATATAGAGACTAGTTACCATGGCCCCATGGAGTTCTCAAAATTAATTGGTGGGTTGGCGGAAATATTTTGAGTAGCATATAATATTTCACCATGACCTCATGACAAATAAAATGTTGACCTACAATGATGTGATAAGAGCAAATAGTAAAGGTTCACCATAGCTCCACAACAGACAAGAAGATAAATGGTAGCATGGAGGTAAGGGTAGACTACTATTTTAATAATATAATGTATGTATGGTAAGGCATCTTAACGTTATTATAACTTTTTACGAGTTGGATGGATGACCTTTGATTGGACTTTTATGAAATGAACTTGGAAACTATATTTAATTAGGGATTGGTGGATTGGGTGGGGCCAGTTTAGGGTATTTTAAAATGGTTCTCTAAGTTTTATTTATATTTCTATATGTATACTTAATTTTTAAAATTGAATTATATTAGTATTGTGGTTGATTTTTAAATGTGGATACCACCTTTTTAAAGTTTCATAACAATTATTATGTCATTTTATGTTTTTGGTTTAATAGCGTATAATCTCATAATGTTTCATGATCATTTTTCATCTATTAAAATTATCAAATTTGAATTCAAATTCACTTATAAATAGATAAGTATTGTAACTCATTTCACACATAAGCATTATCAATTACACACTTAACATTAAACATATTCGTAATATATGAGACACATATTTTGTTATTTTAATATTCTCATTGATTTTATTATTATATCACATAGTGTCTCATTGTTAAAGGGCCAGTCAATGGAAATTAGCCACCTAAACCCTAATAGACATAGAGATATTCTCTCTAGAGTCCACACTCTAGATTTTTCATATATTTTCCTTGACACTCTAGGTCAAAAATTTAACTATAAAAGGTACATATGAATCACAATGAGTGAATTCTCTACTTGAGAATGCTTTTAAGAGCATTTTATATGATCATGGCAACCATCTCCTACCAAATACAAATGTTAGAGAAACAATAATCACAACTGTAATTGCACATTTCTAGGGTCAGATTTTTTACATAAATTTTATGTAACACTGTATACAATATATGTTATTTCTATATATTTTTTGTATTTCAAAGAAGATCTTGTGGGATAGTAGTAGGAGTTAAAAGTTATATAAATCATGTCCTACACTCCCACCATAGTCAAATTTAATTTTTTTGATGATATGGTAAATAGTAAAGGGATGCCAAAGGATCCTGCGGTCCCGCGATGGTCAGATCAAAGGTTGGCAGTAATGCAGTATGAGGTATAAGGGGTAACAAGTATCCTTCCATCCTATGATGATGTGTATCAAGGATTGTGGGCTGGTGATAAGTAGTGAAATATGTGGTATAATTATATAGAAGCTCTAACAGTCCCATGATAGATTTAAATAAGTCTTGTGGTGATGCCATAAAGTATTAAATGCTGAAATGACTATTACCACCCTGTAGTGGTTATCATCTATGCCTGTGATTGAAGTTCCCACCCAACCATTGGATTGGACAAAATCAATAGTTTGTGTTTGAAATATTTGAATACTAAGATTTTTCAATTTTATGGCACAAGCCAGAGTAATGGTGAAATGATCAGCTTTATAGAAGAATAAAATTTGGAATTTCTTTATATTTAGACATCAAAAAAATTCAATGGTGATTGTAGATGGTGAATTCAATATTTGTGTACATAATTCAAACATATTTGAATCGAGTAAGTCTACCTTATCACTCTCTTCATAAAATTTGGTATTTATTTTGTGTTTTGTTTTCAACTGGTTTGGTAAAATGAGGGACTATCAAAACCTTAGTTCATAAAAACATCAAACTATGGCATCTAAGAAATATGAGTCTAAAAGTAAGAGAATTGAACCCCCTGTTCCCAAGAAATGGTCCCTTCAATAGTCACTATTGGAATTTTTTCCTAATTCAGTTGACAAAGGGTACAATAAACTATTCAAAGATGTAGTAGAGGGGTGTCAGGATGCTAGAGTCCTTATCTCAAGATGGAACCTTTTTTGGTATTTTTGTGAAAAGTAAGATGGATAAGGACTAGTTAAAAACCCATGGAATTTAAATTTGGCTAAGATTATGGTGCCAAATGTATTCATTGATTTAGATTTGATCAAGATATTAGCACAACACTATCATCCAGCCACCAAAACTATCAAGTTGCCAAAATGCAATCATTGATTGCTTCATGCTCAACAAGCAAGCCGTCACAAAATTTGACTTGAAGAAGAGTGAACAAGAATAAACCATTTTGAAAAATACACATAGGAGTGATGATTTGCCCATGTACCTGAGGAAAGGGGCCAATAATAGAAGGATTTCAATCCCAACCACTGTAGTTGAGCCTTTTCTAGTTGATGACTTTGTTGTGTATTTCAAAAGGACATATTTTTATTTGTGTCAAGTGCTAGGAATTGATTCCCAAGATATAATGTTAGTTGTCATGATGATGATGGTAATGAGAATACAAAACCTAGAGGTTAATGTTGAGTATGATTTTTCATCATTTATTGAGAAGAAATTACATGACACATTTTTGAAAACAAGGGAGAACAAGACACCTATGGAGTTTAAATATTATTCTTTATTGTGTCATTTAATTTTGTATCAGAATAGAAGGAATTGGTCTAATAGGATAGACTTGAGCATGATTGATCAAAAGGAATAGAGATTGCCTACATAGTGTTGGTGTTACAAATATGACACTCATTGTCAGAACTATAACTATGTTGTGTTCCATGATAACTTCTCAGTCATAATAATAAATTCCCTTGGTAGCATTTTTCCTAGATTGACCAAAAAGGTTAGACAAATGTTGAGGTATGTTGCTCATAGACCAGAATTGGGTCACAAACATAACTTTCCTAATTATTATTTCTTGCCTGACCATACTATAATCAGAGTATATGGGTGTACTCAGCCACCCCATGTGTTACCAAAATCTATGCCAAATAGAATTGCTTTTCTTAAATTCATGTGGTAGATGCTCTAGATGGAGAAAGATGTGATGAAAAAATAAAAGAATGGCACATTTCTTCCAATTTCCATTGTGTTTGGTGAATGGTACATTGTAAAAATACCTTAGAGGAGTTGAAAGCCTATTTTAAGGCTAAATATTCTTTGAAATCAAGGATAGAAAGCTTTTGTGATCTAGAGGGTCACATGAACTTTGTTAGACAAGTCATCCTTACCAGGATGGGGATATCCCATCAAATCAATTTTGATGAGGATGTGATTAGAAATTATGTCACTTTTGAAGAGGTATATAATAGGAAAATAAAATGGGAAATTTTGAAGAAGATTGAGGATGAAAAAAGAAAATAAAACCCTAATTTTTCAAGTTGAAGAGGACCCTTTAAAAAGAATAGATTTGAGAACTGATAATTTTTAAAAAATATATGGAAAGTATAAGAAGCAACCCACAAAGGCTACCAACTTCTTTATCAAAAATCCAACAAGAGTTGTGATTCAAGAACCTAGTCTAGATGTAATGTTAGTGTAAGATCCAATTGTTCCTGATTCACCACCTATCAAAAGGCAAAAGATTGGTGATGTTTCTCCACTAGTTCCATATGAAATGACTGAAAGAGTTGGTGAATTTGAGGAGGTAGCTATTATTTTGAGGTATATAGGAGAGGAATATTAAGTTGATCAACCCCTTTTTGGTTAATAAATAAAAGTACACAAACTAGAAGCAAGAATGGATGAACATGCATGAGGTGAGATTGAACTACAAGAAGATGAAAGGGTTCTGGCTTCTATGAGGTTCATCAAGGATGATGATTTCATCAATACCCCAAAATTCAAATATTTTTGGCTCAAAATTAGGATGAAATAATTTGAAGAAAAGGTGGAAATAAATAAAATGGGTGCTGATGATTCTCAGTATGATCAAATTGTGACACAGACTTTCAAAGATTTGAAAATTGATGAAATAAATGTCAACCCTGATGAGGCTAGACAAATGGTTTTGAAGAGTAATATGTTGATCTTCCTTGGCCTTGAATTGAAGAAAATGTTTTTATTGGACCAAGTGAGAAATCAAGATGACCCCATGATGATTTTTGAGTTTGATTATGAGGATGGTGTCAGTGGTTGTGGGTTTAACCCAAAGATAGAGACTCTAGCAATATGGGCCACATAGAAGATCACCAACAAGACAAGATTGATTGATGTAGTCTAGGGTTGAGGGGAATAACTATGGTAAAAAAAATTTAAGATACATTAGTTCTTGAAGTGCCACCCTTACTGTGCACTCTACAATGTTCACACAAGCTACTATCAAGAAAATGGAGTAAAGATTGCTCGACTATAAAAAAACTCAAATTGAGATGAACGATGAAGTGAATAGGTTGTATTTGGAAAATGTCAAACTAAAGCAATAGTTGAAGGGTGTTGATTCTCAAAGCAATATATTATGCCATACCAAGCCCCTATTCCATAAATAACTAGTGATAATATAGTCCCAATTAATCAGTTGAATGTATTGAAGTTGAAGTTGGAGAAAGAAATTGAAGATTTGAAAAAGCAAGATGAGAAGACAAAGGATGAGGCCAAATTGAAAATCTTTGAGGTGTTTTTGAAGATTTTAAAATACAGATTGAAATTTGTTGTTGATAAATTGGGAGATGTGCATGAATGTTATTCTTCTTATCTCAGGCTATTGATCAGTTGAAGGTCAATCTTTCTATTTCTTCTCCAATATATAAGAAATGGTAACTTACACACCATACATTGCTAACCTTGTGCAAAGTTATACAAAGAGATCTAGGTGCTCTAGCCTCACTCAAGACAACAAAGAAGATAGTGAAAATGATCTTAGATGAATTTTAGTATGTGAATGGTGAGAGCTAGAAAATGCAAACAAAGATTGATTCTTTTGCTACCTTCAAACACTAGTTTATTCCTTCTATTTTGACAGAGGATAAAAAGATCAAAGGTTTTGATGCATGGAAAAGTGAATATGGTCAAGTAGTTTCTCAAGTCATCAATTTCTTGAAAAATATCAAAACATAAATATTCTTAGTTTCAATGTCATTTTAGATAGGGTAATTGCTCTAGATGTTGGATATGCAAAGTTCATCATTGATGTCAAAGTGTTGATAGACAAAAGATGGAAATATCACCAAGCCAACCTACTCTAAATCTAATTTTATAAGTGGCCTAATGATTTCATAGTGTACCAATGGGAGAATCAGTATTTGACAACTAAAGAATAAGTAGGCCAAGTATACAAAGGAGCAATGATCATCAATTTGGCATCAACATGGAACCAACAAATCTTGAACATCCTCTTGTTTTGTCTTTTTCTTGTTTTTATGCTTTCCAATATGTATTCAAAATATATTTGGTGGTATTTTTAAGACTTTTCAAAAAGTATATGTTGTAATACATCATATTAAGGGGTGGGTATATGAAAAGTCATTTTTTGGAATGTGAAAGGCTTGAAGCTTGTAGATTACTTCACCCTTATAAGAAGGAAACCAAGACCTTGGGAAAGCTCTCTAGGAATTTGATTTTGGAAAAAGACATTGTAAGGCATGCTCTTTAAAGATATATCAATAAAATCAAACCACATTTCTCCGGTGCCATATATCTAGTTCTCAATTTTTTATTGAATATACATGTTATACTTTATTTGGTTATCTCCATTTTTGTTTCTCCTTGTTATTTGAGTTAAGATATCAAGTATATGTTTAGTTATTCAAAACACATTTTCTATTTTTGGGTTGTTTATCTAATTGGATTTCCTCAAGTAGGGATTAAATTCCATTGAATAGATCACTATAACTTGGAGGATTCAATTTAGATAATTAAGAAGACCTAGGTAATAATAATCTTACATGTCTATGTTAGTCATAGACAATCCCATGCCAAGTAATTCAAGTTGTGGCTAGATATAAATCACAACTCTTTTTATGAATAGACTCTGTTACCCAATTTTTGAGAAAGGCATTGATCAATTCTTTTCTAGAATGATTTACTTGTATCATATTCAAAAATTTCAATTTTAATTTTCTGTTGTGTAAGAGTAGGAGTAATAAAAGAATAGAAAATTTTAAAAAAAATCTAATTCAAATCATATGCTAGTTTGGATTCGGGTGAATTAGATTATTCAATTGACAAAATTACATAAATCCCTTAATCTACTCTAAAGTCACCAATAAATTTGAGGAGTAATTAATCATTAGTGAATTTAAGGTAACACCCACCTGGGAAAAGTAGAGCCTAAAGTGTAGAGAATCCTAACCACTTGGGTTGATTCTGTTAGTTGGCCAAATTGGTTGTATAACCTAATCATAAAGCTTGGCATCCTTTAAAGGTTTTAAATACTACAAATTTGAGAACCAACAGAAGGCTTTAGAAAATTTAAGAAAGGTAACTCACATAGATCCATGTGATGCCCATGCATTTATCAAGATGGGTAATTTATTAATATCATCAGACCCCAGTGCAGCCTTAGATTCTCTTAAGATGCCAAAATATCTTTTGAAGAAGAGCAAAGAAGAAGTACCCATTGAATTGTTAAAAAACATAGGGGTTATTCATTTGAGCATGATGAACTAGAGTTGTCTCAACAAAATTTTATGGAGGCATTAGAAAATGATGTTCTACCTCTACATAAATCTCTGTGGTCATTTTTGTGCATTTTTTACTTGTAATATTCTCACAATTACTGAAAAAGGTAGTGTTCATGAAGGAATGGAAAAGATGTGCAAAGCCTTTGAATTATTCCCATACTATGAAATGGCATTGAATCATTTAGTAGACCATTTTTTCTTCATAGGGTAGCATTTTCTTATGGAACAATTGACTAAGATAGATCTTGTTTAAAATAACCACCCTCTCATGAAATCTCATTCATATTATAATCTTGCATGATCTTATCATAGTAAAGGTGATTATGACACCACTAGTAGCAACTACATGGCATCAGTCAAAGAAATCCAAAGGACACAAGATTTTTTGGATAGGTTCAATTGAAGAAGGGAGATCTAAAGAGTTCTCTCTCAAATTTTGAAAAGGTTCTGGGGGTCTACCTTAAGAACTGTGAGAGCTTAAAATATGTAGGCCATATATATGCTTAACAAGGTCAAGCAAAGAAGGCTTTGGAAATTTTAATAAAGGCAACTCACATATATCCATGTGATGCCCATGTATTTATCAAGATGGGTGAGTTATTAATATTGTTAGACCCCAGTATAGCCTTAGATTCTTTTAAGACATAAAATTCTCTTCTGAAGAAGAGCAAAGAAGTACCCATTTAATTATTAAACAACATTAGGGTTCTTCATCTTGAGCATGATGAACTAGAGTTGTCTCAACAAACTTTTATGAAGGCATTAGGAAATGGCATTTAGGTTGATTTCATAAATAAATTCCCTAATGCCAATTCTATAGTTTTTCTATGTGCTTTAAGGATATGTAATTCTTCTAATTAATAGAAGAAGGTGGTCTTTCACTTGAGTTACAAGTTCAATTCCCATATGCTCCAAAATACATAGAGGAAACTAATGAAAAAATAGTCCCCTAAACCTTAAATTACTTGTATGGTTATGGTACTTAGTTGCCTATGTAACTACTATAAGTTACCAATTATAAAGCTATAGATTTTGTGTTTAATGTAATGAGGGTTTCTAATTACCTCTAAATTCGCTGCAAAGGGCATCCCCAAATCTGACTTCACTACAGAGGGCCTCATCGATTTTAAATTCTTTTCAATAAACTCTAAATTCCTTACCCAACTTTTTAGAATTCTTCATGTCCTCTCCAAACAAGATATATCACCCATACAAGTAGCTTTTATAACCTAAAATGCCTTAGTGCCAGGCTAATTACCAACTAATGAAATGAGGAAATATTCAATGAATAATGAATCGTGCATAATACACTCCCAACAAAAATATTTTTTTAGAATTTCATCTAATTTATATTTGCATGAATAAATATTTAGTCATTTTTATTTTATGGCTAAATAATTTTTAGTTGATGACCAAATTAGTCATTTATTTACTCATTTATAGCTGAGTTACAAAAAATTAGTAGAATTTAGACATTTTTAGTTATTGTGACTAAAAGTTTTAGTTACGTAGTCATTTATTTGCCAAATTCTACTAGTGCATGGAACCAAATTTAAGGGATTATTATTTAAAGTTTAAAATGGCCCAAATTAAAAATACAACCATATAATTACAAGTACATTACTGGTAGATCAAAACTATGTTGTTACATTTATGATAAATATCAAAATATTATGAAACAAGGGTAGGAGATAGAAAATAAATGTGAGAGAGCAAAGTTAAGGGGAAGGAGAAATGGCCAAAAAGAGAATAATAGAGAGTTAACAAGAGATACATGGACTTGAAATTCAAGAAAACAAAATAAACATGTGCCAATAAAATCCTAAATTAGGCTAATAATCAATAAACATATAAATAGACCAACACCATAACAATTAATTATTACTGTACCAAAATTAGGTGTTACAAAATGCCCCACTTTGATGTGTGTGCATGCCTACATGTTAAATTAAAATCAATCACGTGGATAAGAATAAATTTTGGTTGCCTCAACACATGTTGATAATTATTAACTTCAATAGAGGAATAATAGTGAGTTTAAAGTCAAAATGAGAAAGAGATCACCTTATCTCTATATTGTTGGGATGAGGAAGATTCTAGAACTAACATCCATGCTCTTGTATATGATAAATGGAACTTTTTTCCATTTAAAACATATCGGAAACATATGTAATTCAATCAATGACTACGTAATCTATAATCAAGGAACTACTAAAATAGAGGGAAAAAGATGAGAATTGGAACAAATACACTTGATTGTGTTGAACTATGAACCTCTCTAGGAAATCTATATCTCATAATATATGTTATATTTGAATGTATATACATGTCTTGTGGTGATCCCAAGTGGAGTATATATATTGTCTTGTGGTGATACCAAGTAAATTATGTTTTGTACCACCATGAGATTACTTCCATGTAAGAGAGCAAGGGAGTGTATGTCATATAATACAATGTGATTGATCCCATGCAATGGAATAAATGTCATAGAGTCTTGGAGATAAAATAATTGGAGTTTATGACTTATTTTTTAGGTATTATATGAACATGTGAATCAAATATCTCAAAATAAAGGGATTACACTCATCCTGTGTAATATAGGAAAACACAACTTTAATGTATAATGTGATAAGATATCATTGGGAAAACATATATGTAAATTATAAATTTGACCCATATGGGAAGGGTATAATATATATATGTCCAAATGTAATATGCTTAAGAAAGGAGTACATATGAGATGCCCCCCCATGGAAAATGTATGAAAAATCTAAGTAGATTAGTAACAAGTTTTCCATATATGGGTAAATTATAATCAGTGTAAGCATAAAATGCCCCTTAATGGGCAACTTGAAACCAATGTAGGTGTAGGAATATATTTACAAGATATAATAAATATGACATAGAATTAGTGTGCCCCATGTGGTCAAATGTGATCTTGTGCAATAATATGACTCATATAACTCATACGAGAAAATATATATGTTATAGGAGTGATAAAAATAGTTCCCCTCTATGGGAAAAATATAAATTGGGTAGAAAACGTAAATAGGTTGTGTATAACAAAATTAGGTAGAAGAAAAAAATTTCAAGGTCAATTTCCCCTAACAAGGTAATGTAAATGGTGGTTAAGAAGGTTAACAATGTGTTAATGTGTGTAGAATTTCATTCCATGTGATAATTATATCTTAGGAGTCTAAAGAGCACACAAATTTTTATGAGTTATTTTTTAGTGAAGATAATAAAAATACATGAATAACAATACAATGAAACTAAACACTCTTTCCTAAGAACTAGGGGAGCATAACATAATGAATAAGATCACAAAATAGATATAAAAACACACAAGAATTTTACCTCCCTTGTCAAAACTGATGTCTACTTATTGGCATATTAGATATTTGTTATCGATCTATGGCATTAGGTACTTATATAAATGCTTATCCATATTGGTAGTACTTATCCAATAGCCACTTGTGGATTTGATAGGCTTGGTTTGGCTTGGTGTGAAACTTGGTATCAAATGGGCATTAAAACATTAATTTGATGTCTTCTTGAAGGTATTCCTATAGAATAAACTTACACAAAAAATATTCTTTGGGTATAGTGAGGGTACTTGTATTTATATGTTTTAGAACTAAATCTAACGTTAGGGAGGTTAGGTTTAGTTCTAACTTTGGTTGAGTCTAAAAAAACCTAGGTTGAGTTAGGCTAACCCTAAGCTAGGTCAACGCACTCATGAAGTATTGAAAACTCATTTTTAGATATTTATGAGCCGTGACAACTCACGTTAGATATTTATGAGGTTGTGACTCACATTTTTAGAACATTAGGAATTAGTAAATCAATTTATTAATTCCTTGACTTTGACTTCATATTTGGTTAAATTCCTTTTTAGATAGATGAAATTCACTAATTCAACTTGAAATTTTTAATTAGGAAATTTAATTAAGATTTTATTTTTAATTAATCTTGATTAGTAATTTTTGGATTTTGTAAATTATTAAAATTCTTTGAATTAATATCTAAATATCCTAAAAAATTCAAATTACTAGGTCGTAATTTGACTAGGGTTGAAACCGAACTAGGTTATTAGTGCATAAAGGGTAATGCCACAAATAAGAAATTTATGTCACATTTATAATCAATTAAATTCCTTACATGGAAAAATTTGGGCAATTGAGGTGATTTCTAGGCTTAAATTGTGTCATTTACTATAAATTGATCATAATTCTAATTTAGGCACGAAAGTGGCCAAAATTAAGTGTCTACAATAATTCCATGCCAACCAAATGCACAAGTTTGAGTTGAATTAATTAATTTATAAATGTTGTAATTATTTAACTATATACACTTAATTTTGGTACAATAATTATTTTTAAAATACATTTAACACCATATTGTATATATGAAACATTACCTTGACTTGGGGATTTATTAGTTTATACTCTGGTTGTCTCCCCTCTCTAATATTTCTTTGTGCGACCCCATGCTATTTTATTTATTTTGGTTTGGATTATTTTTATATTTTATGACTTTTGAGATCCCATCATATTATTTTGTTTGTCTTATTATGTCTTCCTATATATTTCACTACCTATTTTTAGTCTCGAGTCAAACATAGGTCATACTATTTTTTTGTCTTCTGGCTCATACAACCTAAGAGTTTGCCTTAGGCATTTTTGTGAGTCCTTAAACACCAATTTCACTTCTCTTAATTGTATAGGCCTAGTTTTTTTCAGTTTCTTAACTATTTTTAGTGTTGATTTAATAAGTTTTAATTCAAACTAAGGGAAGGATATATATACAAGGCTCCTAAGATCATTTAAATGAAGAGGTAACATCCAAGTTTTTATCATCCAAATCAGTCTAAGGAACACTCAATAAGATATATTTCTACTCATAAGGACTACTTTCATGTTTTATGACATCACGTATCAAAAGAAGGCTTAAGTAAATGACATCTATTTTCATCTCCACCTAGGGAGACGAGGTTAAATCCCTACCTTAAATATTTCATGTACACATTGCATGAAATACAAGGGGTCTAACTTTGACATGTGGGATATGTAGCTTACAAACCCACTTTGGTGGCCTCCTGACCCAATTACTTATCCCTTTTGTCTTTTTATAATTATTCTTATGATTAGCTAAGTCCAAGTTAAATAAACCAATGAAATCAAACATTTTTCCCAAAAATTTAATGAACAAAAAAATAAGAAATGTGTAATAGAGGATGGTGAAGTATCCAAAAAAAAATTAGAGCTTAAAACCTTGCATAGGTCACACTCATAGTCTAGAGTTAGACTCGATTCCCAAGTATGCCCGGGTCAATCTCAATAATCACTATTCATAGTGATGAGTATACTCAAAATTTTGAATATCCACATATATGTTCCATGTAGTCTAAAAATCATAGTTCATGTTTAGATTTTCAAAAATATAAAAATTTGTGGTTGTTCCTTGAATTTTGTACTTTTCATTCATAAGTATGTGTTGATTATACTTATTTTTTATTTCTAACCAATAGAATAAATATGATTTTTTTTTACATTTTTATGTGTTAGGTATATTAATTACAATGGTTTTACACCATTATTAGAGTTGAATCAATTTTAGGGTAAAAAAATAACTTAAAAATATAAACTTATAATAATCTTGGTATATAAAGTGAAAGTTAGGTTGAAAATAGAAATCATTTTTCAATTGCACTCATTCTTGTAATAATATCTATAAGAGAGGAATATGGCACAAAAAATGTGTACTACTATAGGCAGTCATACATGAGTGGTAGACATCAAATAATGATATTTTTAAAAAATAATGTAATTTTTTATAATGTCAAATACATCAATAATGTCAAACCAATTTTGGAATATTATGATCATGGATGCAATGGTACAGTCTTAAAAATAATAGCATGTTTCTAACAAAAAAGTATACATTTAAAGAAAATAATAATTTTTCAAATTTTGAGGGTAAATTCTATGTTTTTCTACTATATTTAGATATATAGTGTTTGAATTATTGAATAACTTATTATTATTTTATTCAAGATGGAAAATGATATCCATGTACACGAGTTCAACATGTTCAAGATATAGAGTCATAACTAGCTCTAGCTCTAGATTCCATGGATTGGGATCATCTAGAGGTCATTTGTTTAGTCATATAGCTCACTCATGTGTTATACAATATGATATCATTTATTAACCACTTTAATCAAGTAGTGGAATAGTGACACATGTACATTTGGGTTAACAATGAAGGAGATAGAAGTGACCTAAAGGATGTATGGGGGAATCTTCAAATTCTTATTAGGGTTAGGAGAGTTATAGTGGAAGAAAAGCATAAGTGTTATTTAAAAGGCTATCCATAGATATAATATGAGAGGATATTCAATGGGAGGAGAGTCAATATTTGGGATAACATTAAGCTATATTGTATTAGTAAGTACACCATTTTTGTATAAATATATCATTATATTTTTAGATTCATCCTTGGTAGTAGATACATGAAGTATGGCATGCACATATGGCATACGATAAATATTTTTGATCTAGATGAGCACAAGGCTATATATACAATGGTTAAATATATGTTGTTCCATATGTATCAAGATAAATATCAATTTACCAACAAGACTCATAGTGGTGGGATTGTAGTGGGGATACTTCTCTAGGTGTGGGTAGATGATAACTTGATCATGATGAGAATTGTAGGATTTCAGTAGTTTTATTAGATAGGGATGTCCCTTATATAGGTATATGGATTCTAATACCAACCAAAGGGTTATGGGAGAGGGGTAGTACCTATTGGAAGAGGGTAATACATGCCATACACGAGGTAAATTTCATTTATTGACCATATGGATATCATCATGGTTGGGGTGGTGATGTAAACTAATTTATACAGATCTAAGTTAGTTGTTATAAGGATATTTTCTTGAAATTATTTATATATTAAAGTATGAATGAGTGACCAAGAATTTTGACATCTAGTAGGGCATACACCCATCTATAATTATTTGATGGAGATCATAAGGGTTCCCTCATATACTAAGGGAGTGACAACCAATATGGCCTATGAGTATGGTATAAATCGATGATTATGAGTAGAGTGAGACATACCCTAAATCAAGGGTCAATAATGTTCGGGTGATAGAGTAGTGGTGAGTGTGGTTATTTGGAGTTCATTTCACTCTAGTGTTCCTACTAGGATAAGATACATAGGGAGACACAGATAGATAGTAGTCATATGATGAGGCTCATGATGGGGTATCCCCATGGAGGATATATATAAAGCATGTGTGAGCAATGAATTACCTTTGATGATAGGTCCACCATACATGACATGAGATAATGATTTAGAGATGGATGATCTAGGTAAATTATTTTACATATTTACAATTATTTATCATTAATTAATATCTATTGAGTTTGGGTTGACTATTATATTTTTATAATATGTAATAATGTTTTATTACTATATTACCCTGATATATGAATCAGTGAGGCTATTATCATGAGACATCCCCAAGGTATGCTAGAGTGATATAATTTTTAGGCATATAGGTATGCATATCTCTTTGATCCCATGAGAATGGTAATATAAGTGTATTTATAAGAATCAACACAAGGAGAGGATATTGAGGATAAATGTATATGTATATGTAAATCATATAGAGTCTGAGGCTATGGTTGTTCATCTATGGTCTAAGTTATCATCTCGAGAGTAAGGAGGTATTCCTAGGCTAGGGGTTTTAATACCCCTTCTATCTAATAATAAAATTTGCTAGGACATAATGACATAGTATGTGGAGTTTTAGTAGAAATATGTGGAGGATACATTAGATATTGGTATACAAAGACAAATAGAGAGTTTATGATTCCTTGATCGAGTGGGAGGTCTCATAGTATAATGATTATTTATAAAACATATGTTTTCCCCAATTTTAGTAAGGTAATGTTAGGAGATCACTCTCCTCCTTATGAGGCATGAGTATCATATGCCATGTGAACCTTATTGTATTATGTAAATTATAGATAATATACAATATTTTGTGTTTATGGATATTTTTCATGTTCATAATTATGAATGCATATATGTGATAATGTGGAATACAAATATGTTACATGCATGTATAATAGAGTAATAGCAATAAAATATAAATTTTATGAATGTTTGGTAGTTGATAATGTGGATGAATATTAACTAAATAATATCATCATAAAATAATATATAATAAGAGATACCTTGAATTTTAAATAAAATATTAGTTAGTAAAGCTAAACCATAATGGTAGGATGCCCATAAGAATCATCATAACATAAAATCATTGAAGCAGAAGGCCTATTAGTAATATGAATAGGTTATGAATCTAAGGATAAAAAATAATAGCCATAAAAATTATAAATAGTTTCTTATATACATTTATATGCATCATTTTTGTGTTTGTCTTGGAACCACACTATGTGATGATTATACCTTTCCCTGCCTATAATTGTTTTGTGGGTATTTTTTATGAATTTATTTGACCTTTGGTTGAAATTTTTAGAATTTAGTATCCCTTAAAATTGTAAATGATTTACCTTAATGTTATAATTTTACATATTGGTTTATAATAGAAGGTATTGCTTTCATATGATACATATAATGTTCATCTAAGCAAAGCATTATATACTCCTATAATGGGTACCACATGAAACAACATGGAAATAATCATTGGTCCCATTATAACAAGTAACACAATACACCCTATTTTTAAAATTCTTAAATATAATAACACAATCATTTATGGTTTCATTTAATACTTGTGTAAATTGAGATAATCTAGAAAAAATAACCTTGGGACCAATATTGATTGAAAAATAAGAAAATAAATTATCTACTAATGTTTTAAAAGAATATATGGATCCACTTGGTAAGGTATTGAAAATTTGAGTCCATAATCCTTAAAAATTATTGGAAAAACTTAAGAAATAATTTATCATTATGAACATAATCAAATTAAGAGGAATAAAAGGTCCTAATATGGTGATAAGGTTCCACTTTTTCATAAAATAAATGTAACATAGTCTCAATGAAATGAATTGGAAAAGGATAATCCAAGAAATTGTGTTAAAGGTTTAATAATATAACATGAGAAGTGACCCTAACATTTGACTTTTGAAACCCTAGAGATAATATTTGAACCTGCCTTTGTAAATCACCTAATGCATTTGCCCTAGTAGTTGTTTCAAAATTTACATAGTTATAGGATTAGTAATATAATAAATTAGAATAAAATATATCAAATGAGGATGTATAACACTAGAATAAACTAAAGGAACCCTAGATGGTTGGGTTTAAAGAAGTTAAGAATCTTATTAAACATAAGAAAGCACACAATAATTTGAAGCATTTGGAGCAATAATATATGAGGAGGACAAACAAGAGAATAATTTTGAATATTTTGTATCATATCATTCTTAGGATGAGGGATATTTTAGAAATAAACATGATTCATTATATTTATAGTTTTAATAATATTAATATGATTCTTAATAGAATAATGCTTAATATTTTCAATTAAATGATTTATAGTTTACTATTATAATTCATCTTCATAATTATAATCATCATCAAAATCATACATATTTTACATAAAAATTTCATTAAAATATGTACATTTTCAATCATATTTCTAGAATTCATATTGATTATTAATTATTTAAATCAAAGGACTAATATGAAATTTATGAAGCGATTATGATAAGACAATTTTTCACATGATGCTAACACATCACACAATTTTTTACACAAGCATAAATAAATTATCCATAAATATATATAACATGAATCGACACAAAATCTAAGCAAATGCTACATTAGGAACATGTAATGGCTAACCTTAATGGGAGAGCTTAACACATTAAGATTTTAGGAAAACTAGATAAAAATAAGATCCACCACATTATAAGAAATATCAACCCTAAATGCTTTTAAGAGAGCAAGGGTTCACCAAAATTTAGTATGGAAAAAGCATTTTTTCATCAAAATTTACTACATTCACCTAAACTACTTTGCAATCAAATCTAACTAGATTTACCCTCATAAAATAGTAAAATGAAACATAATTGTAAAAAGGAATATTTTATAATAATTTAAAAGTGCAAAGAAGGATTTATATAAGAATACATTAATTATCATAAATCTTGAGATAATTTGGAGAAATATACACCAAAATATAGGTCTAAACAATAAGGAAAATGATAATTCATGTATGTTTGATTTTAATTCATGGAATATGATAATTTATGTGTTATTTGGGACAAGTTCTATGTATGTGTCTACAATCCAAAATTAGGTGTCTACACTAAAAAATCAACTAATAATTATTTTGAATCTGAGCACATTATCACTAATATTCTCATTTTTACCTTTCCTAACTTGAGCCAACTTAGAAAATGCAACCTTCATTCCAAATGTTAATTTTAAAGTGAGATAATAATTTATCCACAAATATTGTAAAATAATGAAATTATCCACATGAAAGGACATAAAACAAATCAAGAGTGTAATCCTTTTAGATTCTAGGAAATAGTTTATCCATCAATTTAGCATCAAAATAAAAATATAAGTAAAAAGCATAAAAGGCTTTAATATGATGTGAAGGATCTAATTTTCTATTAAACATTCCCAAATTTGTATATATAAAGCTTTGGTGGGAAAGGATAATAAATAACTTCACGTCCAAATGATTAATATGTATGCCATTAGAAGTATCCCTTCTATTTTAATTTTTTATTCCTTAAGAGAGGGATTTGACTTGAATTTGCATGTTATGAAGGATGTGTATCATAGTGGTCATTTGAGGCAGGTTGGGAATGAAGAGAAATATTGATGGTATAATATAGAATATGTTGAAATGATTGATTATGTGGGACTTGATGAAAAGTTTTAAAATGTGGAAAGATATTTGTGTGAGGAATTACCATAGGATTGGTAGGTGGAATAGATATGGGGGATTATAATGATCAGATATATAATAGGATTAGAATAATTTTTATAATTTAGTGGATTAAAATAATTTAGATAATTTTGAGGGATAATAGGATTAAAACAATTTTTATAAACAATAAGATTTGAATAATTTTGAGAAATGATAGGATAATATGAAATATTAGGATTATTATAATTTTGAAAAACTAAAGGATTATAAGGAATGTGGGATTAAATAGGATAATAAGAACTTGGGAAACAATAGGATTAGAAGAAACTTGAGAAACAATAAGAGTATAATAAATATGGGAAACATCCACAGTATAAAGTAAAAAATTATATGCAAAATATTTTAGAACAATCATAAAACCTACAACTTCTTTCAGAATAGCTAAAAGGAACATTTTAAAATGGACATAAACAAGGTCTAGTTCTCATTAATGGATTGGAATTTTTTTTACTCATATCAACATTGCCATTGGTTGGAGCATTCAAATGTCCATAATAATCAAAATCATTTTACACATTATCATAAAATCATTTTTATGAACATTATCATTTATAGTTAAATAATTTTGTAAAGGTAAATCATTCACATTCATATAAATAAAGCCCAATTTTAAAACTATTAGACACATTTTCACATTCCATTTTATTTTTCAGACCTAAATTAAATCTAATAATAAGATTTTTAATACTATGAATTCTCTTTTTACTAAGCCTAGCACTTAGTCTAAGTGGAACTTTAAGTCTATTTAGCTTTGGTGACATAAATTAAAATCAAATAATTAAATCTACATAAAACATGAAATTAAAACACAATAGGGAAAACAAATTTAGAAAGTTGAAATGGTGCATTGTTTAGAATCAAGGACACTTAATCAATTAAAATAATATTCATATCTTTTTTTGATCTCAAATTCATATTTAAAGATAATTTATTGATCCATTTCATCATAAAAAATCTCCCAAAAAGAAAAAGATAATAATAATGTATAGAAATTCAATATCCACCTTATTCCTTGGCTAGGAAATGTTACTTATTGACCCTTAATTTTTTCTATGGACAAGCCCACATGAGCATCATTATAGGAAAGAACAATCAATAATATAAGCCATATATTTATAGGTAAGGTCATGTGCATAAATGCTTATTGGATAGATTCATTCACAAACATTCCTATATAATAGGTTGTCACACAATTTTATTCATCTGTAAGGTTTATCATAAAAGGAATTGAATATTTTGGCTAAGTCAAGGCATGAATAATAGTTAATAACCACAAACAAGTAAGGAAACACATGGTGATCTATTCATAGAATGTGTGAAAAAGAAAATAATTGTCTAAATGATTACAATTCAATAGATCTTGTAGAGTGAGTCAAAATAAAGCATACACTTGTAAAGGAAGGACAAATAAAGGAGAATTAGTTAGTATGAAGAAAAGATCCAAAAAAAATATCATGGGAGGAAAGTGATTTATAGGAAGGGGAAGCTGATCCACAAGGATTCTATGAGGGCCTATATGAAATAGGAATAGCATGTGATCGACTCTTTCATAGAAGAAACATACTTAGAATGTGAATAAGAGTCACATAATAAGGTGTAGGAGACCGAGTCTTTAGTAAGAGAGTATACTAAAGGCATTTATTGGGACCCACTAGATAGTAGAATGAATCATGTAATAGATAAGAGGATTTCAACCCTTTCTCTACCTACAACTATAACCCATGCATGATTTAGTAAAATGGAATAAGACTTTAGTAGGAGGGTATGTAGCATGAATATGATCAATAATATAAATATCCTCTAATATAAGATAATGGATAAGATTATATTATATCCAACATACATATAATTTTTCATGGCACAAATTAGGATGAGGCTATAATCAAGAGTTGGTTGTAGTAAGGATATCAAGGTAATAATTAGGAATTATATGAAAATAACTAACAAAAAATACTCATGTCAATTTGAGATGAAAAATAGAGATAAATTTCATTAGGTGGTAACCAAGATGTATCTAAACTAATAATTATAAATAAGAGGTATTTAAACTAAAGGGTTGTAACCAAGAGGTGTAAGAGAAGTAAAAAATCATGAAAAGATGGCATATAATAACTAGCATATAACTATCTAATCATGTAATACAACAACACACCAACATAAAACACACACACTTATATATTGACCAAAGTAAATAAATAAATACTACAAGGATATGAATACTTACCTTGGGTTGAATTTTTGATGCATCTACCTCCCCCTTGGATCAAGTGAAAATTTGTGAAATATGTTATAGGTGAAGTTTAAATTATAAATAAGAAGACCTAAGTATCCTTAGTTGGGGAATCCAAAGACTTGGTTTATTTTTCTAGTTCAACTTCTCTCTTTAAGACCTTTAAAAACCTTGTGCAAACTATCCTTCCAAAAGTGTAAGATTATAAGCCTTGATTCTTATTGGCCCTATATATATAGATATATATATATATATATATATTTTGCGATAAATATAGTGATTATATAATGTACGTAGAGGTATTTTTAGCTATTCACAAGTAGGAGGAAATACCACATAAATGTACAAAAGTATATATGCCCAAAAATTTTAGATAGCATGTAAAATAAGATGGGCACAAGGGTAGGTACCATGTAAGAGTATAAGTTTTAAGATAAGACAAAGGATACACATGAATGGTGAGATAGAATAAAATCCAAGAGGAATGTAATATAAATATCCATGGTAGTTTCTAGATGAAGTCTACCTAGATCTAAATGTCATGAGTAGGTACATAGGGATAAATATAAATAAGGCCCATATCCAATATTTATAGGACATCTTATAATGTTTGACAATTTTTAGGCTTTAAAATATTATATGTTTTAAAAATATTGAATAACCATTTTGTAAGAATTGTAAGGATTGGCCTATTTTCTATAAATTTGAGCATGCACAAATCATATGTATTGTAACTTTTATTGAGGTTAAAAGGGGATATTTTTTTATATAAGGTCCCCAAACCTAGAAGTACATCAAAATAGAAGAGAACCAAAAAAATAAAACAACCGTAACAAAGAGGATCCAAAAGACACAACACAAAGACAATTAAAGAATAGTTAAAATACTACTCCCCCATAACCAGATAACTAAGATTACTCCATACTTCTTGAAATGTCTTCCCAACATGCCTTCATGTTGCTAAGATTCATGTCAATTTTCTTGATAATGCTTTCATAGTCAATGTTGTGAGCTCCTCTGCTTCTTTGGCCTTTTGTCTCTTTTCTTTTACCTATATATCTGGGATAAAATAGGTCTTTGAAGTGATCTCAAGGGTTTTCCATATTTTTTGTTCCTTCATTTGTATCAGCTTTACTATAAGTTATAATGAAATTTAGTTTATTCTAAAAATCATCATTGACATGCTCAAGAATATCAACCCTGAAGCTGAGTCTTTGAATCTGTAAATCCTCTTCTTTATCAATCTAGGATTTGGATAGATTTTCATTTTCCTATTTCATTATGTTAATCCTAATTTTGAGGCTCAAAATTTCCCTCATGAACCATCTCATGAGAAACTTTTTTATCTCTAGTTCTTCGGCCAAAACATCAGTGTTCTCCATGCTCTTGAGCGAGTTCACAATTTGATTAAACTCTTTATTTTTATCTTTATGGAATTGTTCATTATCCTCTTTCTCAATATTATCTATTTGGATATTTTCCTTATAATTCTCAATATTCCTCCATGTATTATAGGTGTCCTTTTTGAAATTTCACTCTTCCCTCTCTTTGATATCGCTATCCACAATTACAAATTTATTTGCCCCTTTTTTATAGAGAGGGGTATGCTACTTTTTGAAATATCATCATTAGTGCATTTGGAATATCCTCTTAGATGATTTTTAATCCCCTCTTGTCCTTTTTTGGTTTCTTTTCCTATTTTATTTTTTTCTTTGCCAATTTTTTTTATCTTGTTGCTGACACCCCTACTTAGGCTACTCGAATATTTAATCCAAAATTTCTTAATATTTCTCATGTCCACCAGTCCTTCTCTCATTTTTTCATCCTTTTCTTGGGTTAGATATGGTATTAATTGATTCATACCTTTGAAGTATTTTTAAATGAGGAAAATAACTCCCTCATGTTTAGGGGCTTAGTTACCATTTTTGAATTTCTAGATGTAATTTTCCATAGAATTGAGAATGAAAAAAGGAAGACTAAAACCTATTCCATGTCTAAAGTAATTTAACATGCTAAACTTGGAGCACTTGATAACAATGTAATGACCCTCTAATGTTACATACTAAATAAGGTGAAAATCTAACTCAATATATAGTTTAGGTAAGGATTCCCTGTCAAATCTATTGTGTAGCTGATCCAACTATTCACCCTCCTCCAAAATTGCCTCTTTATCTGATTCCTAGTCTCTGGGATTGTAGTAGATTTTGGTTTCTTTAATGATCAAACCCATCACATGAGCAATCATCTCCTCTAAGATTTTAAGCATGACCCCATTGATGTTGATAACCCTTTTCTCCCAAGCTCTGGCAAACTAAATGGATAGGTGTCTGTCAAAGCCCTTAATGTTATTCATGAATCTAGTGAGACCCCCCACCTATAAGGCATTCCAAATTTTGCTATTAGATTTGGCCTCTAGTTGTATCTTGGGATCTATTTTTTTGAGTAAGCCCATATTGATAATACTATTCACATAGGGCTCTGGGATGCCTTTTCCATCTCCTCTATAGTTCCACTTTAAAGGATCATTAAGACTACCATGAGATGAATTATGAGTATCAACACATTTCTTTTTATTTTTCTAGATGCTTCTCCTAAATGAAATTTAATCAATGGCTCTAAGTTCCCACATGTTTGACAAACTCATAATGTCTCCCCTAGACATGAGGAATAGAGCTAGGAACTATATACTAATAGAAGAATTTTTCCCTTCATTGGTAATTCTTATTGATAATTCTCTAAGTAGGTTCTCATGATCTAGCCATGTTTTAAAACTCACATTGCTAGTTCCCTCATTGGCAAACCAATCTAAAATTTCATTACCTTCCTTGTACATGTGTTGAATGTGTACCTATTGGTAAGAGATGAGAATTATCTTATCTTCATCAATTATATATTTTATAGTCCATCTTGGGGGGTGTTTTCTAATTAAATAATTGACAATGTTCATGAATTCCCCTTCTACCACCAACTTTTAGATATTGATTTGTTTAGCTAATCTGATGTCCCAAAGGGTAGCTATAGCCTCCACCCAGTGATTATTCTTAGTGCCCATATCTCCTGCATAGGCCCTAATTAACTTCCCTTCAACATTTATGATGATTCCTCCTCCTCCAATAATTCTCGAATTCCCATTTGATGTATCATCAAAATTAAGTTTTAACCATCCTTCAATTGGGACTTTCCATTTAGTTCTCTTTAGAATTTCCTCCTTAGGATCTGGTTTTCCTATGACAGTCAGATCAATCTTCCAGTTTTGTGTAGGTATTCTTTCAAAAGGGTGGAGTTCCTTGCTTTTTTATTTTGATGGAGTTGTAATTATCCTTAATAGTTGAGAATATTATTTCAGAGGTCACTTTACTATTACACTTCTCCCTAAAGATGATGTTATTTCTAGGTGCCCATATCCCCCACCAAATATGTGGAAGGGTAAAGTTCCATATCTGCTTTATATGGGTATTTTTAAAGGGGCAACTCCAAGATAGCCAAAATTCAATTGCAATTCCTGGGTGGGCCCATGAGATGTTGAATTTCCTCAAGAAAAAATTCCATACTTTCTATGTGAAGGTACAATTAATGAGAAGGTAGGAGATGGTTTCATTCTCTTCTTTGCATAAGACACACATATTTTTTATAATGCATCCTTTTTATTAAATTTTCAACTGTCAAAATCTTCTCTTGTATGGAAACCTAGACAAAGAAACATATTTTTTGGGGTGATGAATTTGTTCCAACTCCTTTCTAGATCACCTTATCATCTTGATTTTGGGATTTCCTTTCATACCCAAATTTGGCATTATAACTCCCATCAAATGAATCATTCCACATCATCTTGTCCTCCCTATTAATTTTAGTGATATGAATAGTTTGAAGGGACCTATTCAAATATTTGATTTTTATTTTTTCATTGTGATTTACTCCATCTAGGATGATATCTATCCAATGTTTAAAACCATTTCTCATTTTCCAATAATCCACTACAAACCATCCATATTTTTGTGTTATATTCTTTTGTATGTGTTATTCAATATTCCCCTAAATGTGAAACAAATATGTGTTTCATTTGTCTCCCCAAAATTTTATACTCCTACCATTGTTGTGTCAAATGGATCCTTCAAGAATGATCTCTTTGTTTTTAATTAGAAAGTTCTAGATGTGTGACCCTCTAATGAATTGTTCATCTTTCAAAATGACAAGAGGATTCCTTCATTGAAGGTATTTATGTGATAATATCTTATCCTAGGTCAAATTAGTAGTTATGAATCTCCACACAAACTTGGAGATCATAGCTTTATTTATCCTTTAAATATTTCTTATGCCTAGACCTCCAAATCTTTTAATTTTGAAGATTTTATTCTAAATGACCACGTGGAATTCACTCCTACCTTCATAATAATTCCATAGGAAGTTTCTTTGAATTTTGTTGAGAATTTATTCCACTCCTTTTGGCAGTTTGAAAAGAGAAAGAGTATATATTGGAAGGCTTTGAAGAACTTATTTTATCAAGACAACTTTCCCTACTTAGGAAAGGAGTTTCCCTTTCCACTCTAATAGTCTTTTTTGAAATCTTTCAATTAACAGGTTCCAGGAACTTAATTGCAGTTGATTATTGATAAGAGGCATGCTAGGGTAGGTGGACAGTAAATAATTTATTTGATAATCCAAGATCCCTACAATTATATTTTGTCTTGCTTCCATAGTGTTAAATAAGTAAATTGAGCTCTTCTCGAAGTTGATTTTTTGATTTTTTGCTTTTTCATACATGACCAAAACTCTCTTTAAGGTCCTTTCTTCTTGGATAGATGATTCAACCAATAGGATAGTATCATCCATGAACTGTTGATGAGTAAGGGGATCTACTTGCCTCACTAGTTTGAATCCTATAAGTTCTCCATCCTCTAATGCTTTAGAAATAAACCTACTTAGAAACTCCACCATGATAATAAATAAAAAAGGTGATAGAGGGTCCCCTGGCCTTACTCCTTTGGCACTTATAAAATATCCATGAGCCACTCCATTAACAAGAATTGAAAATATGTAGGTGGATATGCAGGCTCTAATGATTTTTTTGAATTTTTCATTAAAATTAAATTGGTTCATCACCCTATCCAGGAAGTTCCAATATAATCTGTCATAAGCCTTGGCCATATCTAAGTTGAGGATCAAGGATACCTTTTTTATAATCTCCATGGAATGAATAACTTCATGAACAATAATTAATCCATCTTAGATTTGTCTTCCTAAGACAAAACCTCCTTGCTGAACTTGTATAATTTCTCTATGATAGGTTCCATTCTCATGGCAATGAGTTTAGTGATGATTTTATAGAATGAATTACACAAACTTATAGGTCTAAAGTTAGTCAAATTCACTACCCCTTCTTTCTTGGGAATGAGCATGATAAAAGTGTGATTGAATTCTTTAAGCAGTTATCCTAACTCAAGGAATTCATTAACAACAACAATGACATCCTCACCTATAATTCCCCAAAAAGTCTTGAAGAAAGTGATAGGTATCCCATCTAGTCCTGGAGCTTTGTTTGGGCTCATTCTATAAATGACAAACTCAAGATCCTCCTTAGAAGTGGGTTCCAATAGCATAGAATTATCCTCTTGATTTATTAGTTTTAGAATGACATTAAAAATTCTTGCTCAAATCCAATGTTTTTTTTGAAGTCATTTATATATATATATATATATATATATATATATATATATATATATATATATATATATATATATATATATATATATATATATATATATATATATATATATATATATATATATATATATATATATCCTTGTAGAACTACATACATACCTTATTTATCTCTTCTTGATCTTCAATAATCTAACCTTCTTTATTGGTAATCTCCATAATGAAATTGTGTTTCTTATGCTTGAGATTTGATAGATGGAAAATTTTGTGTTTCTATCTCCTTCTTTAAGCCAGATATTTCTAGATTTTTCCTCCATAGTGATTCCTCTCTAGATTCTATAGTATGGTACTTGCACAGAATTTGTTTTTCCCTATTTTGAATTTGAATATCATACCCCTTATTTTTGATCTCTTCCTCAATTTTGATCAATTCTTCTTTTAGAGTTTTTTTCTACTCAAATATATTGCCGAACACCTGTCTATTCCACTATTTGAATTTAAGTTTGATCTTTTTAAATTTTTATACCAGGTTAAACATGGTTGTCCCCCTATTATTTTTAGTCCACCATTCAATCATTCTATCTTGGATGTCTAGAAGGGTAAACCACATGTGTTCCTTCCAAAAAGGGTGATTAGTAAGCTTATTTTTCTGATCTTTAATGGTTAGTTCCAAGGGTGAGTGATCTAACCCAATTTTTGGAAGAGAATTCAAAATAAAGTATTTTTGTTGTAGCCACTCTAGAGAGATGAAGATTCAATCTAATCTAATTTGAATGAGATTTTTGTCGAGACTTCTATTTGTCTAGGTAAGTTTTGAACCATAGAGCTCAAGATCTATAACTCCCAAGTCAACAATAAAGGAAGCAAAATATTCCATGTTATCCAGGTGTCCAAAATTGCCCCCTTTTTTATCTCTATGATGAAGGGGTGAGTTGAAATCACCAGCTAAAATCTAAGGCAACTGCTCATAGTTACTTCTAAATTTTTTGATGTATTCCCATAATTTGTTATGAGCTGACCTAATATTAGGGGTATAGACATTAGAGAAAATCCATTTCTTATTCTCACTAATATTTGTAAAGAGAATAGATAGGTGATTTTTTAATTTGAGGATAGGGTCTCTTATAAGGTATTTGGGGTCTCAAAATGTTTGTAGTCCACCTGAAGCACCAAACGTGCTTACATAACTTGCTTATGATTCTTTCTAATACACTTTTTTATGCTACTAAAAATAGTTTTCCTCAATTTTAGATTCCTTTATGGCTATAATAAAAACTTTTTTATTCCTTCTAAACTCTCTATAAACTTTTTTCTTTCCTACACTATGCATCCTCGTTATATTCTAGGAAAGAATCAATATTTTAACTTATTTAGATGGTGTTTCTCCCTTAAAAAAGAGATTCTTTTGGTGCCCATTTGCTATATCCACCTAAGTTAATTTTTTAAATAAATTATTTTTGGATGGTGTACTTTTCATTGGAGGAGTTCTAATGTCTGGTCCTTTTGCACTTCTTCTGGTGACTCTAAAAGATGAGGCCTTAACCTGTGATTTATTCTTTGGAGAGTTGTTATTTTTTTCCCCTAATTTTTCCTTACTTTTAGTCTCTTTTACTCCTTCTAATTCACCTTCATTTTATCCATTCTCATCTGCATCTGAATCTTATTCTTTACAATCCTTACCATCTATGTTCTACCCCAATATTTGAAATTTATTACAAAGTAATGGTTTATTTGTGTTATGTTCTTTAATTTTCCCATAAAATTCTTGTTGTATAGCCTCAAACCTGGTCGCTTCATCCTCCGACAATATGTTGATACCTTTTAATAATGGTTTTTTCAACTTATTTCAAGTTTTCACTTTCCCTTCTTGAATTGATTCATAATTTTCATTATTCTGGGAATTATTTGACCTTCCTTCTATTTGGGTTGGACTCTTCCTCCTTAGGTTTAGTTGTGGATCTATGTTTTTTGATTCTATTATATCTAGGACTTCCTTTTTTTCTTCCATTTTAAGGGAGCTTTGCCTTTTTTAACTCTAAATCATGGTTGAGTCTTTCTTTTCTGCACTCTTGAAGGAAACCCCATGCTTTCTCTACCATGTTGCATTATTAGTGTTTAAATGACACACCTTTGATGAGTGTCCTAATTTGTGAAATTTGTCACACATTAATTTCAATCTTTTAAACTTGATTCTTTGTGTTTTGGTTTTATAAGGCATGTGTAGGACTATCAAGTTAGGTAACTCTTGATTAACAAATGTGTTTATGCAAAATCTGACATGCACCTATCTAGACCTTGCCTTGGTTACTAAGTATATATATATATATATATATATATATATATATATATATATATATATATATATATATATATATATATATATATCCAAAGGATTTGGCTATGCTGGCAATCAATTCCTCTTCCCAAAATTCTTTTGGTAGACCTGGAAGTCTCTCCCAAATGGAAATTTTATTTATGTTTTCTTTTTTAGGATTGAAGCTCAGTTTCCATTTTTTAAGGAATAGCCTAGATTTACCAAAAAACCATGGTCTTCTGGCCAGAATCATATCACTATCTTCTAGGTTATTGAATCTAATCATAAAGAAACCATTAACCATTGTTAAATTTTCCATGTGTCCCTTGGTACTCCATTTCATTTTTGGCCATGCTCTGAATGTGTCTATTTGGGTATCGATCCCATAAATTTCCCTATAAAGGCTTTATTTATCCTTGAGGAGGCACATTTTATGAGATCTATGGTGATTTCTACATGTAGACTCTTTCCATTTTTTAAGGTTTTCAGGAATTCCACAGGATTTGAGTCCTTTTTGAACATGGATACCTTCAATCTATCACACCAGGAAGAATAATTTGAAAATGAATTATGGAAAAGAGTGTTAGATGCCTTACCTCCCTCCTATAATATTCCTTATGTCTATGGGTTCCCTGACAAAGCATTGAACTTAGAATCATATCCATCTCTTTTCTCCCTTTATGAATCTAAATATGAAAATTTGAATTACCCTAAGTTTCTATAACCCCATCATGTTCTTCCCTCTTACCCATCATGTTCTTCCCTAAAGTTTGACTAAAGTAATCATATGTATTGTATTAGATATGATTTTTTGAATTAATTAAAATAAATTATTATTTATTAATGTGTATGATTTTTATGGGATAAAACTTATTAATGGATTGATAAGAGATGTGCATTCATGTTATATATTTACTTTAATTTTTATAATATTATTAATGGGAGGGTGTTGACACCCAATTTTGGCAAAGTATGAGAATGCACTTATTTTTATGGAACACTCAAAGTAATAATGTTCAAATGTAAGGGGTTCAAGATATAGGAAGATCAGGAAAAGCCCCAACTTTGAGGAATCATAGTACAACACTAATGGGCTCAATGATAAATGAGGAAGTACTTATGTATATGTATCAAAAAACCTATGAGAATTTGAAATAAAATGGATTACCAAATCTCAACATGTGTCAATGGTGGTCTAATTGATGCAAAACATAGAATACAATGAATGAGAGGGAGGTGAATGACCCATAATACATAAGAGGAGAATCAACTCGAGAATCAAGAAAAGTGAATTTTTAGGTATGTGGTATTAAGGAAAATAGTTACATGGAATAGTCATAGAAAATTTAGTGTAGTATGACATGAATCTAGGAGTCTATTTGGTTAAGAACATTACATGTAAATTAGTTACACTAATATTATTAGAAAAAACTTGTGCATTTTATGGGATACACATTTATTAACTATAGCTTCAAGGTGGTAGCTCAAATCTGTAAAATCCCACCTTGCCTCATATATTAGGTTGTTAAAGCCATTCTTTTTAGATATAGTTAAAAATTAGGCTTTAAGGTCCCAAAACCATTACAAGTTACTAATAAATCAAACTAGAACCATAATATAGGAATAAACAAGAGTCCACTTCCCCCAAAGGAGTAACCAAAAAGCCACCCAAAACTAGCCTAGAAACAACAAAGAAACAACAAGCAACCAATAAAAACTACAAAAAATGAAAACAACTGAGCAAATAAAACATGAACAAAATAAATAAAAATCCCACAAGGTAGCTATAACTTATTATCATTATTGTCCTCCACCTTATTAGTCCTTCCTTTACTTCAATTTCATAGGCATTCCATGGTTTCAATCTCTTTTAAGTATTCACATAGCTTCTATATCTCCTCCTAAGTATTCTTCTTAATACAAACCTTGTCCTTTCTAAACCACTTAAGTTCTTTCTTTTGAGAGTGTTCTTCATGTTCCTCTCTATGAAAAACATCTATCTCAAGGTCTAACATGGTCTCATGCTCATTACCATCATCCCTCCTAACTACCAACCCAAACAAATACTAGAATGCCCTATCTGACTAATTTGATTTATTTTCACAACCTTTTCATCTCTCCCACCTATCTCAATAGACTCCCCTAAGAATAATTCAATTGTTTCTTTAATGAGTCCATGACAACCACCTTCTCATGTTCTATCTCTAGACCTTCAGCAAAAGAAACCTTTCTCCCTTATAATTCCTCTTAAAAAATAGGAGGAGAAAGGTTTTGCATGGGAACATTTACTACCTTGAGCTCCTAATCGTTCCTTTCTTCATCATTATAAATAAACAACATATACTTTCCCCTTTTAAAATCCTTCAACCCCTTGATTTTCAAATCTTGGGTAAGTGTCTACTTGGATTCCTTTGAAACATCTTTTGAAACTAATCCCCTCCACATGCCTGACTAATTCTAGGTCCTTAGAGTTTCCTTCAAAAATAAACCCAACACATTTGTCCATCAAGAAGAGCCTCTCTCACAAGAAATCAGCTGAGGGATTAATGAATGATAACTACTAACTTATCATTTTGGAAAGCCTCCATTATGGTATCTAAGGACCTCAACATGTATAATGGTAATCTCATCTAATAATTATTTTTAAAATGGTTCATCAAAAGTAAAAATGTGCTATTACATGAGTCATCTTTTGTCTTCAAGACTCAAATACCTAATCAACTGTAGACATATCTCAGGACATTTGAAAATCAAATCTTCCCTTAAGAACCCATTTTTGACTTTCAACATTTCTTCCACATAATTTTAAAATGTTTTAACAAAATTAAACTTTCTCCTTTAAGACCACTATTACCAATATATATTAATTATATTATATTCTCATTGTTCCCATTATCTATTATATTATCTATATCATACATGTATGTCCTAGACAGTATGGAAAAAAGACTCAAGATTTATTTAATGGATGTTATCTTCATGTTTCTTTACTTTGATAATGTTTATGGTCAAATTTAGATATTAATTCAATGAATAATCCTTGTTTATTTTTGGAACATCTAAGAGTTTGATTGGACCATGTTTTAAGTGAATAATGTTATGTTATCATCTTTGAAGCTAACCCAAAAAACACTTGGTACCCTCTGTTTATGCCTAGGGTGATCATGAAAGTTCACTTGCATGATATTTTGATGTGGTAAGTATTAGTTTTAGGGTAAGAATGAGTGGCATAGACTAAATTTTAGGCCCATAGGAAATTTACCCAACATTTTTGTTCTATTACTGGGACCATGTTAAACAAGTTACATAAAATTATGCATGGAGATGATTCATTAGATTTCATTGGAGAATATTGAGAGATGATTAGAGGAGATAAAGTGCACTTTTACGAGAAATCATCGCATCCTAGAATATTTATTACCTAAAAAGTGGATAGAAGAATATTTTTTTTGATCCTCTATACAAGTTATTTTTATATGAACTACCTAGACATTTTCATGCATGGTTGGTTGCATAAGTTATGGGTCGAAGTAGGAACTATGGCATAAATTTTCCTTGGACAAAAGCATAGGTTGAGTAGTTAAAGTGCACTAGTACTATTTAGATAATACCATTAGAATGTGATGGGGAATTACATTGAATAAATATTTATTTTAATTCATAATCTATACATATACTTGCCCAAAGGAAGTGAAATAATAGTTCTTGTGTGGTCCTAGAGTGTTTCATATAGTTCAGTTACCTTTGGAAATTTAGAAACTGATGGTAGATTGTGGTATTAAAAATTTACCCATGAAAGGTTCAAATCCCTTATACATGAGCTAAGAAGATGGTAGAAGGGTGGGCAAGGTTCATTCAAAAAAAAAATGAAGGGTGTATAATTAGAGACTTTCATAATGGAGAACCCAAATACTTCTGAACTCAATATGTGAAAATATGATGAAGAATAGAAAATATTAATTTTTACCATGACCCTTAGAATAGGGGTAATTTGAGTCAATTAAATTCCATAAGGACCTACACTAAATGGGAAGGGCATGAGGACAACTCTCACATCTAGGAGATGTGATCTGATGAGAAAGAGGCACATATTGATGAGTAAGACAACATTCTAGAAAAGATCACTAAAATCACTTGTGATATAAGAATGTATAACCAAATTGAAGTTGAGTAGGCACCCACAAATGACCTACCTAAAGTGATAACTCATGAATTTAATATATAGATAAAAGGAAGAGAAGGAAATTAAGTGGATTTCTCTTGAATAGTAGATTTTAAGATAAAAAAGGCATATAAGAACATATTACAAGTAATACTATATAAATATTTATGATTAGTAGTAATACACATAGTACAATCTAAGATCCAAACTATGTTGGGCATGCCAAAAACTAGTGTTGGTAATCAACCTATGCAATCAAGTAATAATACCTCAATTTGAATAATAGCTATGGGTGTAGTATCAACTAACATTGGCATTAATCTATCCATGGTGTAACCTAGTATAGGGGATATCATGATATCACCCCAATCATAAGGAAATGTGGGTAGTATAAGTAAATGTAACCCTAGAGGGCCAAGATTTAGGCACACATGAAATGACTAGTACATTATTCACATACATATTGATCCTAAAACATTTCATTTATGATATGTATTTGAGTTTCCCAAAATATAGAGGAGTGAAAAATGCAACTGAGCATGTCCATAAATGCAAGATCATATGGAATTCCAAGGGAATTCTTATACCCGAGTGGAAAGTGAGTTAATTTTTGACCATAATGCTAGATCACACACATATATTGTGTCATAAATTTGACCCATAAAAATTAATTTTGTATTATTATCTATTCAAGGAAGCATTTATGAAGGAATTTAATATCCTTGAATTTGAAAATCAAAGCATCTTTATGTTAAAGGAAATTAAACAAGAGCTTATTGAGATCATCCATGCATATGATATAAGGTTTAATACCTTGATATTTAAGCTCTTATATGACATACACCCCATTCAACACATGCAATGGTTTTGTGGAGGGTTTTTATTATGCTTCATGTGTGCTTTGTCTATGAAAAAACTCACAAATCCATGGGAGGCTCTAGAAGTAGCATTCAAGACTAAGGTAGTTTATAGTTTTAATATGAGGATCATAACTCTTCATAGAAGTGAAAATATCCTCAATTGTATCCCAAATATATGATTTAACTATAAATATCAAGAATAACACTCATAATGAATTCTGGTGTATAGATTGTGAGGCAAAGGCCATAACAAAAATAATTATCCAAGGTGTGGTTTCAGGGCACAACTCAAATATTGTGAAATTTGGCATAAATATCATGATTTTCATAGTTTACCATTACTATAGAGGTAAAAATAGATGGACTTATTATACTATAAAATATGTGAATATTCTACCCAAAATAGTGAATATTTTGAGTATTTGATGATATTCACAAGGCACATGGGTGAAGAACATGGACTACCTTTATGGCCTTAATCATGATTTCATAATATATGAATAAATGGACATGATTTTTAGTTTATAAGGAAATATCCAACATTAAACATTCACTGAAGCCAAGACCAATGAAGAACTTCGGTATTAAAATAATGCCCAAGAATTTAATAACCTCTCATTAATATTTATTATTTTATGCACAAAAGGA